>CM053623.1:412371897-412419872 GCA_028646595.1 Phalanger gymnotis
GGGGGGGGGGGCGGGGTGTGCAGTGAGGATTGGCCTCAGAAAGAGTGAAGCTCAGATTTCCTGACCCCACCTTCTCCTCAGCTAAACCTTGATCCCCCAGTCTTCTCGCTAAGCCTCTGCCATTTCACTGAACCCCAACCCCTTCACTGAACCTTAATGTCAGTGAACCCCTCTCTTTTTCATTGAGCCCCTATCCTCTCATGGAGATAACATCTCATTAAGCTCTGATCGCCCCACCAAGCCCTTATCCTCTTACTGAACCCCCACCCTCTCACTTATCCCTTATGCTTTTATATATATCCCTATTTCTCTCTCTGACCCCTTGTTTCTACTCACTGAGCTATCGTTTTAACCCCCAAAGGAGGGCGCTGTGATAGGCAAGCGGCCTTACTCCAGGCCTTTTTTACTCAGACTTTTATAATAGCCTCCTAACTGATCCTGTCCCTACTTTCTCCCCTCTCCAAAATATACTGAGCTAATTGGACCCAGTCACTCCCTAGCTCAGGATCACCCAGTGGCTCCCCACTGCTCACCAAAGAAAGCAGAAAACCCTGAGGTCAAGAATCTCTGCATCAGACTCCTTAATAAATACTGCTCTCCTTCATACTTTCTATGTTTCAACCAAAGGAGATGACCCTTCGTCTCCTATTATAGTCCTACCATCTCTTATTTCAGTGTCTCTGCATTACCACCCCCCACACTGTAATGGACTCCCCCCCTCACCCCAAATCCTGAATCTCCATCTGTTGAAATCTTTCACTTCCCCCAAGACTCTGCTCCCACCTCCTCCATGAAGGCAGCTCCAAGCACCCTGGGGAGGGGGGGTGTTCTAGCCAGATCCAAGGAGTGTGTGTGTGTGAGTGTGAGTGTGAGTATGTGTGAGGGGGTGTGTGTGTGTGCTCATGTTTTAGGGGGCAGAGGGAGAGGGAGAAAGGTTAAGTACACTCATTACACATGCCTTCAACAACAAGCTTTGTCACTGTGCTAGGTACTGGAGAAATAAAAATGTGGCCATCCCTGATTCCCACCCCCTGCCTGCCCTGCCTCCACACACACACCTCTGCCCTATCTTCTACATCGAATCATGCTAATGGGTATCCAACGCCTGTTGCCCTTATTTGGATGTATAACCCTTGAAGACAGAGACTGTTTTTGTTTTTGTATTCCAGACCCTGAGCTCTTGTATGTGGTCCAGGGATGAGGATTTCAGCAGCATGAGGAACTCGACCCAAGCTCACTGTTGTCTGAATGATAGCGCTGGAGAGCTTTCCCGAGCACAGAGAGGTTAAGCCATTTGCTCCAGGTCACAGAGCCAGATTTTTCTGACTTTGAAATCAATTTCTTATCCATTATGTTTTTCACAATTAAAAAATGTCAAAGTGAATTGGCTAAGGCCTCCCATGCCAGAGGCGTAAGGGGGTGGGCCAAACAGAAGATCCAGGAGCCAGCATCAGGAGTTTATAGGGAGGAATAAGGGGGAGGCGATGGCTTTTGCTTGAGGAAGAGAAGACTTACTTAGCTGGGGTGAGGGAAAGATCTGCTATTCTCCATCTGATCTGAGATAAGGAAACGATGAGGCAGGGAAGGGGCTAGAGACTGGGAAGAATTCAACTCAATTCTACAAACATTTGAACCACAACAATGGGAACATAAAAATGGAAAATGACGCAGTTCCCTTCTTAAAGAAGGGCCAATGAATCGGCAAGCTTTTATTAAATGCTTACTATGTCTGTACAAGGCATTGTGCTAGGCTCTGGGGAATACCAGGGCAAAAGCAGAGGTGTGCTGCCCTCAAGGAGCTTACGGTCTAACCAGGGAGACAGCTTGACCAAGACAAGTCTATTTAGAAGGCATACAAAATGAATGCAAGAGAATTGTGGGGGAGATGGGAGAGGCTGCCAGCAGCTTATAATCTGACGGGGGAGGGACTGGAAGGGGAGAAGTCCTATGATATGGACCCAAGTATAATTCCAGGTAGAATGTGAGCAGGGCAAAATAAGATACAGTGAATGTGCCAGGAGAAAAACCAAGCACAGGAAGGAAGGAGCTGCAGCAGAGTCCAGGAAGAGGACCGAGACAGAAAGGAAGAGAAGCAAGTAGAACGAGATGGTTACAGGGGGCTAGCTTACATCATTCCACTTACTAAGCACCTCCTCCATGCAGGAACCTGAGCTCCCACTCTAGTTCTCAAGGCATTCTTATTTTGATTACAATCTCTCTGTGTTCATCCCTAGCAGGGTCTCCGGTGACTCTGTGGAGGTCTGCCCCCTGGGTAAGAAGGATTCAGGAAGCCCCCACATAAACATTACATGAGGCCTCAGGATGGACCCAATGTTCATGCTGCTGCCTGGTAGGGAAAAGAGCCTACTCCACCTCTAACGCACTGTGGGACCTGTGATCCTGCCCCTTTGAGTCTCAGTTTTCCCCTCCATAAAATGGGTATGGGTATAATAAACCCTGTCTTCCCTCCCTCTTGGAGCTTGTATGTGGATCACATGGGACAACAGATGGAAATTATCGTCTTCATTATTATCTCATGCAGGCTCAACACAATTGGAGCATGTGAAATGCATGGTGGATTAACGTGAGCCCTGGTTTCCACTTCTACTTTTGCACATAACAAATGAGTTGTGTAACTGGTGCAGAGGCTAGAGCATCAGACCTGGAGGCAGGAAGTTCAAATCTGGCCTCAGACACTTACCAGCTGTGTGTCCCTGGGCAAGTCACCTAACCCTGTTTGTCTCAGTTTCCTCATCTATAAAAGGAGCTGGTGAAGGAAATGACAAACCACTCCAGCATCTCTGGCAAGGAAACCCCAAATGGGGTCACCAAGAGTAGGAAAGGACTGAAACAACTCAATAGCCTTGGGCAAGTCTCTTCTGTTCTCTTGGTCTCAGTCTCTTCCTTTTTAAAATGAAGGAGTTGAATTTGACTAGTGAGAGCTTCTTTATCTGGGCTCACTTGGAGGTCCATGGAAAGATTTCAACCAGTCATTTAATAAACATCTATTAAGCACTCACTGTGTACCAGGCACTGTGCTAAGAGCCAGGGCTACAAAAGGAGGTAAAAGACAGTACCTGCCCTTAAGGAGCTTACCCCATGAACTTGGATGTGATTTTTATAATTGTAATAATAGTAACAATATTTAATAATAATTTAAATTATTAACTATTTATTTTCTTTATGATACCACACATTTTATTATATGCATTTAACATTATTCTGAAAGAGGGTCTATAGGCTTCACCATCCTGTCAGAGGGGTCCATGAAATATACTAAATCATTAAGAACCTTTGATTTAGAAGATTATTAAGGTTCCTCTCAGCTCTGACATTCTGTTTTCTATGATTTTATGGAGAGATGGACTTTTTTATGACACTTGTGTGCAAGATCAGAAGATCGATCTTCTGATAAACAGGAACTAACGTTAAAATTCCCCAGGTGATACAAACCTCAAGAAGCCCAGAGGCCTCACTACCCACTTCCCAATCACGACAGTCTCAGTTTTACACATACTTCCCTCTCCTGCCTTCCAAAGCACATTGGGGGGCAATGGGGACAGGGAGATGAGGGTAAGAGATACCAGGAGGGTCTCAGCCCTTCTCCCAAATGACTTTCCACCTCCAATGTCCACATCTGGCAGGAAGAGTGTATCCCTCCCCTGAGACCCGAGGAGCTTTAAGTGAGCAGAGGAAAAAGGAAATACATACAGAGAACCCAAGAGAGTTGGGGAGACTCAAAGAGAGAAAGAAGCAGAAAAATTAAATAAAAATCCTAGAGGTCCATGGCAGGGCGACATCAGCTCCAACCATGGAAAAATGACTAGCAAAATGAATGAGGGTGGGGGAAACGGGAACATGCATGGGACACCCAGGGCAACTCTGGTCACCGGAATCCCGACCCAGTGGGTCCCATTCCCAGCCAGAAGAACTCAAACTTCCTCCAAAAACCAAAACTCAGAGAGAAAGGCAGCCACTTCCCTGAAGCATTCCCCTCTGTCAGGAGGGGATTGAAGCCAGGCTCCAAAAAGCCTGGGGGAGGAGGAGGGGAGTGTTGGGGATGTGGGAACTGTCTAAAATCGACCCCCTGAGCAATGACTTCATTCCCTTCTCCTTGGGAAGTGACAGGAGGGAGGGAGGGAAGCCTGGAGAGGAAGGGGCATCCCCAGATCATTCCCAGGCTCCACCAAGACCCTTGGGGCTCTCAGTCCTAACCCCTGACCCTCTTTCCCTCCCCCATCCGGTTGGAGGGGAGGGTGAAAATGAAGCTCCAGGAATGGGGGAGGGGTTCACTATGGGTGAAGACCCTCAGGCCTGGACTTTCGCCACCAACCTCTTTACTTGTCTCTAGGCCTCCAGTCTTTCCCCTCCAATCCTGTCTGGACATGGCCGGAGTCATCTTCCTAATGCACAAATATGATCCTCTCTCTCCTCTGCTCAAAACTCTGATAGAGTAAATAGAATTACACATAGGATTTGTAATTTGTCCACACAAGGCTACACAAGAGAATAAGTGGCAGGGCTTAGATTTGAACCCAGGCCTCTGACTCCAAATCTAGCCCATATCACATGATACCCACACTGTCTCTAACTCACACACCTAAAGGCACCTTAGGGATCATTTGCTCCAATCCTGTCCTTTTACTGAGGAGGGACCTCAGTCCCAGAGAAGGGAAGGGAGTGACTTGGGATCAGGAGGGGATCTATATGCAATATGGTTTCCATGACCCCATGCTGCCTCTAAGCCCCACTCTTTGCCTGGCTTTGCTATGGAATTAATGGGAGGAGAAGACTTGGTCCTTGACCTTGGGTAAAGCATAGCAAGGCTAGGGAGAAAAGATACCCCAAAGAGTATCAATGCAAAGGATTACCACTAAGCACATGGCCACAAGACTACATGGAAATCTGTCTCATCCAATTTCATTGCTTCAATTATCACCTTCATGCAAGAAATAAAAATGAACATTTATTACATACTGCTACATATAGAGCATCGTGCTAAGCACTGGATAGATTTAGGGTATGGCACTTACAAAATTGGGGAGTTGTAGACCAGTGGTATCCAACTCAAATAGAACTTGTGGTTGCTAAACCTCATGTAGGATTCCCACCTACTCATTTTGACTTAGAAAACCACATATTACTATTATCTATGTTTTATTGCATTTTTATGTATTTTGTTAAATATTTCTCAATTACAGTTTAACCTAGCTCTTTTGTATTTGGGAGTGTTGCTGGCAGCGTATTTGACACATTTGTTGTAGATTGCTCCCAAACTTCTATTTCTAGTCTCATGAGCTTTCTTACAACTCTAGTTCTCAGTATCCAATTGGCTGCTAGATATCTCTAATTGAATGTCTGGTAGACTCTTTAGACTCCAGAGATCCCAAACTGAACCCATCATCATCTCTCTTAGATCTGCCCTTCTCCCAACTTCTCTATTTCTGTGGAGAACACTAACACCCTCTTAGTCACTCAGCGTCAACCCTTCAAAGTCATAATTGACTCTTCCCTCCCCATCAGCCTTCACTTCTCCTTCTTCCCCCTCCCCATTCCAATTAGGAGCCAAGTCCTCTCAATTCTACTTTTCCAATATTTTTGGAATCTGCCTCCTCTTCTCCACTCACATATCTTCCTCCCTAGTTAAGTCCACAACACCTATTCCCTGGATGATTGTAATATTGTTCTAATTGGTTTTCTTGCCTCTCGTGTCTACCATTTATCCTTCAAACATCTTTCAAAATGATCTCCCTAACATGTAGGTCTGACCAAAGAGAATTCTCAGCTTAAAAAAAAAAAAGATAAAATACAAATATTTTAGCCTGGAATTCAAGGCTCCACACAATCTTACTCCAGTCTAACTTTAAAAAAATTTTTTTAAATAAGTCATAATGATGATTTTTGGTTTTGTTTTAACATAATGGTCATTTTGTAAATACTGTCCCCCTCCTCTTCCCTTTTGAAACAAAGAAAAACACTTAAGCAAAGACAACCAATAGGGTAACCTCAACTGACAAACATCCCATCCTAGTGGTTTTCCTGAAAGAAAAGAGTTATATTTTATAATCTGTTCTCTGAGTGCATCATTAGTTTTTCAGTTACTAAGTCAGGCTTCCTTTTAGCAATTTTTTCATTTACATTGTTACATTTTGTATAATGTTCTTTTTGTTCTCCATACTTCCCTCTATATCAGCTCATACAAGTTTTCCGTATTTCTCTGGATTCTTCTATTTGACATTTCTTAAAGCACAAAAATATTTCTTTGAATTCCTATGGTACACTTTTTCTCAGCCATGTCCCAGTCAGTAGCCCCACACTTTGTTTCCAGCCCTTTGCTTCCACAAAAGCATTGAGATGATTATTTGAATATAGATGGAAAATTTGCTTCTTTGACCTTGCTGGAGTATATGTCCAGTAGTGGGATGAAAGGGTATGAACACTTAGTCACTTTACATGTAGAATTCCAAATTATATCCAGAAAAGTTGGAACAATTCACAGTTCTATCAATTTTATACTAGTAGGCCAATCTTCCCACAGACCCTCTAGCATCAACTGTTCATGTTTTTTTCCTTTAAATAACATTTAAGAATTTTCATGGTGTGAAATGAGAACTCAGAGTTGTTTTAATTTGCATTAGTAATTTGGAGCATGTTTTATAAGGTCATTCTAGCTTGCAATTCTTTTTTGAAAACTGTTCCTATCTTTTGCTCTCTTAACTATTGAGGAATGGCTCTTGGCCCAATAAATTTGTGTCAGTTCCCTCTATGTTGTGAATATCAGACTTTTATCAGTGACATTTGGTACAAAGATTTCTTCCCACTCAATCATGTCTCCTCTCAGTATATCTGCATTTATTTTGTTTCGAATCAATCGTACTAGTCTTATTTCACTCTGCTCCCTTCAAACATTCCAACTTCTAACCAGCTAAAATCATTAGCTGTTCTGGACTTTGTCTTGCCCTCTCCCTCTTTTGTGTGTTCTAAGACTACTCCACAAGTCTAGAATAAACTCCTTCCCATCTCTACCTATTAACATTGTTGCAGGGTCAAGGCTTCTATAAAGACTTCTCAAATTTCCCCTTCTCCTTCCCTGGCCCTTAGCTAAAAATTCCCCCTTTTAGAATGTTCCATAATACTTCTGGGTATTCCTATGTACTTATAACATTCTAATCTGTATGGTAATTATTGCTGTAGATACTTTATCTCTCACCTCTAATCTCATTAGACAGAAACCTCATTAGACAGAAAGGGCAAAGGTCATGCCTTAATTTGTTTTTGTATCAAGAGTCTAGCATGCCTTAATTTGTTTTTGTATCAAGAGTCTAGCAAAAGCCTTGCACACAGTAGATATTTAAGAAATGGTTGATGAATGAATGAGTGAACAAATGAAGAGAGAAACAGTGAGAGACAAAGTTGGAGTCAGATGCTAGAAGGTTCTCAGTGCCTGGTTAATAAAACAGGACTTTATTACCTTATTCTCATAGGAGTCAGACTTGAAAAAAGATCATAGGACTTGGAAATGGAAGAGATATTAGAGATCACCTAATCTAGCCCCATTACTTTGCTCACTTCACTGGTACAGATCACAACCCATTCATACCTTCTCAACTTGTGCTACAATTCTTATCCATTTCCTCTCATAAATCCTTCATGGGTTGTCTGCCCAACAAGCTAAAGGCTTTTCTCTAGATCTTTTAAAACTTTGTGGGTGCCACTGGAACACTTAGGCTCTCCATCTGTTACCATTTACTCTTTCCACAAGATCAGTCTGTCTCCTCCACTCAGTGGTATTCTGGGTGGAATGTTTTGTACTACTTCTTACATAAAAGTCATCTTTGGCAATATACTGCCACTTATTATGCCCACCAGGCAGGTGCCTTTCCCTGGCCCCTGAGTCACCTACAATTTTGATTCCTTGGAGACTACGATACTCCATGATTTACAGTCATATGGCATCACCAGGAGAATATTGCTGAAAAGGTGGACTGATGTTGCTGGGAGCAGCTTGGGGTCACTAAAAGCACTCAGTAACTTCCCAAAATTGATTCATCCTGCCTTCCTATTCAGTTTTGTGTCAATTTTATTGTTCATCTGAAATACCTATCCAAAATACATGTACTGATGGAATCAGTTACTGTAGCCCATCCAACTTGCATAATATAATTTTGACAATAAGAATTCTTCATCCATTTGGTATTTCCTGTGTGGACTGTTAAATTAATCTCTTTTGAGTGGTCATGGATCTCATTGAGGAGGCTCTTTATAGGATACTAAGATTTAGTATAATCTTCCCCAAACTATATGCAAACCAGATCATCTGGAGGACTTCACCATCTATAGGAAATCCTTCCATTTGGACTTTGCTCAAGACATGACACCAACAAATGTCCTGCATCTATTTCCCTGTTTTATGTCTTGCCATGTGGCAAAGTAGATAGAAGGTTGAACTGACAGTCAGAAAGACCTGGGTTTGAATCCTGCCTTGGACACTTACTGGCTGTGCGGCCCATGTCAAACATCACTCAGTCTCAGTTTCTTCATCTGTAAAATGAGGATAATAGCAGCACCCACCTCAGAGGACTGTTGTGAGCATCAAATGATATAATATATACATATATATGAGACACTTTGCAAATCTTAAAGTACGTATATATACATATATAAAAATATACATATATATTACTATCGTTATTATTATTAACAATGGTAACCAGAAAGGCTTTGAACAAAGTATTCTCTGTTGCTTATATCGGAGAACCTTGTATGATTTTGACATATACAGAAGAGACATCTTGGAAATTAGCTTTTCTTTAGTGCTTTATTCTCATTATTAATGACAGTGGAAAGATCACTGTACCCAGTGAGTTTTGTGAGAAAAAGGAAATGGTATGCAAAAGCTGATGTTGTAAAGGGTAGCTAAATCTACCCAAATACACAGAAGAAATCCGCATGGGAGATAAGAACATTTTTTAAAAGCAGCCAGGTACTGATTTCAATGGAGGAGATTTCAAAAGAAAGGAGAAAATCACAGACGGTATTACTAATTACCCAAAGAAGGGGACCAAAAAGAAATTAGCAACTATGGACATATGACATGTCCATTTCTATAAAATCCTTCTGAGAATGGTCCACGTCCAATCAAAATTATCATTGATGAAAATGAGAAGGGAACTGGGTGATATTTTAAAGATGGTTTCTTAAAAATGGATCTCATTTTTTTAAAGTCATATAATAGAGTTAGTTTGTTTAATGATGGTCAACTACCAAAAGAAAAAACAAAGTACTTGATTCACTAGAGCAAAACCAGACTTAATGTACAGACCCTAGCAACCAGGTTTTTGTTTTTATCACTCCACTGAAACTGCTTTTTCTCAACTCACTCCTGAGCTACTAATTGACAAATGCAATTGGCCTTCTTCAGTCCTCGTACTGTTTATCTTCTCCCAGCTTTAAACGCTGCTAACCACCACTTCCTGCTAGATATTTTCTATTCCCCTGGCTTCAGAAACAGCACATTCTCCCGAATTTCCTAACTGCTCCCCTAGCTGCTTGGCTGGCTGCTCATCCTTTTCTTTACCTTTACTATGGGTGTTTTTTGCTCCATAGTTTGCATTCTTCTCCACTGTCTAAAGACTCTCCCTAGGTAATCTCATTCTGTTCCAGACCTTCAAATGATCATTTCTCTGTATTGATTCCCACATCTGTTTTCTGAGCTCCAGATCTGCATATTTAATTCCACATGGGACATCTCTACCCAAATGTCCTCCTGGCCTAGTATATCCCAAACTAAGCACATTATCTTCCTTCCCTAAAATCATTACCCCCTAAACCTCCTCTTCCTGCTGCTATCACACTATTTCTGTCTGGCATCATCATCATCTACTGAGTTTCCCAAGTTTTTAACTTTGGCGTTACCTTAGACTCTTTCTTCTCCTTTACTTCTCCTATCCAATCAATTACCGAGGTCCTGTTGAGTCCATTTCTACATCTCTCTCATCCCCCTTGCCCCCCAATTTCCCCTGCTACCCCAGTAGAGGGCTTCATTACCTTGTCCCTGGATCATTGTAATATCTTCCTAACAAGCCATCTTGCTGACAATCTGTCTCCCAGAATGTTCTTTCTAGTCATGTCTTTCATTTACTATACTTTAACCTAAAGTGGGTCCTGGTAAAAATTAGTAATGACTGGCATTTATCTGGCATTTTACATACATTATCTCATTGGAGCCAGGAAACAACCCTGTAGGGTTGGATAGCACAGGAATTAGTCTCCATTTTACACGTGAAGAAACTAATGGTCAATAGTAAGGTTGAGTGATATGTCCATGATCTGTGTGGGATTTGAACTCAGTTCTTTCGAACTCCAAGTCTATAGCTATTATCCCTACACCAGAAAGCCAAGCAAGTAAAGCTTGACTTCCATTGTTGGACATTCAAGGATCTCCACAATCTGGTGGTACCCAGCATTTGCAGCCTTATGGCATGTTTACTTTCTCTCCAAGTTTTCTGGGGCTAAGGCTCCTGTCTTATCTAAACTGTGAATCTGTAGGAACAGATAAATCAATGTTTATTCTATTCTGCAGAATTGTTCTGTGTCCTAGAGCCTCTCCCAGCTCTATCTGGCCTAGCCTGCTGGGTGTTCGAAGGTCCTTTCCCAGGTCAGGCATTTCGTGTTCTCTCTCTGAGGTCCTTTCCAGCTCCATTCTCTGAGTTGGCAGGAGAATCCCAGACCCAGTCCCCAGACGGGATAGATAGATTCTGCTTCCGACTAACCCATTTCAGAGATACATAGATCCTAAGTGTCTGAGATGGGAAATCTCAGCCAGAGTGACAGAGTCAGCCCCAGGGTCCAAGCCTCCGTCTGTCCCCGAGGCAGCGGTTGGGGATTCACTTTGGTCCTGGAGCGCCCCTCTTCCTCTGGCCAGCCCCACCAGGGTTCTTGCCTTTTTCCTTCCCTCCCAGGTCCCCGCCCCGCCCCCCTCTGCCCCGCCGAATCCCCTTCCCTTACTTGGAACCCATTGGGGCCCCTCTCAAAGTGCAGACCTCCACTCAAGCCCCAGTCGCTACTTACAGGACCAGGATGGTCTCCGGAACCCCTTTCTCCTCCCCAGCCCTTGCATCACCTATCTTCCCCCAAGACCACTCCTCACCTCTCGGCTCTCTGACCCGGGTCCCGGCCCCCAACGGAAGGAGGAGGAGAAGGAGTCGGAGTCCTGGGGGCCAGCGGGCTGTCCCAGGGCCCGGCGAGCCCGAGGCCCCGTCCGAGCCCCAGCCCATGCCTGTCCAACTCCAACTCCTCGGCCCCCGCCTCGGATGTCCCTACCCCCTTCGCTCCCCTCCAGCAGCCAGCCCCCGCCCCTTCCCCCTCTTCCCCGCCCTTCCATCCCACCCTCTCTCTCCAAGACTCCCGCCCCCTGCCTGCTAGCCGGCTTGCCCGCCGGGGCCCTTCCCCTTCTCCCTGCCCCTCCCTCCAACCCTCCTACCCCGCTCCTGCCGCAGCCTCGAACCCGGCCCCTTTCCCTGTCCCTCGCTCTTTCTCCGGCTCTCCCGCCCCGCTCCACCCAGTCTGGCCCTGATCCGTGTCTGAGGCGAGGCCCTAACCAAACCCAACGGCCCTCTTTTTTCACTGAAGTGTTGTGGTATGGGAAGGCGGGGGAGGGGGGGAATTATTCGTTTTCTGATACGGCTAGAACCTAGAACTTAGGATATCAGGACTTAAAGCAGAACAAGTTCCATGCAAAAGGGGTTTTCAGAACACAGGAGTAAGGCCTGGAAGGGACCTAGAAAGAAACTTAGAACACATAAGGCCCTCCACGAAAGTCCTACTCCGACGCTTCCTATGTGGTGTGGGTCATATAGATTTAGAGACCGAAGACATCTCAGAGGCCATCTAGTCCAACCCCTTTCCCGTTTTATAGACGAGGAGCCCGAGGCCAAGGGGATTTAAATGACTTGCCCAAGACCATACAGGCAGGGATTGACCTCGGCAGGATCCGAACTCAGGTTCTCTGAATCCAGAGCCAGTGTCCTTCACACTGCACCACACTAACTCTGGTGGTTGCCTTAGATGGTCCTACCACCGTGGAAATATTTCAAAGGTCGCCCCAGTGACAGACTGTGCTAACCTCCATTCACTAAACTCCAGGGGCTTTCTATTATCTCCAGGATCAAACATAAACTCCTCTGTATGGCATGTAAAGGGCAGCTAGGTATCAAAGTGGAGTCAGGAGGACCTGAGTTCAAATTTGGTTTCAGACACTTGCAAGCTGTGTGACCCTGGGCAAGTCACTTAACACTATTTGCCTCCTTTTGCTCATCTATAAAATGAGCTGGAGAAGGAAATGGTAAACCAGTACAGTATCTTGGCCAAGACAACCCCAAGTGGGGTCATGGAGAATTGTAGATGACTGAACAACAACATGGCATGTAACTTTTCACAAATAGGGTCTATCCTACTTTTCCTGGCCTAATACACATTACTCCCACTGTGGCCCAGCAAAACTGGCTTTTTTTTTAGTTGGTCCTCATACAAGATGCTTCATCTGCCATCCCCATGCCTTTGAACTGGCTGTCCTCTATGCCTGGAATGTGTTCCTTGTCACCTTCTCTTAGAAGCTGTGGCTTCTTTCTAGATTCAGCTCTAGAACGATGTTTTACCCTTCCTGGTTCCTCCCCTCCCTACTAGTTTCTTCCCCTCTACCAGTTACCTTGTATTTGTTTTCACAGCGTCTCGCATTTGTCCATGTTGCCTCCCCCTGATCCGGCTAGCAGCTGCTGTGAGGGTGTAAAGCCAACAACAACCAGCTCACAGAACGCTGCAAGCCCAGGTCCTTTTCATCTGCTTTATTAAGGAAAACAACGTTAAGGGGTTAACAATCTTACTTTAATCCAGCATACAAATATCATTTACTTAGTTCAGGGGAAAAAACCAGCACCCTGAATTACAGACCAAATACAATTCATAGTTATCAACATCTGAGCGTTCAGCCAGGGAGCTCATTGTAACGGCTGGCCCAGAGTCATGTGTCACTCCTGCTGTGGCTCAGAGCTTTGAGGGAGACCTCTAACCTCTGCACTTATATAACCTGTCCAGGACCTCAACCAGGCTTGTTGTGGAGAAGTTCCCCACCCCCAATATCACATCAGATACAAATCAGTGGCTCCCAATTGTCTCAGTGCTGAGAAATACAAAAACATGCCACTTTATCTGCCCCATTCAAACAAAGGCCAGAATCATTAAAGGTCAACAGCAAAAAGTCCCACCTTAATTACTAATACACCCTTATAATGGGGGCATCTTGAGGGCAGAAAGGATTCCATTTTGCCATCTCCAGAGCCTAGCATAGGGACTGGCATATAGTACATACTTAATAAATGCTTGTCAATTGATCTTGTATATCTGCTGTCTGAGGACCAGTGTGGGTACAGAGATGCATATAGCCAGTAGAACGGTACTTAGGCAAAGAACAATTTGGCCACGACAATCCATGAAACAAAGAGAAGCACAAAAATGCTGCCTTGTCCTTTGTAGTCTTCTTCCTCTTTCGCAGAATGACAGACAAGCAGTTGAAAGAGGGGAGAGAGAGCTAAGAATTCTAGTTTTTAGACCATCTAGATGTATCAGTTTGACTGTTGGTATTTCCAACTGTAAGATCTTTTTTAAGGTTGCAGCAGTGATGAAAACACTACCTATGTCCCTCCCTGAGGTCTGCTTTTTCTTGCCCAGAACTTAATGTTAAAAGGCCTTCTAACATCCTTTCACTGGCAATATTTGTCTCCGAATGAAACACCAGAACCGATTAAATAAGTTTCAGAGGCTTTCTGCCAGATCTGGAAACATTCCCCAGAAAGGAAAAAAAAAAACAGAGCTCTTTATGTCTTATAACCCATGGCATAGAGCACGGCCTCCCCGCCCCCCCAAACATACACACACAAGGCTCCAGGCTCACATAGACAAAAGACCCAAGAGGATCATGTATACTCTTTGGCTAACTGCCCTCATCCAGAATTTACTCTGGGAAAGTTTCCAATTATAGCTTATGCCTAGGTTTCCATAGATGTGGGTCACAGGGTTCCCAGCTCCCATAAAAGCACTAATGGTAACATACACATACATACATACATACATTACATATATACATATATATGTATATATGTATATATATATATATATCAGGTAGAGAACAGCCTTTATTTCACCACAAAAAGTATTTGAAACAAAGAACTCAGAGAATACCATAAACAGATTTAGAAAGGATATCATGAAGTCTTCCAATTACTTCCTCTTTGAAGGAACTATGGTTTCTTCTGAGGTCCCCATTGAAACAACACTGACATTTGGGTGATTCCCTAGCTTTCCCACAGGATTCTACACGGTCCTCTTAAGATGTTCTGGTGGTTTGGATTTCCCCCAGGAAAGCAAATACACTTGAGAACTGTTAGATCGACAATCTCCTTTGCGTCGGACCTGTAGTGTCATCATAATAGCAAGAGATGTCAAGATCCAAATTAATTGCTTCTGCCACATTGTGGCTTTGTTTTCTCATTGTGGTAGCAGAGTGGATAATCCCCTCTTCCAGAAGCATGGTACTTAGGAACTCTCCACTTCTCTAGGAGCCCAAGGCCCTAATTTTCAGATTTTGCCTTCCTGGTGAGACAACCTTTAAGGACATCCCTTCCCAAGGAAACTCCTATCCCTGGTAGAGTCGAAATCAGTATTATGATGACTAGGAACTTTGTTGTCGTTCAGTCATTTTTCAGTCATATCTGACTCTTTATGACCTCATTTGGGGTTTTCTTGGCAAAGATACTGGAGTAGTTTGCCATTTCCTTCCCCAGGTCATTTTACAGATGAGGAAACTGAGGCAAACAGGGTAAAGTGACTTGTGTAAGGTCACACAGCTAGTAAGTGTCTGAGGACAGATTCTAACTCAGAAAGAGGGGTCTTCCTGACTCTAGGCCTGGCACTCTGTCTATCATGCCAACTATCTGCCAAACTAGGAAACTTCCCCAACTTCTAACCAGAAAGGTAAGATACAGGCACATTGTCCAAGAGTTCCTCTCTCTTGGCAATTTGCATTTCAATGTAATTGTTTCCCTTTGTGGTCTTATGTGTTTTATTTTATGCATGAAAGAACATTATTTGAAGAATGGATCCAGTAGGTTCACTAGACCATCAAAGCGACCCATGACATTAAAAAAAAGTTAAGAGTCCTTGGACTAGGAAGAGATAAGGAGCTCCTGAGGAGTGTGCCCACATGGCCCCAGCAGCTGGGTGTAAAACCACAAGCAAGAATTGAAAACCACAAACCTGTTTTTTTATTGTAACGGTTATTGTATATTGATAAATGGAATTATTTTACTTCCTCCCAAGTAGCACACCCACCACTCTGCCACTCAAAGTAGTTTCTATTTTGTCCTCAAATCAATAGGGAGCTACTGAAGTTTTTTGAGCTGGGGAGGGATGTGGTTAGACCTATGCTTTGGTATCACCAATTTGGGGGTGTTGTGGAGGGTAAACAAGACAGGAGAGACCAGAGAGACTAGAGGCAGGGAAACCAATCAGAAACATATTCTAGAAGTCCAATCCATATAGGAAAATCAGCTTAGAGGGGAACTGACTTGTCCAGGGTCATACAACTAGCATCAGAGACAGGTATCTGACCCAGGTCTTTTGACTCCAAATTTAACATTGTCTCAACTACATTATTCAATCTTTTACAAATGAAGAAACTGAGCCTTAGAAAGAGAAATCCAAGATAGGACTGGGGGAAGTCAAGAGGTTACTGTGCCAAATACTCCATTAAGTTTTGTATAACAAAGATTACAAATGTCGTCTACATCCCAAGCAATGTGGTTCAACAACTTCTTCTGTGCAGAGAGACTGCAGCTGTGCACTTGGGACTGGAAAGGCAGATCCAGGCACTTGAGCTTCTTTTCACCTCCCTGGGGAGACCCACAAGCTATGCCAGGAGTCTGGCCAGCAGCATTTCACAGAATCTCACCCAGAAGGAATCTCAGCAGACATCTAGTTCAACCCAGATGTGAAGAATTCCCCCGACAACACACCTGACAATCTATCAACAGACCTACTAAGCACCTACTATGTGTCAGGCATCAAGATAAGCGCTGGGGATACAAAAGAGGCAAAAGTAGTCTCTGCCTCAAGTAACTTGCAATCTGATGGGGGAGACAACATGCAAACTACACACACACACACACACACACACACACACACACACACATACCCCAAGCTATGTGGCTTACCCAGGAAGGCAGTAGATGAGATGTGGGATGGCCAGCACTCATTCCCCTACTCTGTCCTGCCTATAAGAATTTAAATGGATTTGTCGAGTTGAATACTGGAGTTCAGGAGAGAGCAAGATGGAATGTATAGATTTGTGAGTCATCTGTGTAGAGATTATAATCTAACCCATACAAGCTGATTGTAGAGAGAGAAAAGATGGCCCAGGGCAGAGCTTTGAGGGATATCCGCAGCAGGGGAAAGAAGATGATTTATGACTCAGAAAAGGAAACTAAGAAAGACTAGTCTGACAAGTTGGGGGAGAACCGAGAGATAATCATTTCATAGAAGCTACAGGACAGAGTACACAAGAAGAAGGGAGCAGACAAGAGTGTCAAAGGCTGCCCAGAGGTCAAGAAGGATGAGACCTAGAAAAGACCCTTGGATGGTGCAATTAAGAGAGCTTTAGTAACCTTGGAGAGAGTAGTTTCCCTGTGTTGGGGTCAGAAGCCATATCGCCAAAGGTTGGGAAGGGAATGGGAGGTACAAGAACAAAGGCAGCAAGGGATGACAACTCTTTCCAAGAATTTGTCTAAAAAAGAAGGATCGTCTGAGGGAATGACAGGGCCAAGTGGAGGATCTAGGGAGGCTGTGGAGACCTGGGTGTATTTGTAGGTAGCAGAGGATGAGCCGGAGCTTAAGGAGAGATTATTAAATTGAAAAAGGAAGAGGGAGAGATGGAAGAAACAAGCCACTGGAAGCAACAAGGGGATAGGACCCAGAGCCACCCTTGGCTAGGGGAGGGCCATTTCTTCAGAGACAGAAAGAAATAGAGGATGTGACATGGAGTAAGGCAGAGGTGCAAAAGGCCTCTATTTTCTCAATAGAATAGGAGATAAACCCCTCAGCTGAGGGGGTTTAAGAAGAGAAGGGAAAATCAGGAACAGTTATTGTGGAGTGTAGTATATAGAGTAAAACCAGGAAAAAAGAAAGGAATTGTTCATTAGCCATAAGGGTCCAGTTGATATTAGATGACACATTTGTAGTGGACTCACTACTGCCTCCCAGGATTGTTGTTAGGAAAGCATGTTGTGACCTTTGACCAGCTATAGAAATGAGACTGATTATTATTCCTAGCTTTGGCTCTCTAGACAAACCTCAACCTTCCCTCATTTTTCTGAGCCTCAGTTTCCCTTTCTGAAGTAGTGAGGGAGGATTGGTGGTTCTTTGGATGACAAAAAGAAGCTGCTGGATGATGTGTGGAGATAGCTATGAGTTCCCAGAACCCAGGTGCCCAGATTCCCAGTCTAAGACAGCTCACTTTGCTCCTAGCTACTGCTCTGAGTCAGCTCTAAACCCTCCTCTGCTATAGTCCCGTCGGAGTAGAACAAAAAAAGGTTATTGGGGGTGGAGTCCTTCTCACTTGATTGTGCCTCAGCCATGCTCCCTAGCAGCTTCAGTCCTTGGTTGGGATTTTATTGGGGTGAGGCTGTGATAGGAAATGAGGGATCAGTGCAAGAAGGGCCAATGCCAGGAGGAAGGGGTTCAGGGAGGGAAGGGCAGTCTTGAGAGCCTGGAGGAAGTGACTTTCAAGTATAGCCACAAAAAAAATATAGCCAAGGGTGTGGATGCAGGGGCTCAGAGCTATTTCATTTCCTGCAAAACCAGATGTGCAGAGCAGGGCAGGGGATTCTTTGAGTTCTAGGATGGGAATAGTCGAGGAACAGAGTAGGACGAGGCTCCCAAACTACCAGAACAGGTGTAGGGGGATTGGGGGCCGCTCATCTCTTCCACTGAATCTGCGTGCCCTCAGACAAGGCTCTCCTCTTTCTAGCCCACTTTCTTCCTATGTAAAATGAGGAATTCAGACAAAAATCTCCTCAAGCTGGGATGATCTATGGTCTATGTTCTAAGAGGCCTCTGAATTCTGACATTTTAGGTTCTAAAATCTCTTTTTCTAACATTCTGCATTCTTAAGGTTCCTTCTACCTCTGTTCTGTGATTCCCTTCACAAGTAATCTATGACTCTGAGTCCTTGTTTGGAGTCTACTGGACTAGCCAATATGGGCTTGTGCCCCCTGCTGTCCACATTTTCTCACTGCCAAAGCCATCCAGTGGCTGCCCTCCAAACTGCCTCTGCCCTCCAGAAAAATTGATGTTGAGAAGAATCCAGTCAGGGAAGCATCTGAGACACAGGGAAGTGGACCCAGGAGATCTGGGCCTAGAGTTGGGACCCTTGATTAGTAGAACTAAGTGCAATGGTGGTGACAAAGTTGGGGAGGGTATCGAGACTTTATTTTTTTCGCGATGGTAACAATGTGCCATGTCTAGCACCTACCATTCAAGAGTAATAGCTCTCCAAAGAATCCCCCTACCTCCTCATTCTCTGCCAGATACTGATGCCTAAGTTACAATTATCTTCAAGGTGGTTTGTTTGTTTCATTTTGGTTTTGCTTCTGCTAATCGTCAGTCAAGCAAGGTCAGCACCAAGGATCCCACAGGATGGTGCTTCTTAATGCATTTTGGCACACAACGAAACACTCTACCAACTCTTTGGTTTGCTCCTCCAAGACCTGTGAGCTATGCTTTCATTTAGCTCTACCTTTTTATGTCTTCTGGTTTAGTTCATAGCCAGAATGTTGATACTGACACGGTTCCATTCTCCAGGTTCTGTATCAATTCACTGGTTATTGGAATTCACAGAGAATCCAACTGCAGGACCAAACAACACATTTCTGGGTATCCTATTACACACAGGACACACCCAAATATTCCAAGTCTTTGAAAAAAAAACCAAACCAACCACAGGCATCCTAATTTTGCAGGAATCCACAGGAGGAAAATGATCATTTGTGTTCTTTTTTTTATTTTAGGCTGTGATTGATGTCCATTATCCAGTGTGTTCCGTTTGAATGTCTTTGAGATAACTTGTGCTTATTTGAAAACATATATTGATATATGTTGTGTTACTGTACTGTTTTTGTTTGAAATCATTCAACCACTTAGTCATTCGTTGTAGCTTTTGTGAGCCAAATGGATTTTGCATCACTAAAATACTGGTGCCCAGAAGCTGACCTAGACCATATTATTATAGCTCACAAATATTTTTTTTTCTTTTTCACCTTTAAGCACACCTAGATTGCTTGCCTTATAAGTTGATCATTATAGTCTACATGTTTAATTCTGACCTAGAAGTACCAAGCAATCAATTCCAAATGTATATCCCTTTGGGAAGCCTCATACATGTTTGAGGCTTACCCGATCCTAATTTCTTTCTTTTGGAACCGAGTCTGCCTATCTTAATGAGGGATGAGTTCAGATCTCCTGTCACAAGTCCCTAGGCATCACAGTGATCTCGGGTGAAATTTTGTCTGCCCTGCATTTTTTGAGGGATTCATGGCCTTTTTGTGTGTCTTGTGTGTGATGGGATACCCAGATATGCTTCGTCTCAACCTCCTGTTGGATTCTCTATGCGTTTCAAGGATCCCAAGGGAAATTTTGCATGGCCTATGCTATTGCTGGGACCCAGGAGAATTTTGCAAATAAAAGCTGTTTTGTTTCTAACCAGAAAGGTTAGCAGGTAGCTTCTAATCGACTTCTACCCACGCCACTCCCCATCCCTAATCCCTCTGGGGAGAGCCCCACCTGGTCTGAGAAGTTCTACAGGAACTAGGCTTTCCTTCTGAGATAGGAAGCTTGGTTTTCTTTTGAGGAATGTCTTTGCAAGCCCCAAGACAGACCCTTGATGAGTACTAAGCAAAAAAGTAGTATCTTATAAGCTTTCAAAAAAATTCTTTGTCTAGCTATGGTGATCCTGGGCAAGTCACTTACTTCTAATAGCCTCACAAAAAAAAACCCCAAAAACCAAAAATGAAATTCTTTGTTTTAATCTGCATAACTGTATTTGAGGACAATTGTAATTTCCTTCTGTAAGTTTGAGATTGTATAAGATTTGTGCCACATGGACTTTTCTGAGATTCTTTAGTAAAAGGCCCTGGGAAAGAGGTCTAAAAAGGACAATAAATGAGCCTCCCTGGGACTCCAGAGAATGATTCAGTACTGGGGATGTGGACAAGGAGTTCACCCCAGCCAAACTGCTGATGATAGCAGGTTTTTAATGAAGGGAAGATCTGGGAATGGAGAAGCAAAACACCTGTGTGCCTGGTATTTCCATATATGGAGGATGTCACAGAAATACTGATCCTACTTCATTGCTCTCCTCTCTCTGGGTGGCATCTTTCTATCAGAATCCTCTGTGGAACTCTTCCAGCAGTCCTAATTCCAATATTTCAGGAGATGAAGGATGCTTAGTGACATCTCTATGGCAACACCTCCGCATATTTTCTTAGAGTTCTGTAAATGGAACCCTGGCTTTGTCTTTATCATATCCTATCTTGCATCGTACTTATTTGTGTTGTGTCTGTCTTATCCCCACACATCCCCCTTAGACTGTAAGCTTCCTGAGTGGACCGACCAAGAGGGAGTGCAATATAGTAGAAAGAGCACTGAATTTGGTCTGAAGTCATGGCTCCTCAGTTTCTCTACCTGTAAAACAAGTGGCTTGGAGTAGATGACCTCTGAGGCCTTTTCCAGCTCTAACTTCCAAGAAGCTAGGCCATATTTTCATTGTTGAGTTCACAGCACCACTTCACACAGTAGGCATGTAATTACTTTCTCTTTGTATCAAGTGAATGGCCATGAGGTGCTGTGGATCGCCCAGGAACCAGGAATATGGAGAGCTCAAGACCATCTCTGACACATACTGTCTGTGGGACTCTGAGCAAGTGATTTAATCTCTTGGTGCCTTAGGCAATTTTCTGAGACAATTAAGTGGCAGAGAAGGTACTGATGCTTTGGTGGAAATGGTAGATGGCTTCCTTAGCTAGGCATTCCCTATGCTAACGAAATTACAAATGCAGTCCCCATCCCATCGACTACGCCATAAAGTATACAAATTGCTATGTACACTCACTCTGAGCCCTTAGGGTTTGCCACTGGACCCAGATAGCTCCAGAGGACAGAGTGAGGCTGGTGACTTGGTCCAGACTTCCCTCACTTAAATCCAACTCATCTGCAAGTCATGGCACTGCCATCCTGATGTCACGATCTTCTTCAAGAACAAAGGACAAACAACAACAGAGTATACAGATAGCGGAAAAAAAATGTTCATATCTGCTGTGCTATAAATGTGACCTGTCTGACACAAACATGTGGGCTGCTGGCAGCATTTAACACTTTTTACCACTGAATTCAGATGACCGTGGAGATAGAAGAGGAAGGAAACAGTAAGGCAAAGAGCATACTCCTAACGAAAAAGCAACTGAGAAAAAAACATTAGAAACGCAAAGAAACAGCCCTCTCACCAACACACACATACACACACACACACACACACACACACACACACACACACACACACAAATTAACAACAAACTTCACCAAGATGAGCTTCAAAACCAAGAAGAAAACCTCTAACAGCATTTACTGTTCAGTTGTAAGTGACCCTTCCTTTATGACCCCGTTTAGAGTTTTCTTGGCAAAGATACTGGAGTGATTTGCCATTCCTTCTCTGGGTCATTTTACAGATGAAGAAACTGAGGTGAATAGGATTAAGTGACTTGCCCAGGGTCATGTAGCTAGTAAGTGTCCGAGGCCAGATTTGAACTCAGGAAGATGAGTTTCCCTGCCTTTTGGAGGGGCACTTTGTGCACTGTGGCGCCACCTAGGTCGCTGCTTAGGTACAACATAGCTGCCTTATGAATACCAGAAGTGAAGAATCTCTGACTCTATACTGTCTTGCTTGGTGACCTCATCGGCTACCATGGATCCAGTTATCATCTCCATGCAGGTGATTCTCAGCTCTGTTTAGCCAGTCCCAACCTCTTCTCTGAGCTCCAGTCTCACTCACATCACCAACTGTCTATTAGACATCTCCAACCAAATACAGGCACCTCAAAGAACTCTTTTTCTTTCCCTACAAACCTTCTCCTCTCCCAAATGTTCCTATGATTGTTAAGGGCAGCACCATGCTCATGGGCACCCAGGATCTTAACCTTGATGTGATCCTCCACACCCATTCACGCTCACAATCACCCTACATATCCAACCTGTCACCCAGTCTTTTGTCTTGACTTTCACAATATCTTTTGTATACATTCCCTTCTCTCCATTCATACAACTACCACCTTGGCACAGGCTCTAATCAGCTCCTGCCTGGATTATTGCCATAATCTCCTGGTTAGTCTCCCTGCCTTGAGTCTCTCCCTACTCCAGTCCATTCTCTATTTAGCTGCCAAAGCAATCTTCTCAAAGCCTAGGTATGACCATGTCACTTGTATACTCAATAAATACCGATGGCTCCCTATTGCCTCCAGAGCCAAATATAAAATTATGTTTGGCTTTTAAAGCTTTTCAGAAGCTGGCTTCTTCCCACCTTTCCCATCTTCTTGCTCTTCACCCCCTTCTACCTACTATATGTTAGAGGGACACTGGCCTCTTGGCTGTCCTCACACATGACATCTCATTTGCATATTCCATGCTGATCCCATTCCTGGAATGTTCTTCCTCCTCACCTTCCTCCTACTTGCTTCCCTGGCCTCCCTCCACCCTTTTAAAAGTTTTCCTGATGCATTTTGTTTTTATATTTCAAACACTTATAGATTACTCCTACGTTGTGAGATGTCTCCTATAACAAAGTAAATCAGTTAATTACTAAAAACTAATAATACAGTGACTTCATCTGAAAGTGCATCCAACTTGTAACATCTTTAGCGTTCACCTGGAGGTAGCTAGGTGGTGCAGTGGATAGAGCACTGGGCCTGGAGTAAGGATAGACCTGAGTTCAAATCTAGCCTTAGACTCTTGCTAGCTGTGTGACCCTGGGCAAGTGACGACCTCTGTTTGCCTTAATGCACTGGAGAAGGAAATGGCAAACCATTCCAGTATCTTTGCTAAGAAAACCTCATAGATGGTATGGTCCATGGGGTCATGAAGAGTCAGGCACAATTGAACAATGAAGCATCGGCCACCTCTCTATTTTTAAAATTATTTTCTCTTCTTCCCCATCCTATTGGGAAAAAAAAAGAAAAACAAATTTCCTGTAACAATTAGGCATAGTGAAACAAAACAAATTCCCTCAATGGCTGGATGCAAATATATATGTGTACATACATATACACATATGTACGTATAATCTATATTTATATACACACCCACATACATACACACCTCATTTTGCACCCTCGATCCATCACCTCTTTGTAATGAATACCATGTTTCAACATCAGCCTTCTGGAATTATGAATGGTCATTGTATAAATCATAGTTCTTACAGCTTTACAGTATTGCTATCATCTAAATTGTTCTCCTGGTTTTGCTGATTTTATTCTTCATCAGTTGATAAAAGTCCTCAAAACTGTTCATTTACATAATACTGTATCATAATATGAATTATTCTTCTGGTTCTGCTCACTTCACTGTGTATCAATTCATATAAGCTTTTCCATTTTTAAAAATAATCTATTTCTTCTTTTCTTACACCACAATAGTATTCTATCACCTTCCTATACTGTAACTTATTCAGCCACTCTTCAATTAATAAGAATTCCATAAATTTCCAATTTTTTTGCCACCACCAAAAGAGATGCTATGATTGTTTTTGTACAAATAGAACCCTTTGCTATGTCTTTGATCTCTTTGGGGTATTGGCCTCCCAGTAACAGAGCCGGTCAGAGGCCTACACTGTTTGGTAACTTCTTGTACACAATTCTAAATTGCTTTCCAGAATGGTGGTGTCTATTCATTGTGTTAGATTAGGTTGTGTTAGATCCACCAACAGGCAACAACTTTGCCACAGTGCTTCTAACATTTGTTATTTTCTTTTTTGTCGTCTTTGCCACTCTGATGATACTGAGGTGGAATCTCAAAATCCTTTTCATTTGTATTTCTCTAATTATAATTTGGAGCATTTTTATATGACTATAAATAGCCCGAGTTTTCTCCCTTGAAATCTGCCTATTTATATCCTTACACCATTTATAAATTGGCAAATGACTCTTTTTCTTATAAATTTGACTCATTTCCTTATGTTTCTGAAAATGATACCTTTATCAGAGAAACTTCCTGCAAAGATTTTCCCAGTTGTTTTGCTTTTAATCTTGGCTTTATTACATTTGTTTGTGCAAAAGCTTCTTCATTTTCTGCAGTCAAAATGGCCTCTTTTACCTTCTATGATCTTCTCTATTCCTTGTTTGGTCATGAACTTTTGTTTCTTTTCAAAGATCTGATGGGTAATTTTTTCATGTTTCTCTAATTTGTTCATGATGTGATCTTTCATATCTAGGTCACATATCCATTAAGAGCCCGTCTTTGAACAAAAGCTTTCTTCAAGAGTCCACTTAAATCTTGCCTTCTATAGGAGGCCTTTCCTGGTCTTCTTCTTCCCTGGCCCCATTGCCTTCCCTCTGAAAATCCCTTCCATCTACTCCATATCTTGCATGCACATGATTGTTTGCATGTTGTCTCCCTCCTCCTCTCTGCTATTACAATGTGAGCTACTTTGCGGGGGGGCACTTTTCTTTGTACCTACCATACTTAGTACAGTTCCTGGAGCATAGCAAGTTCATGACAGGAAGGAAGCTTATCTTGGTGGAAGCATCTGCCTGGCATCACCTTCTCAGCAGGTTCAAAGGAGTAAGTGGGCCCCTTATTTAAACTGAAGTGAGATGAAAGAAGAGATTAAGTTGTAGAGAGTGGAAGAGGGAACCACAAGGCAGAACCGAGCCTGGAAATGATGCTGAGGAGATAAAATGGGTCACTTGGGGAGAGAAACAGTGCCCCAGAGCAGAGGGAGCCGTGCCGTGGTTACACTCTCCCAGCATGCCAACTCACTGAAGACAGTCATCAGGGTTTAAACTTCAAAGGCAAAGACTGGACTTCACAAGGGATCAAGAAGAAGAGGTATTAATGTGTAAACATCTTAGGGTACCTTAGACTCAGGAGAAGAGAAAGAGGAAATAAGTTCCTGCATTGTGGGAACTGAAAAGGACTTCAGAAACCATCTACTGTTATACTTGAGCTAGACAAATGAACTGTTTTAAGTAGTGGTTGGGGCACATTTGCTTAGTTTGCATTCATGTGACAAAGCTTTGGGAAAGTAATTGTGGAGAGATAGCAGAGTATTAGGCTATGGAAAATCCCAGATCCCCCTCAGCAATTTATTGGGCATGAGAGGTACACCAATCTGCTGAGGTATGGAAGGAATAACCTCTGTATTGCCCCCTGCCAACTCAGGAATTGAAAAGAAGAACCCCAAAGTCCTGTGAAGAATCTGATAGGCAAGCCAGGGTAGGTTCAGAGCAGGGATCTGAGGGCCCTGGAGGCTTTGGGTCAGTCCAGCACTCCTTATCTGAGTGCAGAGGGGGAGGGGGTATCACTCGAGCTCATCCCAAATCTTTCCCAAGGTGTCTGGCTCCAGAAGCCCAATCCTGGAGAATAATTTTGCTGTGGTGTACCAATCAAACACTGTACTCCCTTCCTGAGCCCAGCGCAAGCCCAAGCCCTCTCCGAAATGATTGATCCAGCCAGAGAGAGTAATTTCAGATAATCCAGACAGTGTAACTTCAGATAGCCCAGATCCAGTATGGTACTCATGGCCTAAGCCAAACTCATCACTGAAGGTCTAACACTGTAAGATGATGAGGAATCCTTTTATTGGCCATGGAGACAGAGTAGCAGGTAGCTCAGTGGCTATACAAAAGGGAATGACCCTCACCCTCACAGCCCTTGTGGCAAGTAGTGCATTTTGTCTCTAGACAATTGGTGATGGTTCCAATGTGGTGGGAAACCTTGGCCTTTTTAAGCTAAGGGCTTTCCCACGTCTCAGTTTGTCTGAGGCAACACCCATTCAGTAATTAAAGGCTAGGTAAGAATTGAGGCAAAAGGTGACCTAGTTTGCCTTCATAAAAGAATCAATGAGGGAGGGGAAGACCCTCAGAGTTTCTGGCCAGAACAGAAGCAATTACGATTTACCATCACTCTGAGCCATCAAAACCTAACAGAGAGCAAGTGAATCCTGAATTAAGTGAGGTGGGCTTGATAGTGCAGAGCTGCGGCAGAACATAAAATACCAAGTCATCAACCTTAACCAACTTCCTTATGCTCTGATGAAGTTTTAGCATTATCCTCGCAGCACATTGTGTGAACAGCTATACAATGAGTTATTGAAACTTGTTCTGTTAATGTGTGGTTGTGAATTTTTATGTTTTTATTGTGTGTATAGGAGTAAGAATAAATTATCTGACTCATACCTGATTCATGTTGTACTCAAACTGGGTGCCTTTTTAACTCCTCCTCCATTTTTGGAGAGTCTCTAGATGTGAGTCACACACATATTTATGTTTGTGGGTCAACTGTATAAAGATGATAAGCCCATAGGAGCTGATGAGGTTACCAAGAGAGTCTAGAGGGAGAAAAGGGTCTGGGACAGAACATTAGGGAACACCCACAGTTAGGGAGAGGGATATGGATGATCAGCCAGCAAAGGAGACTGAGAAGGCCTAGTCAGGAAAGTGGAAGGTAAACCAGGAGAGAGCAGTGTCACAAAAACCCAGAACAGAGAGAATATCCAAGAGGAGAGGGCAGCCAATAGTGGCATATGCAGCAGATAGGTTGAAAAGGCTGCAGACTGAGAAAAGACCATCAGATTTGGCAATTAAGAAATCACCATTAACTTTAGAGAGAATAGTTTAAGCTGAATGATGAGCTTGGAAGCCAGATTACAAGAGCTGAGGGATTGGTGAGAAGAGAAGAAATGGAGGAGGTGAATGTAGACAGCCTTTTCAAGGAGTTTGGCAGAAAAGGAGAGGAGAGATATAGGACAATAGTTTTGGTGCCTAGTCAGGGCAGCTGGGTGGTTCAGTGAATAGAGGGCCAGCCCTGGTGCCAGGACACCTCAGTTCAAATCTGACCTCAGACACTTACTAGCTGTGTGACTTGGGCAAGATATTTGACCATATTTGCCTCAGTTTCCTCATTTGTAAAAAATGAGCTGGAGAAGGAAATGGCAAACTACTCCAGTATCTTTGCCAAGAAAACACCAAATGGGGTCATGAAGAGTCAGACACAATTAATTGACAAAACAACAACAAAGGGTTTATTTGAAGTTTTTTAAAGATGGGAGTCCTTGGGAATGTTTGAAGACAGGAGAGAAGGAATCAGTTAGTAGGGAAAGGATGGAGATTCAAGACTGAGCAGGGATGACTGAGGGAGCAATTTGCTGGAGAATGAAGATGCTAGCCTGGCATAGCAGAAAAAGCTCTCATCCAAGCTTAAGTAGTTCTAAGAAAATACTGGCAGAAAGGCACTGATCAGATATCTCTGCTCACAAGGAGGGTTAACCCAATTTTTTCCCTGGGAACTCTGGTTGATGGCTTCAGAACCAGCAACCAAAAAATTAAATCTGGATCTGAGAATGTAGGATCTGAGAAATCCTACATCTCCGTGGTTGCTTTTGATCAGAACTGCTCTAATCTCATAGCGGTTGGCGGAGGACAGAACAGAGAAGGGAAAACATTCAAAACTTCCCAGCTATGACCAGAGAAGACCTAGTACAAGAAGGAGATCATTACCTCACCCTTTACCTAGGCTTCCCACTAACTTTACTGCTGTACACAGGGGTGTGCGGGCAAATATTTAACAACCATCTTGGAATTCTGTGGTCAATCTCTTCCTACTCAGTCTTCCTCTAAAACTTTCTCTAAGCTGAGCTAACTTTGCTTTTAGAATGTCCTAGAACTGGGAAAATTGGGAATCAATGCAAGGAAGCAGACTTCAGGTAGCTCTAAGGAAAAAAAGAAAAACAACAGAATCACAGAGTCTCAGAGCTAGGAACAGACTTTAGAACACAGACTATTAGAGCCTGGAGAGGCTTTAGAACACTGAATGGGGCACAGTGAGTAGAGCACCGGCCCTGGAGTCAGGAAGACCTGAGTTCAAATCTGGCCTCAGACACTTGGCACACTTACTTGCTGTGTAACCTTGGGCAAGTCACTTAACCCCAAATTATTAAGAAAAGAACACAGAATTAAGAAGTAGGCAAGCTCTTAGAGCACAGAACACAGAATGTTAGAGCTGGGAGGGGCCATTAGAGATGATGTAGTCCAAACCCCTTCCCATCTCATTTTATAGGTGAGAAACCTTAGTGACAGAGAAGGGAAGCTTGCCTCAGATCTCCAACTGCCCATTGGACATTGGAGGTCCTGTAGACATCTTGTACTCAACATGTCCAAACCCAAACTCATCATCTTTACCATCCCCCGAAAAAATTCCTTAATACTGTTGAGGGTGCCCCATCCTCCCAGTCCCCCAGGCTTGCAACTCAGTGGTCCTCCCTGACTCCTCATTCTTTCCAACCCCCTAAATTCAATCTGTTGCCCAGGTCTGTTGATTTTACCTTCATCACTTCTCTGTCACGTCATGCTGTCAACTTAGACTGAATACATAGTTCACCAAAATCCCCGTATTTCTGGATAGGATGAATACATAGGGCCTGGCAACTGACTGGTGAATTGAAGGAGGGAGGACAAATGAAAGATGATACTGGGATTCTAAGCCTAAGTGACTGGGAGGATGGTTCCATGAAAAGAAACAAGGAAAGAGAGTGAGAACTTGATTGAGATTTGGGGGAAGATGACGAGTTAAGCTTGGGAGTTGGTGAGTTTGAGGTATCAGGAAAATATCTGGTTAGGATAGAGTCAGAGGCGGAGTCTTCTAGATGTTCAGCAGGCAGAAGTACTTGTGGTCTTGGGGTTCAGGAGAGAAAACTCTTACCTAGCCAAGGTACTCTAAAGGGAAATGAAAAGGGACCAGGAACCAAGAAAAAACCACATAGTAGAGCCCACTTTCCTGTTTGGGCTATGTAGGAGTCATTTAAAAGGACAGCGACCATGGGAAGGAAATCAAGTGGCCCTGGGGGTCTGAGATATTGTCCTTGGGCTTCAAAGCCTTCAATGAACTTTGTATTGACAGCCAACACCATCCTTTCCAAGAGAAATGTGCTGAAGGTTTCTGAGGCCAAACACCCAACTAGATCCTTTACTTCTTCAATTCCCAGCTCACCAAAACCCCTCTATCTTCATTCAAATAGGTCCTGAGATTTCTTCTTTGGTAATGATCATAGTTTCCCCGCCTCATTTTACAGATGAGGAAACTGATGGGAAGGGAAGGGAAGGGAAGGGAAGGGAAATTACTCATCCACATTTAGGAAACTGGCAGACCTGGGCTTCAAACCCTGTTGCAACAATTCAGCTAGCAGCTGTTGTGGGGGGTGAAAGACCAACAGAAGCCCAACAACAAGGATGCTGCCAGCACAGGTTCTTTTGACCTGCTTTCCTAAGGAAAGCAGTGTTAGGGGGTTAACAATCTTATTTTAATCCAACATATACATATATCATTCACTTAGTTCAGGGGAAAAAGCCAGCACCCTGAACTTCAGAGCAAATACAAACAAATTACAATCATACATTATAAACAGACCAAATACAATCATAGTTACCAAGAAACCATCAACATCTGGATGAGCCAGGAGGCTCTTAGAGCAGCTGCCCAGAATCCCAGGCCTCCAGGAGTGAGAGCCTCAAGCAAATAGCTCTGTTCTCTCTTTTTATGCACTCTTTAGCCATCATCAAACATCATCTGAGTGACCAGAACTCAGGTTCCCACTATGGGCTCTGGTCTTAGCAACTCCCTTTATGTCTCTGAGGGCTTCACGCCCACATAGCCTTAGCACCTAGTAGATAGAGGTTTGGGCCTGGGGCTTTGCACCTAGTAAGGCTCAATCAAAGAGACTTAATTAATTTTTCATTCTAAAACAGTAAAAAAAATAGTCCCAACTTAATTGATATTACAAACCCACATCCTCTGACTCTCCAGATCAAATGTTCTTGCTACTACATTCCCTCCATCCTCATTCTTTCTAAGCAGTTGCCTCTCATGTCTCTTCCCCACTGTCAGTATGCACTGGTATGGTCAACTACACAGTATGTTAATATTAAGTATATCTCTGACTATCTTTATATCCTAAAATTTACCCCTCTCCCCAGTTAGGATTGTTTCAAAAGCCAGGCTTTCTGATGTTGCTGCCACTAATCCCAGGCTTACAACTCCTTCCTGTGGCTATAAACCTGTCCCCCATATATCTTATCACTTCTAGCTTTGCTAGGAGTATCAGTGTCATGGCCACTGAAAGGGGGAAGCTGACAGAAGTAACCTGTAGGGGAAGGTATTGACTCACATGGAAGAAACAGCACAAAAAAAATCATCTAAGCGATAAATGCTCAGAAAAGGAAATGGGCCAGTCACAAAATAAAATCGAGGGGTATCAGGTTGGTAGTTAGAGGGTTGCTCTAGTTAACTACACATTAAGTCCTCATCCTCCAACCTGTTAAGTGAAATGACTCAGTACTGTCCACTACCTCAGTGCTGAAGCACATACCAACCCCTGGCTTTGCCACAGCCACTAGCCAAGGTGCCAGACAATTTCCTTGCTAACCACAGTGTTAACAGATTCATACATCAGCAAACATTTAGTAGTGATTACTGTGTGCAGATCTTCCCATAAGGAGCATGATTAGGAAGAGATAATGCCTCGTCTCCTATAGGACCTCATAGCTTCATATAAGAGACAAGATACCTAAGTACATAAATGGGATATAAACACAGCTCTGCTGTAGCAAGCTCTCCAATTAGTCTGTGTGTTCCTTGTGAACAAGTACTGTTTTTTGCCTTTCTTTGTATCCCCAGTACTTAGCACAGCCATTTACATTCACTACAGCCTTCAGTCAGCTAATAAGCATTTTTAAGTGCCTGCTATGTGCCAGGCACTGTGCTAAATATTGGCGATACAAAGAAAGGAAAACAAAAACCAGTCCTTATTCCCAAGGAACACACAGTCTAATTGGAGAGACATCATTTAAACAAGAAATATACGGGTTAAATTAGAAACAATCGACAGAAGGAAGGCACTATTTGCCCACCCACAATCCTGTAGCATTTCTCCCTTTTCCACAATTGCCCAAAGATCACTGACAGTAATAGTTCAGGAAGAACAATAAGTGAAGCCTTCAAGATGATTAAACTTTATTGCTGCAAAAATCAGGACAACATACACAGACAAAGATCCAGAAGACACAAAACACTAACAGGAATTCAAAGGAGATACAGTTATTGTACCACACCACAAGATCCCTGGGCAGATGTAGAAAACAAAGAGATGTTTTTGCTTACAGAGTTCCATGAAATGAAAGCTCAAGAAGGGATGAAATTATGGCTTACTCACTTGATACGTATTGAAATTCCCATCTTCCTTTGGGACCTTGCTCAGATGAAGATCTCCTCAAGGGCTCCCAGCAAAAAGTGTTCCCTTCCTTTTTAAATGTTCTTAGGTTGCTTTGTCTTGACCTCTGTTTTATCCTATCACACTCTTCCTTGTATCTTGTTTTTGCGATTCATGTGTCAATTAAGCTTTCTTGAGCCTTCTACTTTGACAGATGGCTTGGCCTCAATATCGAGGGCTTCCATACAGTCATAAGCTATATGTCTCATGTTTGCTTCTGCCCAGTGCTCAGACCCCAAGCACATATCAAACTAGCACCTTTCTTGTTCTCCCCTGGAGATATTCAGTTCCATGTTCAAGCATCCAGCTCCTACTAAACATTTGAACATTTTAGGCTTGCAAAGAATAGAGAAGTGAGTTGTTTCTGAGCTCATTTAGCAAGAAAATAGTGTGGTTTCTCTCCTTGGGAAATGTAAATATGAAACATTTATCATTAAATTATTATTTAATTAAAATAATTAAATTTAATCAATTAAACCTACCATTAAACTATTATTTAATATTATTATTAATTACTAATATTAAGGACTATACTAAATTACTAACGATAAAGAAAATTCACATCGAAATTACACTGAGGCTTCTCCTCATACCCAGAAAATTGGCAAAGATGGTAAAAGTGGGAAATAGTCAGTGTGAAAGGGACTACAAAAAGGCAGACACATTAATGCACTGTTGATGGAACTGTGGTCCAGCCATTCTGGAAAGTAATTTGAATCATGCTAAGAAAGTAATCAAAATGTCCATACTGTTTGATCCAAAGATCTCTTTTCCAGGTATGGCCAAGGGCAGAAAAGAATAATAATTATTAGCATTTATATAGATGTTTAAGATTTTTAAAACACTCTACACATATTATCTCATTTTATCTCCCCCCCCCCAACAGCTCTGGGAGGTAGATGCTATTATTATCCCTGTTTAATAGAGGAGGAAACTGAAGTAGACAAGTTAAGTGATTTACCTAGGGTCACAGATAGTAAATATCTGAGGCTAGATTGAAACTCAGGTCTTCCTGAGTCCACATGCACCAAAATATTCATAGCAACACTTTATGTGGCAACAAAGAAGCGGGGGGAGTGGGGAGGGAGCTGCACATGTCTGGAAATACCTAAACAAATTCCCATGTGTGAATGTAACAGACTTTGATGTGAGAAATGATAAATATGAAGAATTTAGAGAAACATGGAAAGACTTATATGAACTGATACAAAGTGAAGGAAAAAGAATCCCCACGCCCTCAAAGCAGTATCTATGGACAACAATGATGTGAATGGAAAGAATAAAAACAAGAAAAAAATGAAACTCTGTGTGCTGTGTGATTATAACAACCAAGAATTTAGAGCAACCAAGCTTTAGAGAAGAAATGAGAAAATGTGCCTCCTTCCCTTTTTTGCAGAGGTTGATGTGTTGTTTGGGTTTTGCTGAATTATTTATTTTTCCTTTTCTCTTAAGTATGTTTTGTTATAATGGACAGCTTGATAGGCTGCAGAGGAGAAAGGACATATTTGGAAAAGGAGATGCAAAAATGAAAGATAACAAGAAACACTAAAATTAATATTAAATACGGAAGTGAGGGGGAGGGGTTAGGGAGCCAAAGCTAAATGTGGCAGGTTCAGCTCAGATCATATCGGTCACACCTGTGTGAGTAGGCTCTTTTCAGATCAGAACCTGTCTAAGTGCTGGGGCACTGGATTGGAGCACAGGGAAGGAAGCCATCCTAGAGAGGGAAAGAGATGAGGGTGATATGGGCGGAAAGGAGCTTTTGTTGAATGTTTCCCTGAGGCTGACATCCACACCTTCTAAATTGAATGAGCCAGAGAGTCCTTTGCTAAATCCTGGGCTTTTAGATTAAATGACTCCCCAGAACTGGGAGCAACAGGAATCATTGCAGGAAGACAGATTTCAGTTCAATGTAAAGAAACAATAAGAGAATCACAGAATTTCACAGCCAGAATAGAGCCTTAAAACACAGATTATTAGAAATTGGAGGGCCTTTAGAACATAGGATATCAGAGTTGGGAGGGTTCTTAGAACATAGAACAGAGAATATTAGAATGGGAGGGATATTAGAGGTTATCTAATCTAATTTACCCCTCCCCTCATCCTCATTTTATAGATGAGTAAACTGAGTCCCAAAGAAGGGAAGTTTTGCCAAGTCCACAGAAAATTAGCCACAAAATCAAGAGCAGAATCCAGGTCTCTCAGTGCCCAGTTCTGAGTTCTTTCCACTGCACTCGGCTGGGAACTAAGAGGCAGGAATACAGAGGAGAAAACCCTTTTGAGTAATTTAGGAAAGAAAGCTTGGACCAGACCACAGACCTGAACTGAAGGTGGGTGAGCATTTGGGGATAGTTCAGAGGCCCAACAAACAGCGGCCCAACATAAAGAGAAGGGGATTTGGCAATGATTTGACATCTCAATAATTTCCTGCCTATATACTGTTTGCTCTCTCACAACCACATCGTGTGTAGTAGGGTACCTTCAGCAGCACTGAAGACAAGTAGTCTGAGACTGGTCACTGTCACATAATTCACATGAAACATTTGATAAATTTGGAGTGGTCAGGATGCCTACTTATGATTAGAAACAAAGGTAACTTATAGAACAAGACCATTAGCAATTTTGACTTATTGACATTGGGAGAAAGCTGTTTTCTGCCCCTTTTGTAAGCCACAATTGAAGTTTCCCATCTGGGTAAGTGCCATACTTGTTAACACTTAAGAACTTGGAGTGCTGAGACCTCTCGGGTAGTCATCTTGGGGCCATCTAGATGAACCAGGACCAGGGTTGGCCTAACAGTGTGGAATTTTTGAAGAAAAGTCTGTTATGTTGACAAAACGTAGTATAAAGAAGCAAACTAAGGAAATAAAAGGCTATGGATGTTTTTAATTGTTCTGTAGGGTTTTCTTTTGAAGATTGGTGTAAGAATTCTGTCTTTTTATGTTTGAGACAAAACATCAGAATAAAATTTTTTTAAAAAGAAACATCTGACAAGTTGCGAGGTGACATTTTGAAAGCTGTGACTCTCAGGAAGATCCTTAGGTCTTAGAGAGGTAACCGGAAAGCAAAGAAGCAGCTGAATGCAGCTGGGGCTAGGTAGGTAAGTGAGTCAGTTCATGTTTCTGCTATTGCGCTATGGAACTACCTAGGAAAAGTCAGCAGACTCCCAGAGCCCTTCTCTGTCACCCTCTGGCCTTCATTTGTGCTGTCTAGTTTTACTTTCATTTGTAGCATAGTCCTGTTATGCTATAGATGAACTTTTCTTAATCTAAGGTCCACAGATATCTGTGGATAGATTTCGAGGGGTCTCTGAACTTGGATGGGGAAAAGTGACACTTTGATTTTTTTCTACTATTCTTTGGTTTCCTTTGTAACTGAAGCATTTTATTTTATGCATTTAGCAACATGATTCTGAGAAGAGTTCACCAAGGTCGGCTTCACCAGATTGCCAAAGGGCCAAAGAACCCCTGTTAAAGGCGAAGGGTATAGAATAGCAATAGCTTCTATTTCTACTACAGTTTAAGATTTGCAAAGTACTATCCTCACAACAACTCTATGAAAAAAGTAGTAGTACAAGTATTATTATTTCCATTTTGTTGTCATTGTTGTTCAGTTGTTCAGTTGTGTCTGACTCTCCGTGACCCGATGGTCCATACTGTCCATTGGGTTTTCTTAATAAAAACACTGGAGTGGTTTGCCATTTCCTTCTCCAGTGAATTAAGGCAAACAGAGGTTAAGTGACTTCCCCAGGGTCACACAGCTAGTAAGTGTCTGAAGCCAGAATTGACTTGCGTCTTCCTGACTCCAAGGCCAGCACTCTATCCACCGAGCCACCACCTAGCTGCCTCCTTATCTCCATTTTACAAATGAGCAAAGTGAGACTCAAAAAGGGAGCAACTTGGTATGGTCACATAGCAAGTGTTAGCATCAAGATTCAAGCCCATGTATCTCCCAACTCTAAGCATTCTTTTGGTCCTATGCCATTGCCTCTGTCATTCTGGTGATGGGTATAAAAGAGGCTGGGTGATTCTCTTAGGTGGGGAGAAGACTGTAGAAGGGACTCATGAACTGGGAAGGTAATCGACATGATCCCATATGAGGGTTATTCCAGCTTGGAGATCCAACAGAGGATGTTAAAAAAAATTTAAAAAGGAATAGGGATGTTGAACCCAGCAATTAAAATATAGGAGGGGTGTGAAGAATTGTTCTCTTTAAATATTTTCAGGGTGGTCATGTGGAAAATGCTTGGCTCTTGAGGACAAAATTGAGTAATGGATAGAAGTGGCAGTTTTCACCTCCATATAAGGAAAAATTTCTTGACAATGACAGCTTTCCAAAAATGGAATGAACTGCCTTAGCAGGTAGTCAGCTCTCCAACCCTGAAATGTTTACTGTAGGGCCTGGGTCACCATAAGAAATGTGTCTTGTTCAGATACAGGATGGATTCCATGGCCTCCGAGGTCCCTTCCACTTCAATGATCCCATGCCAAGGGCTAAGGGTAGAGCTGTAGAAGCCAGACTTCTGGGTTAAACTGTGCCCAGATGCAATTACTGGTCAAACTGTGTGCCTGGAATTTTCCTCCTTATATGGAGCTTGAACCTTCATATCTGTTCACACATTGGTAGGGAAATAAATTTTTGACTAAGCTCACTAATTAGGTATGCATTGTACTGGCGACATGGAATGGGGGGCGGGGAGATTGGATTTAGCTGCTATCTCAGTTCCATTCCATTAGCGGCAGCTAGCTATGTGACACAGTGGATAGAGTGTGGGGTCTAGAATCTGGAAGTCCTGATTTCAAATTCAGCCTTAGGTACTAGGTCTGTGACCCTGGGCAAGTCACTTAACCTCTATCTGCCTCAATTTCTTCAATTACAAAATTGGACAATAACAGCTTCTGACAGAGGATGATGACAGCTTTTTTTTTAAATTAAGATTTATTTTTAGTTTACAACACTCAGTTCCACATGATTTTGAGTTCCACATTTTCTTCACCCCCCTCCCCAAAATGGCATGGAATCTGATACATCTTCTACATATAACTTTACATTGAACTTGTTTACACAATAGTCGAGTTGTAAAGAAGAGTTATGACCAATGGAGTGAATCATAAGAAAGAAGAAACAAAAAAAAAAAAAACCAAAAAACAAAAACAAAAGAGGAAAAGAAAAAAACAAAAGGGAAAAAAAGGTGAGCATACAGTGTGCCTCAATCTACATTCAGACTCCATATTTCTTTCTCTGGATGTAGATAGCTCTCTCCATCATGAGTCCTTTGGAGTTGTCTTTGAACCTTGTATTGCTCAGAAGAGCAAAGTCTATCAGGGTTAGTCATCACAGAATCCATATATCTGTGGTTGCGTATAACGTTTTCCTGGTTCTGCTCCACTCGCTCAGCATTATATCTTGTAGGTCTTTCCAGGTTATCACAAAGTCCATATCATCCCCATTTCTTATGGCACAATAGTATTGCATTACATTCATATACCACAACCTGTTCAGCCATTCCCCAATTGATGGGCATCCCCTTGATTTCCAATTCTTTGCTACTACAAAAAGAGCCGCTATAAACATAATGATAGCCTTTAATTCTCAGAGTTGTTGTGAGGATTGACTGAAATAATATTTGTAAAATGCACATAATAGGGCATTAATAAATGCTTGTTTCCTTTCATTCCAATCCAAGATTTTTCTGATTGGATCAATAATATGAGAGACATAAGCACCTCATGGTGGCATTTAGGGAGGAGACCTTGGGTTTGGGGGAGAGTGCCGTAATCATCTGATAATCCAGGGATCCTTGTGTTTGAGATTGTGAGTTCCCTAGCTCTTTCTCAGTAAATGAAGAAGACAAGTCAGGTGCCAAATAAAGATAAGGCACAGAATCCATCACTCCCTCTAGAATCAATCCTCTACACAGCTGCCAAAAATGCTTTCCCTAAACCCCGGGTCTAATTAGATCACTTCACTACTAGAAAACAAATAGACAAAAAATAAACTTAAGTGGTGCCCTACTTCCTCTAGGAAAAAATATAAACTCCCTGACCTCGCATTTAAAGTCATTCATAGTCTGGATCTGTCCTTATTACTCTTCCAGCACAGGTTTATGTTTCAGACAAAATGGCCTATTCACTGTTCCCAAAGACAGCATGCAGTCTCCTAGCTCTGTGCGCTCATACCAATCACATCTTATGTCTGGAATTTGTGTTTTTCTTATCTCCACCAATCAGAAACCTTATCTTCCTGTAAGCCACAGCTCTGATGCTACCTCCTCTGCATAGCCTTCCCAGATTCCTGCAGATGTCAGTGCTCTCCGCCTCCTAAAACATTCTTAGACTATGCCGATCTGACTTGTGCATCCTTCACTATGTCCTCTGTGTTCAAAAGAACATCCTCCCCACAAGAGAATGTCAGCTCAAAAAAAAAAAAAGGGACTTTTTGCGTTTTGTCTTCATGTGTTCCATATCTAGCTTACTTTCACTTAGTAGGGACTGTCAGAGGGGAGAAATACAATACTAATATTGTACTCTGAATTTTAGGCTCAAGACTGTTGCAAACAATTTAATATTAATTTATGTCTAAAATCATTCCTAGTTTGGAGAGAGGAAGGTGTCCAAAATGGCTGAGTATGACATGACTCTTAATCATTGTCCCAAGAAAATTTTAGGTAGCATTTGTAAAAATCTTGAAAGAAATGAAAAAAAGATATATTAAAATACAGTTTGGATTACTATTCCAATATTGGTTGAGCAATTAAGACTTTAAGGCTTCCTCTGGGACATATACATATATAGATAGATAGATACATACATACATACATATATATCTGGGAAGCACTTTTCTTGAGGAAATATGTATATATATACATACATACATATATATACATATATGTATATATATGTAATCTATCCCCAAAAGAAGCCTTACAGACTTAATTGATCAACCAATGTTGGAATAGTAATCCAAACTGTATTTTAATATATCTTTTTTTCATTTCTTTCAAGATGTGTGTGTGTGTGTACACATGTACATCTGGGCTCCTCTCAGAGATCTCTATTTGAGAATCTAAAGTGAATTAGAAGCTGAGAGGGTGCCTCCTTCTCAATGGAAAGGGCATTTCCCTTTGACTGGGACAGAAGTGATCTAATCTAGATATGAGTTAATTTTGGTTATCACTTTTAATCCATATCCTAAGAAAGACCATAACTTTAGTTCTACCCACTTTCCTAAAGGAAAGGTCCAGGGAGGATTTTAGGTTGGAGAAATGTTATTTCTTAATATTTCTAGAGAAACTAAAAAAAGAAGTTTTAATACATTTTGAAAGAGATTAATACATGTTTGTTGAAACAAAATTTAATTAGATCACAGAAAGTCAAACTTGGAAGATACCTTAAGAGGTCATAAGGTACAGGTCCTATTTGAGCATCAATCCTTTCTACAATATCCCCAAGTGGTCATCCAACCTTGGCTTAAAGACCTGCATTGATGGGGAACTCACTACCTTAAGCCTATTCTTTGGGATAGTGACTCAAGGCTATTCCTCAGGATAGTCAGTTTCCCATCACTTTTGGACAGCTCCTAACTGTCACTTACTACCTGTTGTATGTAACCTTGGGCAAATTCCTTCACTTTTTTTGGGACTCATTTTCATCATCTGTATGTGACATTTATGTGTAGTTTGGCTTGGTTTGGTTCATATGGCTTCCTTTCATCATAGAGGATAACTGCTGTCCCATAGATCAAAATCCAGTCAAAGATGTGGAGTAACTCAATCAACAAGTATTTATTACATGCTTTATGAGCCAGGCACTGTGCATAATCTTAGATAGACACCAGGTGGCAGTCAAGGCCTGTGTTGTTGCCCTTAGAGATATTAGCTGCATTTCCTCTTCCCCCCACCCCACCACGCCCCCCCTTTTCACTCCTGATGCATACTTTTTTGCAGTGTGTATCCCTTGTGCAAACTATTGCTTCCCAAATACTAATCTAGGGTATGAAAATATTAAAATTCCTACAATAATCTTTGCTCCCTCCCCTCCCCAGCAGTGGTTTGTTCCCTGAATGAACCTCCATACCCAGTTAATTGAGACTGCAGCTCTGGCATTCTTTGTTCTGTGTTCTAAGCTCCCTTCCAGCTCTTACTACCTAAAGCACAGACTAAACCTGGTCCAGGTTCTGCTGCATCTAAAACTTTTCCTATTTTTCTTTTTGTTTGTATTTGCACATAGTAAGTGCTTTGTTGCTTTGCCTTGTCTTCTCTGTTTCCTGAAAATAAGAGTTGCCCCACTAGGAACCCAACTGGAACTGTCCAGTTGGGCAACACATCTCTTCCTTCCTTCCTTCCTTCCTTCCTTCCTTCCTTCCTTCCTTCCTTCCTTTCTTTCTTTCTTTCTTTCTTTCTTTCTTTCTTTCTTTCTTTCTTTCTTTCTCTCTCTCTTTTTCTCTCTCTTTGTCTCTCTTTCTTCCTCTCTCTCTCTTTTTCTCCTTCTGTCTGTCTTTCTTTCTTTCCCCTTTGTCCACAGAGGATATCATACCCTTACCTGAGGGTGCTCTGCCCAAAGCCATATAAATTTTCATCCTGAAATCTTTTTTTCTCTTCCTTTTTTTCCTTTAAGGACCCCACCTTAAACCCAAATCACTCTGGCTCTCCTAATCAACAATAGGTCCCAGGCCAAACCCTACTTGGTCATTGTTTGGGCCCTAGTTGGCTCAGAGTGAATTTAAATAGCAATTGTTTTTGTTTTGTCCAGAAACCCCGAGAGTCTTTCCCTCCTAGATTGATTTGACTAGACAAAGAGGCCATTCTCTACCTCATTTCTTACCTAGCCTTAATCACCAAATGGGCATTGTCTCAGTTGAACTGAGACCTGTTAAAGACCTTAGCATAAAAAGGCCAAGGTCTCCCACTGCATCCAGGGCCATCTCCAGTATTCCTGATCTATATCTTGCCACTGGACCCAGGTGACTCTGGAGGAGAAAGTGAGGCTGGTGACCTTGCACAGTCCTCTCGCACTTAAATCCAATTCACTTGCATGTCATGGCATCACCTCCTTGATGTCATGGTCCTCTTTGAGAATGAAGGACAAACAACAACAACCTGTTTCCTGAATGCCTGGATTTCATTTTAATAGTCCATTCTCTCAAGCCTGAAGTCATTTGGTTTCTCAGGAAGGAGCTATGGAAGGAATCTTTGCTTTGCCATTACCAACAACTCTTTGACTCAGGCAAAGAAGATAGGGCATGATCAGGATCACATAATCCTGCATATAGGGCCAGAGACCAGGCACGGGGATGAGGAATGATTTGTAACACTCTCATCAATGAACACTCATCCTTTGAAGATAAAATGTTCTGGCCCCTCTTAACAGAAGTCACTCTTCAATAAGTATGGTATTGCTTACCCATACATACCAATCTCACTGTTCTCTGCTCTGAGAAGACTCTATCTGGGGTGCTGGGTTCGGTTCAAGGTGCCGCATTTTTGGTGGGACATTGAAAATTGGAGCATGTCCACAGGAAGGCAGCCAGAATGAGAATATGGGAAGATAGTATTATGTGCGGATCTGCTTCAGAAACGAAAGTGTTTAGCCTAGAATCATGAGAGCTGACTTCAAGTGTTTGAAGGTTAGAAGGTAGGAAACAGATTAGAATTTTTCTACTTAGCTCCAGATGAGGAAACTGGAATCAGCAGGGGAAGATGATTATCAAGTGAAATCATGCATAGATAATGTTGTATAAATTGTAAAGAAGACTATAAATGTCAGCCATTATTAGAAGGGCAACTACATGTAGAGAAGTGGTTCTCAAACTTTTTGGTCTTAGGATCCCTTTACATTCTTAAAAATTACTAAGGAGATGGACCAAAGAGCTTTTGTTTGTTTGAGTTATATCTATTGATATTTATCACATTAGAAATTGAAATAGATCAGTTTTTAAAATATTTTAATTCATTGATCACAACAGTAAGCTCACCATGTGTTAGCACAAATGATGTTTTATGAAAAACATCTGTATTTTCTAAGGCAAAAAAGTAGTGAGGAGTAGCATTCTTTTATATATTTTTTGCAAATCTCTTTGATGTCTGGCTTAATAGCCGATAGCTAGATTCTCCTATCAACTTTTGCATTCGACTTGCTGTGATATATTGTTGTGGTTGAGTATACGAAGCAACTCTAACCTCACATAGATAAGTAGTTGGAGAAGAGTATTTTAATAGGCAAATAACATCTTGGTATTATTATGAGAATAGTTTTGACTTTGCAGGCCCTCTGAAAAAGTCTCAAGAATCCTCAGGGGTATGCACACAACACTTTGAGAACATCTAGGTAGTGAAAAGTGTATTGAACCTGAGGTCAGGAGATCTGGGTTTATATCTCACCTCAGGATGGTTACCAGGGCTAGTGCAAATGTTTGCTTTGGCTCTGCCTGCCAATGCTGCTACTGCCACTCCCTCTCCTCCTCCTTGCTGTTGCTATCACCAACTTGGGAGGACTGCTGCTCAGGACACATTGCAGCCAGCTTCAATGCAGAAACCAAAGTCAGCTTCATTCATGCCCATCATTTTCTAGGACACTCATAGGGGACATTCTCTTCTCCCACTCTCTGGACTGTACGAGAGTTTACAAACAGAGCTAGGCTGAGTTGCAAAGCTGGTACCAGAGGTGGCCAAGAAAAAATATCAAGAGAATTTCCCTTTCCATTGACCATGTCTAGGACCATGTTGCCTAGAATACAGATATCAATGCATACACCAGAAATAGACCCACAGAGAAGCTATCTCCCACCACCCCTGATGACAAAAACAAGGCCTTACTTACTTACTTACTCGAGTTAGGGGTGTTGGACCTGGATGTGCTGAGAGGTAAAAGCAGCCTGTGATAACTAACATGGTATTGATTTTTGGTCCAAATAAGAAACCAAGGCATCCTATCCTCTACTCAGCAACTATTGACAGGACCTTCAACTCAGAGTAGTTAATTCCATTCAGTTGACAGCCCAAAAGAAATTTGCTAGTACTCCTGTTTACTAGAAAGCTGGAGACAATGTTGTGGTGCTTCCTAAGTATTCCTGGAAAGACAGCCAAAGAGCTGCTTCCTAAAGAAGAGTCTACCAAAATGCTCACTTTAGGCAAGAAATCCCTAAACTACATTCCCCACTCTTAGGTCACTCCATCAATACAATGGTGGGACAAAGCTTTGAACAGAAATCTTGTCTTCTCCTAACAATCGATACAAACTTCCTATTGTTATTAAAGTCTTTGGGCAGCTCTACAAAGAGCTTGTTAAATGAAAAGAGCAGCAAAAGCAGCCTGCGATTCGTTTCCTTGTGCCTTTATCAGCGTTCTATCCATGTGGTTGAACCACCTTGGTGCCCTGCTGGCTGTCTTTGGAATCTGCCATTTAGCACATAAATCCTTGCTAGATGTGTGGCAAGTGCCATCACTGGCCAACTAATATTTTTGGCTTTTGAGAGAGGTTACTTAGAAGTTTTGCAAGAGTAAGATTTTTTTAACTTGAACAAGTCATCCCTTTTTATGATTACCCATGTGTGGGGATGGTGGAGGGAGGACCATTGAGTGTGTCAAGTTTTGAGCTTTACTTGGATTCTTGGACTTTGTAAGGTTGTAACCAACAATTTGTAATTCAGATGTTTCAGACAGTGTTTATTTCTCAATATTGAGTATTCTAAACACAGTTAGGAAAAACTTGGAAACTGTATATCCTTTTAGCAGATAGCTAGTCAATCTTAAAATATTTTGTTGTGTAGGGGAGAGAGCTTTCTAAGATGTTACAATGTATGGTTAAAGCCACACAGTAGCCTCACAGTGACTGTCAATGAAGTAGAAAATGGTAGAGAAGCTTGAGTGCTTTTTTTGAAAATTAAACTTTTTTTCCAATGAACACAAATTGATTTTTCTCTCCCATTCACTCCCCCCTACCCAATTGTTAAAAAAAAAGGAAAAGAAAAAACCCTTTGTAACAAATAAGGGAGGGGACAGAGGTGTGTAATATTCATATGTCAGACTTTTTTGGTGCATTAGTTAATTTTGCAGTACTTTCCCCTCCTTTCCTTTCTTTCCCTTTAAAATTCTTTATTCCAAGGGATTCCTTATTATGCCTATGTTTGTGTTTCTCTCTTATTAGCACTACACTTTATTTCCTCCAGTGCCAGAAGTCTTTGCTCCTCTTTGCTCCTAATAACCATTGGCCCTAATTCTTCATTCTGGGGCAAAGAAAAAGTCAAATCACTCTTCCATGTAAGAGCCCTTTGAACACTTTCGTGTTCCATCAGCCATCTCTGACCCAGTAAAGGAAGTGAAGGCAAGATACGTTAGACATAGGCAGCAGTATAAGCAAAGGCACAGAGAGCCAGGTGAATGTAGAGCATGTTTGGGGACAGAGAGTTTACAGGTTTGGCTGGATGCTTAGACTATATGGAGCAATATAAGATAAGATATTAAAGATAGAATGGTGCCAGTCTGTGGAGGGCCTTGAATGCAAGACATTTGATGTTTACTCAGGAGGCAATAAAGAACCACTGAAGATTTTCATTTTGACTCTGTAGGAATTTATTAGGTGCCTATTTTAGGCAAGGTATAGCAGTAAAAGGACCAAATTTATGCCAAAGATTACTAGGGCAGTGCTATAAATAATGATTAGAAAGGGGAAATTAGAGGAGGTTAAAAAAAAAGTCAGGAGGCTATTGTAAGGGTCTAGATGGGTAGCAATGAGGGCCTGTACCTCACTGGTACAGGTGGTAGCAAAGGGCATAGAGAAGGTAAAGATGGAAGAGATATTGGGGAGTTGGAAAGTACTGAGTAAGTGTCTGGACATAGAGATGTGATGAAGAGAGAAGAGTCAACAATAAGCACAAGTTTTTGAACCTGGGAACTTGGGGAATGGCAGTGCCACTGCGAGAAATAGGAAAATCTCAAGTAGGAGACGCATCAGGAGGACCTTCTCCAGGCAACCCCAGTCCGGTTCTGTTGGTGTCCTTTTCTCTCCATCCTCCTTCTCTATTTCCCTCCTCCCCAGCTGGGTGAGGCAAAGTGAGTCCCAGTTGATATACAAGTCCCAGGCTGTTTTGATATGACATTAAAACATGATAATCTAAGGAGAAAATTCCCTGTGGATGTTGGAGGGATCCTTCTGTTGTGTTTGGGAGGAGCTGAGAGGCTGCAGTAGGAGTCCATCATGGAACTGGTCAGTCTCCAATGGCTTTGGGTCCTTCTTACAAATGAATTGAATCTCTTGGTCACAGCTTCTATCATTCCAGGACATCAGAGAGGACTTCTCTAGAGTTACACAGTGTTCATTTTCACCTACGTTATTGGGTTCCCCCTTTACCCAGAACCTGATGAGAAAAGAGCATATCATAGCACACACCCTTCCATTTCTTGCCTTTGGTCTCAAAACCAAATCCAAAATGTGGAAACAGTAACCTAGATCCCAGGAGGCCCTAGGTCTCTTGATTGCAAATTTGGTCCCCATTTAAGGTAAGACCATGTCTACTGAGGCCACAGTGAGGAGCAACAGATAACTTCAAAAGAAATTTAGCTCTGAGTCCACAAAACCTGCCAAAATCAAGCCTAACCTGGGACTACAATCCTCAGGCCTCCATGTTAAACACAAATACATACACATGTGTACACACATACAAACACACACACATGCTTATACACCACACATGCAAATAAGATACAGACTGTCAGAAGTGAAAGTCACCTTAAAACACTGAGCATAGAACTTCAGAGCTAGAAGGGGCCATCTACTCCAAAACCTTCATTTTTTTTTTTTTGCAAATGAGGAAATGAAGGCCCAGAGATTGGAAGAGATTTAAGATCACAGAGCCAGTGAAGGCTCCAGTTTGAGGTCTAGAGCCCTTGTTTCCTGACTCGCAGACCAAGGCCTTGCCTTCTGAAAGCCTACACACACAGGACAGGATAAGATTGGGTCACTTTTTGTCTGGCCCTACCTCCAGGGTCCAGGCGTCTCTCAGGAGCCATGGAAAAAGAAAGGACCAGGGAGAGAACAGGCATGATTATAGACTCACCGAACGTTCTCCCTCTCTATATATAGGGTTCCATCAACCCAGTGCCAGTTGCCAGAAGATCCTGTTTTTGTCAGGCCAATCCAATAAAGAACTCCTTTGGCTACCTTATAAAGAAACTCCTACAAAATGAAATTGACAGAGAAGGTGTCATTAGCTGAAGGAGGGGAATTGGGGTTGGGTGGAGAGAAATATGTCTCTCTGTTTGTATGTGTGTCTGTGCCTCTGTGTAAATGCCTCCAAAGGGGACCTCCAGGTAACACCTCTTCAGTGCAGTTATCATTCCATATCATGTATCTCAGTTACCTTGTTTGTATCTTAGCCCATCTGCTAGGCTGTGAGCTCCATGGAGGCAAATTGTCTATTTCAACTAAGCTCAAGACCTCTTACTGTGACCCGCCCAGGCTTCTAAACACAAATGAATTGAATTCCCAAGGACCAAAGGGAAGCAAAATTGGCATTCTCTAGTCTTGCCCATGCTAAGGCTCTAACCTGGCACAGGACCATGAGGACCAACACAGGAATTAGCACCTATTTCCTTGAGCCCCAGGTGACATATGCAGGCTCTTACAGATCAGGGATCAGCCTGGCCCTTGGTTATGACGCTGACTCTGCTTTGTCACTAGACCAAAGCTCAGAGACTATAGTTATCCCTTCCACATCGCTGGGGCACAGCACCCCCATGATATGGAAATCCTCATAAAATTATTTGGCCCTCCCCTTGTACTAGAGAAGAAGTCTGAGTTTCTTCATTTTCTTTTGTGGGATGTTTACAATACCTTATTGTAAAATTTGAGTTAAGTATTTCGTCATAGGTTCTGTGTTGTCCGCTGGCCTCCACATGTCATCTGCAGCTTTCACAAAACTCCTCCAAAAATTCCCATTTAATTTCTTATGCTAATCTGTAATACTTGAAACTGTGATGGGGAAAGTCATGATGGGAAGGGATAACTGTAGTGTTCAAAGCTCCCTTATGATAGACATAGCTCCAGTTTTGAGATGGAGATTTGGTTGGAAGAATAGAAGAAGGATTAGGGGTAGGTGATCTGGGCAGCAGACTAGGGCATATAATTCATTGGGAGAAGGAGTCAATGAGGGGCACTTTATAGTAAGACTTGTTATAAGCCCCCACATAATTAAACATCAGAAAATCCCATTCTCTAAACCCTGTAAGTCAAATGGCCTATGTTACAACAAAAGCTCAGAGCCTCCTGTGGTAAGAGACACCTAGGGCTTAACATTATCTTGCTCAGATCCTTCTCCTCGGCCCTGGCCCTGAGTCAGAAGAATCTCTCCCCTGGATAGATGCTCCTGTAAGTGCTTATGAGCAAGGGTCTATTTTCCTAATGTGAATGGATGGGACATTTTCCCTCCTACTTCCTTACCATTTCCCAGTACTGATCCCTTCTTCTATAGGATTTTCAATTTTCAAAGTGGTTCTCTCACAACAAGCCCTAGACTTGTCAAGTACTGTCCCAGATCATGCAGCTAATGAGTTTTAGAGTCAGCATTCCAACTCAGATCTCCTGACTCTAAATCCAGCACTAGTTTCCCTATACCACGTTACCATTTATTATCCTCTGTGTCAAATGCCCCTTTGGTCACTGACCTGTTCTTTTGCTGAAGTCACTGAGGTCAGATGCGAATCTCGAGTGGTACAGAGCTGTTCGGCACTATACCAAGACTTTTTCATGGTAGAAAAATAGTAAAAGTTCCCTCCAAAGAATTTCCAGTCTTGTGAGGCCATCTCCAGAATGTAACCTGGGGAACAAGGTTGAGGTGAAATTGTACATTGCCAGGAGCCCAAAATCTTAAACCTTAAAGGCACCTCAGACCACACAGAGTCCAACCACACCTGGATAGGAATGACTGCTGAAATATGGCCAAGTACTCATCTGATCTCCACTTGAAGATCTCCAGAGATAGGCAATTCACTACTTACAAGCAATGTTATCTTTATAGGGGCTGGCCCAAGTGGTCCCTAGGACCTCAAGAAGCACCAGAACTTTCCCACAGGACCAACATGAGGATAATGGAAAAATCTCTTAAGGACCTTTGATTCTAGTGCCATGATATTGAGTGGTCCAGGAAGCAGGGGGATCCTCTTTCTAAGAAAGTCTAATAGACTCAAAGAATGTCAGGACTGGAAAGCTCCCAAGCTGTCATCTAGCCTAGAAGTTCTTAACTTTTTTTTGTATGATGGATCCCTTTGGCAATCTAATCAAATCTATGAACCTCTTCTTCGGCATATGTTTTAAAATGTGTTTTAAAAATTGGATTACGAAGGAAATAA
>CM053623.1:412439803-412469036 GCA_028646595.1 Phalanger gymnotis
TCCTAGGAGTTCTCTTTTTGGGATCTTTTTCAAGAGGTGATTGGTGGATTCTTTCAATTTCTATTTTACCCTCTGGTTCTAGAATATCAGGGTAGTTCTCCTTGATACTTTCTTGAAAGATGATATCTAAGCTCTTTTTTTGATCATGGCTTTCAGGTAGTCCAATAATTTTTAAATTATCTCTCCTGGATCTATTCTCCAAGTCAGTGGTTTTTCCAGTGAGATATTTCACATTGTGTTCCATTTTTTCATTCCTCTGGTTCTGTTTTATAATATCTTGATTTCTCATCAAGTCAGTAGCTTCCACTTGCTCCAATCTAATTTTTAAGGTAGTAGTTTCTTCAGTGGTCTTTTGGACCTCCTTTTCCATTTGGCTAATTCTGCCTTTCAAGGCATTCTTCTCTTCATTGGCTTTTTGGAGCTTTTTTTTTGACATTTGGATTAGTCTATTTTTTAAGATGTTATTTTCTTCAGCATTTTTTTGGGTCTCCTTTAGCAAGTCATTGACTTGGTTTTCATGGTTTTCTCGCATCCGTCTCATTTCTCTTCCCAATTTTTCCTCTATTTCTCTTACTTGCTTTTCCAAATCTTCTTTGAGCTCCTCCACGGCCTGAGACCAATTCATAATTTTCTTGGAGGCTTTTGATGTAGGCTCTTTGACTTTGTTGACTTCTTCTGGCTGTATGTTTTGATCTTCTTTGTCACCAAAAAAACATTCTAGAGTCTGAGTCTATGTCCTTTTTCACTTCCTGGCCATGTTCCCAGCCAACTACTTGACCTTTGAGCTTTTTGTCAAAGTATGACTGCTTGCAGAGTAGAAAGCACTTTTTCCCAAGCTTCAGGGGTTATACTGCTGTGTTCAGAGCTACTTCTACTCCACTGTCACTGCGATCTCTGGCACAGCAGTGCTCCTCCTCCCCCAAGAACCTCCAACCAGGACTGCAATCCAGATCCAAGCAGGGCACAGCAATAGAGCCTGCCTCTGTGCCAGCAAAGCATTCCTTGTACTCTCGCTCTGATCCACTGCTTGTTTCCTCCCATAATGTGAACCAGGGACCCTGGAAGCAGCTGACACTGGGGCTCTGGAAGCAGTCGCAGGAGCTTCCTGCTGCTGCCACCATACCACTTCACAGAGGCCATCCAGGCTCTCCTGGGCTGGATACCTGCTTCCGTCTGCTATTTTGTGGGTTCTGCAGTTCTAGGATTTGTTCAGTGCTATTTTTTACAGGTATTTGGAGGGATTTGGGGGAGAGGTAAGCAAGTCCCTGCTTTCCAGCTGCCATCTTGGTTCTGCCCCATTTTCTATTTGTGAATGTATTGTTTTCCTTGGGAGCACAGTTCTGGAGAAGAGTTGTAGAGTCTCTTTTTAGTAAGCGCCTCCTGTCTGCTGCTGGAATGCATCAATTGTATCTTGATCCTCCATTTCCAACTGTGCAAGTGTGTCTGTTTCATTGATTGGTTGCCCATCAAATCAGAATCTGATCTGCCTCATTGACAAACCCTGTCGTTCACAATAGGTTATCATTAGTTTACTGAGTGGTGTGTGCCTCTTAATCTTAAATTGCACCACTGAACCATCTTGCCTCGCCACCTTCAAATCAATGTGGTCGTCGTTTTCAGTTGTTTTCAGTCGACTCCTTTCTTTGGCTTTTCATCAGCCGTGGTGGGTCAGGGGGTCCCCTTAGCCACTGCTTCACAAAAGAGGCACCAGGATGGTCTGCTCCAAGGGAAGGGGGGGAGAGAAGCAGCAGTGGCAGGAGCAGGAGGAGATGAAAGATGATGGTGGTGATGATGAGGAAGAAGCAGAAGAGGAGGAGGAGGAGAGGAGGGGGAGGAGGAGAAAAGGGAATAAGAGGAGAAGGAAAGGAGGAGGAGGAGAGGGAGGAGGAGGAGAGGGAGGAGGAGGAGAGGGAGGAGGAGGAGGAGGAGGAAAGGGAGAAGGAGGACGAGGAAGCAGCGGTAGAGGTATTCAATAAAAGCATTTAAAAAAAAAACTTCTACTACTTACCTCACAGGGCTGTTATAAAGAAAGGTCATTGCAAAGTTTAAAGTATTGGGGTGTCTATTATTGTTCTTATTGTTTTGTTATCTTATTATCATTATCATCCTTGGCCAGAAACCAAGTGCTCTGATCCCTTTTGGTGTTTTCACACTCACACAAGGAAAAGATAGAAGATAGAATACTAAAGAGCTGCAGGGATGGATCTAACCTGGAAAGAAAGGATTTGTCTTCTGTGAACTTTGAGGATGATCTCTGCTGGGTCAATAATTCTGAATTTTTGAGTTGATAGAGACCCTATCTGTCAACTAAGGAATTAGATAAGAGAGGTGAACAGATCGCCAAAATCTTTAATTCAATTAGGAGGTTCTCTGATTGGCTAAGGGTGAGCTGGGAAGTATAGAATGAACCAATGAGCTCAATTTAGGTGGACCAATCACAAAATCAAAGTGGGATATTTTGGGTGGGAATACAATCTTGTCTGTGGTCATTCTTATCATGTCTGAGACTAGATAGATTTTATTTGTAATTCTAATTATCTGGACCTGGTGTATTATTTCTATGTCTGTATGTTTTTGTCAACTATTTTCCAGGAAGCATGATTACCTCACACCTAGATGGTCCAGTGGATAGAGTACTGGACCTGGAGTCAGGACAGCTCGTTTTCTTGAGTTCAATTCTGGCCTCAGGCACTGTCTAGCTGTATGACCCTGGGCAAGTCACTTAACCCTGTTTGTCTCAGTTTCTCTCAGCTGAAGAAGGAAATGGAAAACCATTCTAGTATTTTTCCTGAGAAAACCCCAAATGGGGTCACAAAGAGTTGGACGCAACTAAAAAATGACTGAATAACATTATTGCTCACACTACTTTTGCTTTCCAGGTGTCTAGGTGGCTCGGACAACGGACAGAAAACCAGGCCTAGAGTCAGGAAGTCCAGTCTCAGACACTTAATAGTTGTATAACACTGAGCAAGTCACTTAACCTCTGTTTGCCTCAGTTTCTTCATCTGAGAATAGGGATAATAAATAACCGCCAGGGTTGCTGTGAGGATCAAATGTATGTAAATAAATTACATACATATACATAGGGTACTTAGCACAGTGCCTGGCACATAGTAAGTGTATATATATGTTAGCTGTTATTATTACTTGCTATTACATAATAGATAATATTATTCACATTACACATTATTACTAGATTAATAGAAACCCAGTCAAACAGCATCATAGAATCAATTTAAAAGATAATTTAGTTGAAACAGAAGATAAATACAAGATACTAGAAACATTTTCAGCACCCATTCCCCAAATAACAATTTCAACTTTCATGCCTAAAAACGAGGTGGGGGGGAAGGCTCCTCTCTCTCTCTCTCTCTCTCTCTCTCTCTCTCTCTCTCTCTCTCTGGAGTAAGAGAGGATGTGTCCTTTGTTAACAAGCATACATAAGCTCTAAGATTTATCCTGCTATTTTTGCAGTTTCATGGGAAAAATCTAGGAAAACAATCGCTGGTAAGATTCATCTCTAGGGTTGGGAAAGCTTCTGACATAGCCAACCCTACATTGCCAAGCACTTGACTCTCCACCTCAAGCATAACCCATTCTTGCCACTTCTCTGCAATCGCCTTAAATTTCTAGGAAGGTGCTGGGACTGTTGAGGTCCCAGCACCTTCCTCTTCCCTCCAGAAGTATCCTCCACCACGAGCCTTGCCTCTTGGTGTAATTGCCCTGTATCATGGGTACTCAAGCTGATGGGAAATGTAATTGGAAGTTTCTTCCAATGAGAGAATACTAGCTGGGCTGAAATATCATGAGAGTGCAGTCAGATGGAAATGGCTTTAGTATATCTTCTTGTTTTTTGCAAATAAACTCTAAATGACCCCACTCATGTGGTTGATGGAGGGGGAAAGAGGGAAGTGAGTGCAGTCTTCAGAGCTACAGGGATCAGTGGATCAGCAGGAAGAGGATAGAGACAATAGGTAAACAGGGAAACAGATCTCTGAATTTAGGGATCTAAGGGGCCAGAGGTCAGGGAAGTCAGAAGGCTCAGGCACATCCCACTGGAATTCAAAAATTAGGCAATGGTTAGAAAGTAGGGAGTGAGAAAAACTTCTCTCCCCCAGGGCCTAAAACGCCAGTCATGAATTCATTCCTCCATAAGTCTTCCGTTAACCCCCAGCAACCCCATTCTAACCTTGGCTCTTCTCAGTTCCTGCCCCTCTGGCTTTTACCTGTTGGTCCATTAAAAAGCCAGTCCAAGCTCTCCCTGCCACTAAGACAGACCTTTGGCACTAGAACCACACTTTCCCACAGAATCACTAAACACAACCTTGCCCATGGTAATGTGAGACTAGCTTTGTGACTCTGGGCCAGGGATATTTTAGAGCTGGCTTCTATAGGCTAGGGAGGGCTGCTTGTTAAGTTTTCAGCATGAACACTCACACCTTAGAAATCAGCAAATGCTATAAATGAGGGCTTGATCTATTGTCTTATTGATTGTCTAAGCTAAAGAAAATAATGGAGAAAATGTTAATAATGTAGTTTAAACTTAAAAGCATGTCATGTATACAAGGGTCTTTTTTTTCCTGGAGAGCCCATTGTTAAACATTTATCAGCACACTCCTGTTCTGAGCAAGCCGTTTCAACTCTCTCGACCTCTAGTGTCTCATCTATCAAATGGGGAGAATAATATTTGTACCAGTATCTCATAGAGGTTTCGTGAGGAAAGCACTTGGTGTGACAAAGAGCAAGCCCCAACAGCTCTTGTATGAGGTGGAGATACAGCCCTTTCACATAGTAAAGCCTTCATCTGAGAGGCAGACTCAGCGTTAGAGTTCCAGTTTAAGGGTGGAGTCCTGTTCATACTTCCCATTTCTACCAATAAATAAATCGGCCATGCGATCATAAATTTAGAAGGCGCTTCAGAACCCAGAATTCAAACCACTTGTTTATAGACGAGAAAATTGAGCATTAGAGAAGTTAAGTGATCTGCCCCATGTCACCCAAGTAGTAAGTGTGAGAGGCAGGATTTGAAATGAGATCTTCAAACTCCAGATCCAGAGCTCTCTTCACTGGGCTGTACTGCCTGAACTGGTAGAGAACCCATATTGACAGCAGCTACTCAGGAATCCCAGAGCCCTGCATGACTAACAGAACAGATGGATGTAGAAGCTACTGATTCCATTGCAGATGATCAGCAAATCTTCTGGTCCCAAGGTGAGCCCCCTGGAACTACATCCCTCTTCCTGCAGCCCAGCTGCCCTTTCTCATCGCTCTCATTCCAACCCTTCTCCCCAGATACTGAGGCTCCCCAGCTCTCTGTTGCCTTGAGACAAGACATATCATTGCTAAATCACTTCTCTAGAAAGTTCCGATGCCAAAAGGCAAAAATCCAAAGCCCTCAGCCCAGCAGTCCCAGAATCATAAAGCTGGGAGGAATTCCACATGGGATCCCTATGTGGGGATCATTAAGCTGGCATGGGATTTCACATCCCTGACAAATAGTCATCCAGCTTCTTCTAGGAGACCTCCACTGCCTTCCAAGGCAACTCATTATTCAATTTTGGGATAGCTTGAAATGGTAAGAAGTTCTTCCTAATATTGAGCCCAAATCTACTTCTCTGTAATTTCCTTTGATTGTTTCTAGTTCTTCCTTCTAGGGCCAAACAGAATAAGTCAAATCCTTCTACATGATAGCTTTTCAAATATTTGAAGACAATTACAACATCCAAGCCCAGATCTCCTCTTCTCCAGGCAAAAATAATATCCCTACTTTCTTTAATATAGTCCTTGATACCCTCACTATCCTGACTGCTTTCTTTTGGACACATTCTAGTTCAAAACTGTGGGTCCTTCCACAGTGTGGTCCCACTGTACCTTTCCAGACTTACTTCTCACTCTTTGGGTGATAGAGGTGGGTGGAAGCCAAAGGTCTTGGATTCTTCCTCCTATGTCCTTTTTATCTTAGAGAAAGAAGGAGAACAGTGGCCTTCTTCTTTGGCCAAGTCTCCTAGAAAATTTCGAGGAACTCTTGGTTCCATGCTTGGTTTGTGGGGAACAGAAAAAGTTGGGCTTGTGTTCCCTGTTTTGGACATACTCTGCTTAAAGGCAAGGGTCAAGGTGGTCAGTGTCCCCTAAGATCCCTCACATCCCAACCTACAAGTCCCAGAGCCTCATCAATCCAAGCAGAATACCAGGCCTTCAGCTTTCTCACCAGGAGGCAAAGCTCTCTCCTAATGAGACGAAGGAGGTAGGGCCTGGTGTAGGAGGGAATAGGAGAAAAGAGATGACTTCTAACAGCTACTGTAAGTTCAGTAGGGAAACTTTCACAGAATAAAATGATTCCTATGTAACGGAAATGACCCAGCTGAGATTAGATAACATAAATTGTAGTAGTCAGTTGGCATAGTTTCATGACTTCCTCCAACAGCGTCGGATGCCTTTGGAGTAGGACCATAGAAAGTAGATGGTGGAAGTAACCCAGAGTGGATGTTTAACAAGGTGTCAGAGGTCATAGGACAATGGAGCAAGGGAATCAAGGTGCAGCAAAGAGTCTAATTGAACTTCCTCATTGGGGCATACTTGTACAAGACTGAGCATGGGCTCTTCACCTTTTGTGTGTGACTTGGGTAACAGAGTGAAGCCTCTGGACTTCTCAAAATTATGGTGTTAAGAAAAGATATGGGGCAGCTAGGTGGCGCAGTGAGTAGAGCACCGGCCCTGGAGTCGAGAGGACCTGAGTTCAAATTTAGCCTCAGACACTTGACACATGTACTAGCTGTGTGACCTTGGGCAAGTCACTTAACCCCAATTGCCCTGCCCAAAAAAAAACCCCAAAACAAACAAGAAAAGATATAATTCTTTCCTACCCAAGTTTATGGATCCCACGAAATCTGCTCATGGGCCCCTAAGTGGCCTGTAGATCTCAGGTTAAGAAGCCCTGAGCTAGAGGCAGTGTAGAAAGAACATTAGACTTAGCATTAGAAAAGACTTGGGTTTGAATTCCCCTTTCAACATTTTAAAAAATTTTTGTATTTGTTAATTATTAGAATTATTAAATTAAATTAAATTAAAATATTAATTTTTTAAATTTACTACTGTAACAGACATTAGTGAGCACAAGCATTTGCATATACAAAGAAATGCATAGAGTGGGAGGGTGAATCACATATCAGGCCATGGGTCTCTACAGTGTACTGCTTGGAGGGGAGGGAGGAAGTAGATAATAAATTTAACACAACAGTAACAACAGCAATAGCTTAGAATACCAGGGCTGTTTCAGTGAATATTGCTCTAGACCTGAATCTTTATCCTCCTGTAAGGCCTCTTCTCAAAGGCAAAGATGCGATTAAGCCCTGGGATGCAGAGAATAGTCCATGGAGCCCTGATCCTCCTGTCCCTGATCTTGGTCATATCCCTTGTGATTGTGGCTGCCCAATGTGAGTAATTCCAAGGGTTCTTGGCTGTGCTTCCATAAGGCTAACTCATTCTCAAATTGGGGGGTGTTCTGCTTCTCTCTGGGGGAGAGGGGTATAGCTGTAGTAGCAAAAATGGTCAGGAAGGCATAGAACCCAGAAGAATTAGAAGAGATTCTAGTAGGAGCTTGGAACTTGACCTGGGCCTTGGTTGGACATCGTTCTCAACTGGTGCAGGTAAGGGATAGAGGGGAGACTCACACCTAGGGACCAAGACTCGGAATCAAGAAACTCAATCTGTCTCTATCGCTGTCTCCTTGTGTCTTTTTCTTTCTGTCTCTGTCTATCTGTCTTTCTCTCACACATGCACACATATACATACCATGTTAAGCTGGAAGGAAGCTTATAGAATATCTAGTCCAACTTCCTGTTTTTGGAGGTGAGAAAACTAAGCCCCAGAGAGGTATCGAGAGGGCTGGACTAAAGGATCTGTAAGTTTCCCTCCAGCACTAAATCCTACAAGACATCATGGTGAGATTTAAAGAGCCCTGGGTGTGGAATTAGGATCCTGGATTTGAATCCTGAATCTTACCCTTCCTGGTTGCATGACCCTGGATAAATCACCTAACCTTCTAGCTCAGGGGTCTCCACACTGCCTGTGTGTCAAGGACCACTGCATACCCCTCAACCTCTCTTCCCTGTTCTACACTCTCTTGTCTTGTCTCTTCATCATCCTCACCCCAGAATGGTCAGCAGGGTCCTGAACTTTATGAAGTTTGCTCCTCATCACCCTCCTCTCACTCTACCCTCCCACTCAGATGTGGTGGGAAAAGGTAGGCCCTGTCACTAATATGCTGAGTGACCTTCCCTTCTCTGGGCCCATTCACTCCTCTGTAAAATGAGATCGTGGTCATTTTCATCTATCCCTCCATCCCTCTGTACTTCCTTCCTAGGGCTCTTGGGAGGATCATAGAGCTATAGAATCTCAGAGCATGAAAAGATGTTGGAGGTTGTTTCGTTCAACCCCTACTTGAAGTAATGGGAAGAGTCTTGACATTAAAGTCAGGAGACCCAGGCGCCAGTTTCATTTGTCCCTCTTCACTAGCACTGTGACCTTGGAGAAATCTCTTCCCTTTCTAAGCCTCGGTGTCCTCATCCGTAAATTGGGGGATTGGATACTACAGACTTCTTCTAGCTGTAACCTTCTTTGGGTCTGAAATAATGGATAAAGAGTGTTTTGGGAACTATAGGTCAGAGTATATAAGCCAGGTCCCCAACTCTCTGATCCAAGACCACTGGGTGATCACTACCTGATCAAAAGAATTCTGCTTTCAGTTTCTGCATATCATCTTATCATTCTTCCATCGTCATAATTGGGTGATTCAGGTACAAGGCCCAGTAGCCCTGGGAGAGGGAGGATATCTGAGTCTTTCATGGCCCACTCTGTGGGAGCTGGAGTGAGGGACTTTTAAAGGAAGCTGGTTTTGGTTAGCCAGTCTGTCTATCCAAGCGCAACAAATTCGTGAATTGGGTTTTGGGAAAAAAAGTGAGTGCCCTCAAAGGAACAGAAATCAAGGTCTAGGTTTCATTCTGGCTATGCAATTTCTGGTAGTGACACAGAAATATCACATCCATTGGGTTGCTACACCACTGGGGAGGTGGGGATACAAGAGGAGACAGAAGGTCTTTTCCTGAATAGGAATTATATCTCCATCCCTTCCTAAAGTCCCAGTTAAGGAGAGGGTTAGGTCATTAGTTCTATACTATTTCTTTTCAAAGACAAGAATTTCCCTGACTGACCCCTAGGGATCCTCTTCCTATCATACAACTACCCTCATGTGAATGTGATTCCAGGTTTTCAGGCAAAAAAGAGTATGAGCCTGGAAATCAAGACCCTGAAGAACTCTTTGGAGAATATCAATGCCACCTACAATGTCCTGAGACAGCAGCATCGTGAGTCTCCCCTTTTATGGTCCCTAGTGGGAAACCCTTGGCCAGAACTCTCTATGCCCACCTTTGATTGTCCTTTCTGCTACTATAGCTCCTCCCCACCCCCAAAACAACTATACCTATCTGCATGTGCCTCCATGCTCTCAGGTGAGTCATTTTCATGTGAATGAAGTTTCTACAGAACTATATAGAGCACCTGGTCACCCCAACTTGCATGTGGGCTACCTACCCAGACAAGCTTCCCCAAGTTCAAAGTATTTCTGCATACTCAAAAATTATATCTGATGAACACCCACCAACATGTTTATTTTTACTAATCAGCCAGAGGACACAACTGGTTCAGATCAAAGGTATTTTAATGAAATAGTAGAAAAATCAGCAGTAGAACATTTTCTTCTAGGGCACACCTCCCAAAAATATACAAACCATCCATGGGAACAGCAAATTCATTTAGGGAATGTGCTGTGTTTGTCCTTCTTTCGAAGAGGGCTGTGACATCAAGGAAATGATGACATGACTTACAGTTGATTTTGATTTGAGTGAGGGAGGGCTGTGCAAGATCACCAGCCTCACTTTCTCCTCCAGAGCCATCTGGATCCAGTGGCCTGATATTCACCAGGACAACTGGAGATGGCCCAGGATGCATTGGGAGACCAATTTAGGGAATATGCGTGGAGGGACGTAACCACAGGGAACATATGTATCTAAGGTCCATTTGTGGACAAGTAACTCACACCTATGACAGTGCAGGGCCACACATATCTCCTGGTGATGCATCTTGTTGTTTCATCTTGAACCTGCTACAAATTGGATCTCACAGGCAGTGCTCCAGGGAGCTCATAGTGACTTGTGTATTACTACTGCTGACCTGCTGGATATTTGGTTGCAGGGCTTCCCTCTTCTATCAGCTTGTGGTTTTCAACTGAATTGCCCATCAGAGAATTTCATGGGTTTTTATTCCGAATGAGAAGTGGGTTCTGCCTACTCTTCTTAGGCTTATGGATCAGAAGTTTCAGTTTCAGTGAGGAACTGACATACCTAGTCATCAGAATCAAGAAGTCCTCGGCTATTTTCCTTTGTAAGGAGAGAAAGCTGTTAAACCCTAGAGGTATATGATGGAAAAAATAGTACTGATTATAATGGATAACACTCAGGTTTCATATAAACTAGGATGAGGCGGGGGTGGGAAATGCTACCTATATTAATGCCAATATGGTACCTGAAGATTTCTCAAACTGTAATATATTTTTACACTCTAAAGAGCCCTAAAACCTCTTCCAGCCTGAAATCCGGTGAACTTATTACGCTCTCTCTGCTAAGAATTCACCCCCTTCTCTCATCTCTCCTTCTTCTCCCAAGGGAGTCTCATGAAGACAGTCTCCAAGAACTGGAAAGCTTACAATGGGAGTCTCTACTACTTCTCCTGTGATATCAAATCCTGGGAGGAGGCTGAGAAATTCTGTATATCCCAGGATTCCCACCTGGCATCTGTGACTTCTGTGGGAGAACAGGTAGGTGGACCCTCATAATCTGTGCCCTGGGTATCAGGTGAGGAACCAGGACAAATTGTTCTTTAATGCCTAGGAACTTCCCAATGCTAGGACATGGCTGAGAAACAGATTCCTGTCCCCAAGGGGGTCATTACTGGGGGCCCTCAGTGCCCCTCCTCAAAGGACCAGCTCAATTTCTGCCCTTCTCATCCTCACTCCTGTCATATTGTTCTTCGTTGTTCTGGGGCAGGGGCAGCAGCCATAGTGATGTCAGCCCTAGATAGGAGAATACTATGTCCCATCGGCTCCACCCTACTCCCTCTCCCACACTCACCACTGGGAATACTCAGAGACAAACACAGATGGGCCAACAAATGCACACTCATACATGCATGCACATATTAATAGCACATTCTCTGTCACATTGTTCTGAAGGAATTTCTTTACAAGACATTGAAGGGAGAGAGACATTGGATTGGGCTGAATGACAGACACACAGAAGACACCTGGACCTGGGTGGATGGGACCATTTATGATGCAGCCCAGAGCAAAGGGTGAGTCTGGCACTTCCGGTCCTCCCCAGCCCTTCATTTTCTAGTCAACTATGCTGAGATTCCAGGCACTCACCTCACTCCCACCCTCTAAGAACAACTCAGAGGTAATGAGGGGAGCTGGAGTCCAGTCCTGATTATAACAATGGCTGGTTATATCAGTGTGTGTGTGTGTGTGTGTGTGTGTGTGTGTGTGTGTGTGTGTGTGTGTGTGTGTGTGTGAAGCTTTGTTCAGAATAGACAATAAAACTCTTAGGAAAGTTGTTTGTGTCTGAGGCTCTCAAACACTCTCCAACACTGATGGAGCAGAGTCTCAAGCAGTTGCATCTCAGAGTTGGGCACCTGGCTTATATACTCTGATCTATAGTTCCCAAAACACTCTTTTATCCATTATTTCAGACCCAAAGAAGGTTACAGCTAGAAGAAGTCTGTAGTATCCAATCCCCCAATTTACAGATGAGGACACCGAGGCTTAGAAAGGGAAGAGATTTCTCCAAGGTCATAGTGCTAGTGAAGAGGGAGAAATGAAATTGAGACCTGGGTCTTCTGACTTCAATGGCAAGACTCTTCCCATTACTTCAAGCAGGGTCCTGAACTTTATGAATTTCACTCCTCATCACCCTCCTCTCACCCCACCCTCCCACTCATATGTGGTGGGAAAAGGTAGGCCCTGTCACTAATATGCTGATACCTTCCCTTCTCTGGGCCCATTCACTCCTCTGTAAAATGAGATCGTGGTCATTTTCATCTATCCCTCCATCCCTCTGTACCTCCTTCCTAGGGCTCTTGGAAGGATCATAGAGCCATAGAATCTCAGAGCACGAAAAGATGTTGGAAGTTGTTTTGTTGAACCTAGGCTGTTTCAGAAAGAGTTACATCACAGACACACATAGTCCTTCCTGAAGTTTAACCTAAGGGCCCTGGGGAAGCACCAAGAACATCCACAGCTGTTCTCTCCAGGGGGATAAAGAAACACACATAGCTCCCTTAGCCACCTTGCCAGGGGTAAAAAAAACCATAAACTACAGGGAAGACTTAGAGGAATCCTAGCAATGCGGCCATGGGCTCTCTGGTCTCTCTAGGCTTCCCTGGTTCTCCACAAGCATCCAAGCCTGCCACAAAAATGACCAATCTACTAACCAGTGAGAGAAGCTCAATTCTTTTTCATCAGTAATCAATCAACCAACACACATTTATTAAGCACCTACCACATTCCAGACACTGTGCTAGCTGCTGAGGATTAAATATCAAGAAGGAAGCAATCCCTATTCAAAATGGACTTACATTTTCCTGGGTGGGGGCAGAGACAAGTACATATTATACATACATACATACACATACACAAATGCATACACACACATATATAGCATAAATATAAGGTTAACAAGTACATATAAAGAAATTAAATACAAGGTAGTTTAGGAGGAGGTCGGAGAAAGACTTCATGCAGAAGATGGAGCCTGAGCTGCCTCCTAAAGGAAGAGAAGGATTCAATGAGCCAGAGGTAAGGAGGAAGTACATCCCAGGCATGAAGGACAGCCAGTTTAAAGGGCATAGAGATAGGAGATGGCATGTCATAAATAAAGATCAGAGAAAAGGCTAATTTGGACAAATCAAAGATTATGGAAGAGGGGAGTAATATCTAATGAGGCTGGAGAGGTCAGCTGTATCCCTGCCATGATGAACCTTAGAAGCTAAACAGAGGAGTTATATTTGATCCTAGGGGAAAGAAGGGCAGCTAGGTGGTTTAGTGGATAGATTGCCAGGGCCTAGAGTAAGGAAGACTCATTTTGTGAGTTCAAATCTGGCTTCAGATGCTTAGCTGTGTGACCCTGGGCAAGTCACTTAACCCTGTTTGTCTCAATTTCCTCATCTACAAAATGAGCTGGATAAGGAAACAGCAAACCACACTAGTATCTTTGACTTAAAATACTCAATAATAACAACAGGGGAAATAGAAACCATTGGCTTTAGTTGAGTAGGGGAGTCACATAGTAAGATCTGGACGTAAAGCAAATTACTTTGGCAGCAGTGCATAAGAGAAACTTGAGTCAGAATAGCTAAGAGGCTGTTGCAATAATCTAGGGATGAGGTAATGAGGGCCTGCACCAGGGTGGCAGCTGTGTGAGTGGAGAGAAAGAGTAAGATGCTAGAGATGTTGTAAGGTGGCAACGGCAAGATTTGGCAGCCAATTATTCCCCACAATACACAGTTCTGATACTCCAATAATGACAGCTCAGCTCAGCTGCAAATGGTTACACACACACACACACACACACACACACATACACATACACACACCAGCTGTGGTGGTGGCTGCGGAGCTCAGCGCTTCAAGCTTCGCTGCTATCTATGGCCATGATTCTGGCCTAAGTGTAACCAGATTTGGAATCAGAGAATCTGCATTTGAATCCAGAACATGAGTTGGTGTGACTTTAGACAACTCAAGTACCTTTCCTGGGCATCAAATTCCCCAATTTGTAAAACAAAAGGGTTGGATTAGAGGATATCTAAGCTCCCTCCCGGCTCTAACCCTTCTGCTCCTAATACTCTGTCAATGTGCTCCAGGTCTAATTCCTGCCTTCCCTGGCTAGCTTGTGTTTACTCCTTAGGTCTTCTCTAGGCATCTAAGAATCACAAAATGATTTGGAAGGAATCTCAGAGGTCAATGAATCTAGTCAATGAACAGCAATTGCCTCTGCAACAACTCCAATAAGTGATGATGTATTTTCCACTGAAAGACTCCAGATGATGGAAGGTCACTTTTTCTTGAGGCAATCCATCCCCTCCTGGGGCCACTCTCATTGTGAAGAGTTTTGTTCTTTATAATAATAACATCTGTTTAATGCCTCAAGATTTACAAAGCAGTTGACACAGGCTATCAGATTGGACCCTCACAACCACTCTATTACATAGGTGCTATTATTATCTCCATTTTATAGATAAAGAGACAGGCTGACAGAGATTGTGACTTGCTCAGGGTCACACAGCTAATAAGTATCTAAGGCTAGATTTGGACTCAAGTCTTCTTGACACTGAGTCAGGTGATCTATACACTATGCCACCTACTTCCACCTACTGCTCCTGCTTCTGTTGTGTGAGGTCAGGCAAAACAAATTGAATCCCTTGCCCACATTAAGAACTTCAAACACCAGAAGATAGAAATCAAGTTACCCTAGTAAAACAATGAGATTTCCAGCCAGATAGTGGAAGCGTTTATTCATCTCAGTCTCTGGAATAACTCCCTGTCTACCATCCATCATCTAGATTCTGGATTCCAGGACAACCCACCAACTACCAGGGGAACGAGAACTGTGTGGAAATGAAGATGGAGGCTCTCACTTCCTGGAATGATGAGAACTGCGAATTAAAATACAAATTCATCTGTAAGAGTCCTCTTGGGCCATCAAACCTGGACTTCTATGAAAGTATCTCCCAGCTTGAAAGAGAGTTCTAAGGACTCTGGTTCCACACGTAGAACCTCTTCTGAGATCTAGCCTCATGAGGCACTCTCAGGTTTTCACCCTACGAGGCTGCTGTCAGTCAGTCTTGGGAAGCTGCAAGGATTTCGAAGCTTAGAACGTGACTCAGACCCAAGAGGACTTTTGCCCTCAATCCTAAAGCTTGTCCATTCTCAGTCTTTCAACCTCCCACCCTCAGTCATAAACTCACTGGAGGTCAGAGTTGTAAAAGACCTTGAAGATCAAGTCCTCTACAAAACTCCCTCATCATCTGCATCTCATAGAATCCCTAGCATTCCTTCAAAGCACAGCTGGCCTCATACCTACTTCTCAAAACTTTTCCTGATCCTCTAATTGCTAGCATTCTCCTCCTCTTGGAAGTACTTTGAGTTACTTTGCATATACTTTCTACTTATTTTTTACATCTTGTGTGTCCCCATTTGAATATAAGCTCCCAGTGCCCAAAAGGCTATAAAACTATATGATCTAGGAATACCACTACTAGGTCTGTATCCAAAAGAATTTTTTTAAAGGGGGGAAAGGACCTATTTGTACAAAAATATTTATAGCAGCGATTTTTGTGATGGCAAAGAATTGAAAATTGAGGGGGATGACCACCACTTGGGGAATGGCTGAACAAAAATTGCGGCATATGATTGTAATGAAATGTTTGTTACTGTGCTATAAGAAAGGATGAGCAGGTGGATTTCAGAAATGCTTAGAAAGACTTATGTGAACTGATGCAAAGTGAAATGAGCAAAACCAGGAGAACACTGCACATAGTTACAGCAATACTCTACAGTGATCAACAGTTAATAACTTAGCCATTCTCAGCAATGCAATACTCCAAGACAATTCCAAAGGACTTGTGACAAAAAAATACCATCCACCTCCAGGGAAAGATCTGATGGAGTCTGGATGCAGGTCAAAGCATACTATTTTTTGCTTTCTGTATTTTTTCTTGTTTTTTTTTCCTTTGGGTCTGTGTCTTTTTTGACAACAGAACTAATACAGTAATGTTTTTCATGATTGAACACTTTTACCTCTATCAGATTGCTTACTGTCTCAGGGAGGGGGGAGGTAAGGCACACAGAGAGAAAATTTGCAAGTCAAAGTTTTCTAAATGAATATTTAAAATTGTCTTTACATGTAACTGGGAGGAAAATAAAATGTTATTTTTAAAAGAATGTAAGTTCCTTGAGGGCAGCACCTGTTCCGTTTTCTCTTTCTGTCTCAGCACCAAATATGCCTTGCACATGCTTACTAGGCATTTGTTGAGTTGAACATCCCTATTAATTACATATGCAACTTCTGTGTAGTGAAGTTACCTTCCAAAGCAACCCATTCAATTTTGTACAGCATTAACTGTTGGGGAATGTTTCATTATATTGCTCCTAAATCTGCCTCTGGAACTCCCTCCCTGCCCCACCCCCACCCCCACCATTATTCCCAATTCTGCCCTTCAGGGCCAATGAGAACAAGTCTAGTCCCTTTTCCCCAAGAAGACTGATAAGAAAGGAACAGTTGCCCCACCCTCCAGCCCTCCCACCAATCACCCTACTCACTCCACCTTCCCATAGCCTCTAGTCCTTTGGACCGTTTCCCCATACCCCAAGCCCCACAACTCTCCACTATTAGTCCTTGAGGATGCTGCTGCCTCTTCATGTGCTACTGACCTCCCCCTTCCCTTTCCTTGAGCTGAGCCAGAGAGGACATGGGGACCATAGGTAATGAGGTGACCTGATGATACAAGAATCAGCTGAAGAAATTGGGGGCATTTAAACTGAAGAAGAAAAGACCCAGGAGCAGATACTTTTGCTTTCTTCATATTTCTGAAGGGCACAGGTGAAAGGTTAGACCTTCTGCTTGGCTTCAGAGGGTGGAACTAGAACCATTGGGAAGAAATGACAGGGAGGCTGGCTTGGGCTCTGCGTAAGGAAAATCTTCCTTGGGCAATAATGGTCAGTTAAGAAACATTTAAGCACCTACTATGTGGCCGATATTCTGATAAGTACCAGGGATACAAAAAGAGGCAAAAGACATTCTCTGCTCTCAAAGAGCTCGGTCCAATGGAGGAGAGAAAAAGCAAAGGAATATATACAACAAGCTATATATGGTATAAATAGGAAATAATCAACAAAGCAAAGACATTGGGATTAGGAGGGTTTGGGGAAAGCTTTCTGTAGAAAATGGGATTTTAGTTGGGACTTCAAGGAAGCCAGGGTCAGTAGGTGGAGTGGTAGAGGAAGATCGATATAGGCATGAGGGCAACCAGAGCAAATGCCCAGAGCTGAGAGAGGAGGATCTTGTTTGTGAAACAGCTGGCAGGCCAGTGTCACTGGATCAAAGAGTGTGTGTCGGAGAGTAAGGTGGAAGAAGGCTAGAAAGGTAGGAAGAGGCTAGGTTATGCAGGGCTTCGAATGCCAAATAGCAATTCGAATGGTGCACAGGTGGTGTAGGCTTTGTCAAAAGGTAGGCAGGCAGCCTGGGGAGGCTCTGGGGATCTGGAGGCCAATGCCAGGGAGCCATCTGAGGAACATAATCTAGAGAGGCTTAGTGGATGGATGGACCATGTGACTTCTGATGTCACAATTCTGGGATTCCTGTCTGTGAGGTAGCTACTAGATGGCTCTCAGGCCCAGGAGTTCTCCACCTTTTTGTGTGTTACAGAACCCTCTGGAAGTCTGTGAAGCCCTAGGGACCCCTTCTAAGAATCACATCTTTAAATGCACAAAATAAAATACACACAATTACAAAGGAAACCAATTATACTGACTGATAGTTACCAAAATCCTATTTAAAAGGCAAGCCCACCATCCACAGGTTAAAAACCTTTGTCTAGAAGGACATTCAGATCAGTTGAAAGATCTGAAGAAGCAAACAACTCCTCAGCATCTCATACCTGACCTTACACGTTTGAAGAGCTGCCATGTGAAGAGAGATTTCATTTTTTTCTTTTTAGCTCCAGAGGGCAGCACTAGTAAGCACTTTAGCTCTAGAGTAGGACTAGACGGAATTTGCAGGAAGGCAGATTTTAACTCCATGAAGGGAAAACCTTTCTAAAAAATGAGAGCTGCCCAAAAAAGAAATGGGTTTCCCTATAAGGTAGTGAGCATACCCATAGGTCAAAGTGTTCAAGTAGAGCCTAGATGACCATTTGTCCTGGTCAGGTTAAGGTTAGACTAGATGAGATGGCCCCTGAAGTTCCCTTTTGGCTCTGAAGTCTATGGAGATTTCTATTAAATCTGTTCATAGTCATCTAACTTTGCTGGCTTGACTGTGGGAAGGAGTTTCACCCCTCCCTTGTCCTCTGCTGGGACAGATAAGCCCCCTTTTCTAGAGAGGCAAAGGGGAGCTCTGGACCTGAAATAAAGGGAGCTGAGCTCTATTCCTAGCTTTGACCTTGTCTAGCTAAATAACTTGAGGCAAGTAACTATGCTACCATATCCCCTCCATTTGTCCACTTATAAAATGGGTATAATGATACCGCCTACCTCACAATGTTGTTGTGAGGATGAAATGAGATAATAATAATATTGATAATAGCTAATATTTATGTAGTGCTTACTATGTGCCAGACACTGTGCTAAGCAGTTTACAGATGTTATCTCATTTGATTCTCACAACAACCCTGGGAAGTAGTTGTTATTATTATCCCCATTTTACAGATGAGGAAACTGAGGTAAGCAGATGTTAAGTGACTTGTCCAGGGTCATACAGCAAGGAAGCATCTGAGGCCAAATTTGTATTCAGGTCTTCCTAACTCCAGGCCAGCGCCCTCCACTACACCACCTAGATACCCCATACTACACATCTAAAGTGCTTTATTATGATTCCCCTTGGTGCAGCCGAGTGAACTCCAGTATTTTTCAAAGTAACTTTACACAGAAACTGAAAGACCAAAGAGAACTTAGCGCTGATCTCTGCAGTCCCCTTACAATCCCACCTCATGTACCAGTCCATTCCTTACTTCCTCTTCCTGCTGGCGCCCCTTTCCTCCATCTAGCACTTTCATTTCTGATGCTTACTTTAAGGAAATTTCAACAGGTGGTCACTCCAAGCAATGAGGGTCCTCGTGTAAACTCTACTGCCTTGACCCCCTACATCCTATCTTAGAGGAGGAGGATCATGTGAAGGAGGGTTTATTAGGCACAGTTTAGGCTTGGGTTTCTCTGAGGGAAGGTTCCGAGATCCCTTGGAGGGAGGAAGATCTCTCTCTCTCTCTCTCTCTCTCTCTCTCTCTCTCTCTCTCTCTTCCTCCTTCTCCTCCTCCCCCTCCTCTTCCTCCTTTCCCTCCTCCTCCCAACCCTCCTCCTCCTCCTCCTTCCTGTCCTCCCCCCCCTCCTCCTTTCTCTCCTCCTCCTCCTCCTCTTCTTTCTTCTTCTTCTCCTCCTTTTTTCTTTCTCTCTGTCTCTCTTCTCCTCCTTCTCCTCCTCGTCTTCTTCCTCCTCCTCCTCCTCCCAACCCTCCTCCTCCTTCTTCTCCTCCTCCCCACCCTCCTCCTCCTTCTCTTTCTTTTCCTTTTCTTCCTCCTCCATCTTCTTCTACCTTCTCCTCCTCCTCTTCCTTTTCCTTCTCCTTCTTTTCTCTTTCTCTTTCTCTGTTTCTCTTCTCCCCTCCCCTTTTTCTTTTCTCTTTCACTCTCTCTCTTCTCCTTTCTTTCTTTCTTCTCTGTCTCTCTCTTCCCCATGACCCCCCTCTCAATATTACAGGGGAAAGAATGCTAGATTGGGAGTTAGTAAACCTATGTTCACATCCTGCTCTGATACTTATCACTTGTTTGACCTTGGGAAAAATTGCCCAGCCTCTTTGAACCTCTGTTTCTTCATCTGTAAAATGAAGGGTTTGGACATTTGTCAACTGGAAGTCCCTTCCAGGCGTATATCTCTGACTCTATTCCTGCCCTCCTCCCAGTACTCTCTTGGGCACCTGCATTCTCAACGCCTTAAGGCAACCTGGATTGTTGCAACCGTGCTGAGGAGTAAAGTAGTATCTCTGGGTCCTGGAGAATTGTAATCATGCGCAGCATGGCATAGGAGGAAAGGACTGAACATGGAAACAGGAGAGCTAGGTCTCAGTCCCCCATCTACAATTTATGAGCTTTGTGGCTTTAGGAAAGTCACTTCTCTTTTTTAGGCCTCAGTTTCCTCAATGGTGAAATTAGGATATTGAGGGCAGGCCTGACTCAGGTCCTGTTCATTCAAGTTCTATGTGGGAACGTACTTGTAGGTCATTCAATAGTTAATGAAAAAGAGATCTACTTAGCCATAGCACAGAAAGGATATTCAACAGGGATACTGTAGCACTAAGCTTAGGTAGACTTGTACACACACACACACACACACACACACACACACACACACACACACACACTCACAATTTCCATTTGTAATCTGTCTGGTGGCATTGAGGGAAATTCAGATTGAGGGGGTGTGATCTCTGTCAACATGGAGCTCACAGAGTAGGGGATTTGGAGGGGGTGGGATAAGACACAAACATAGATAATAATTAACAATAACAGCTAGCATTTATGTGGCACTTTAAGGTTTACAAAGCATACTACATACATTATCTCATTTGAGTTGGCTTTAATAGACAATATACAATAAGCATATCGGAGCATATGCAAACAGAGTAAAATGTCAAGTCTGAGGATGAAAGTCATTACTAATTGGAGTGATGAAGAAAGACTTTTGGAGAAGGTGGGAGTTGAACTGGACTTTAAAAACTGGTTAGGAGTTTAACAGACAGCAGGTAGGAGAAAGGGCATTCCAAGGATGGGGAAAGGCATAGAGTGGGAAGAGTCAAGAGAGATTGGAGGAGAGTGGAGGCATGAGACACGAAAAGTGTCGAGTTTGGCTAGAGGGGACAGCATGTAGGAAAGGAGCCTCCAATAAGGTAATTCTGGAAAGCCAAAGCGGTACCAGAGCATAGAAAGCCTTCTAAATTGTAGAATGACAACTTCACTCAGCTGCCAACAAGGAGTCTTTGATTATTTTTTGAGAAAGGGAGTGATATGGCTGAATTTATGTATAAGACAGATTATTCTGTAGCAGTATAATGGATAGATTTAGGAGGTGAGGGAAGAAGGAGAGAGTGAAGGCAGGAAGACCCCAAAAGAAGCTGCTCCAATAATCCAAGCAGTTATTAATGAGATCTGATAGTGACAGTGCAAGAAAAGAAGAGGAAACAGATTTAACAGATGTCACATAAGTAGAATCAATAGGCCTTGATGTATTGGCCTACCTTTGAACAACCTTTTGAGCCAAGAATCTCCCCTCTGAAAATGAAAATAGACAGTACTTGATGGAGCTCTTCTGCTTATGAGTCTCAATCCAAATCTTCACAGATTGCAGAGCCAAAAGAAAACTACAGAAGCTGTTTCATCTAATTCAATACTAACCTGGCCTGGAAACCCTTCTGCAACATCCTTGACAAATTGGCATCCAGCCTCTGTTTCGACACTTCCACTTACCTTATAGAACAAGCCATTGCACTTTGGGGCAGTTCTCTTTTTTAGGAAGGTTTTCCTTTTATAGTATTAAAGTCTGTCTTCCTGTAACTTCCATGTAGCTCTACTAGTACTGCCCTCTGGGGCAAAGTAGAGCAAATTGAATCCTTTTTACATGTTGAAGTTCTTCAAATGTGTAAGCCAGGTATGAAATGCCCAAGAATTGTTCCCTTCTTCAGATCAACTAATCCTCTTATGGATTCCTCAGAGGGGAGGCTAGGCTGGAATTCACTTCACCTTGGGTGGCCCAGAGGTGAATGCAGAAAGGGGGAGAAAAGAATCCACACGTTTTCCCTATTTCAGCTTTGCATAGGTAGAGAACACTGTCAGAATGCAGCTGGATGGCTGGGTTCAGTGTGTACTCAATCCAAGAGTTAACTTATCCTAATCACTTGGAGGACAGAATGGACTTGTTCCAAGTTCTAGCAGTGCAGGGGATGTGGGTAATGTGGGTAGGAGGAGAAAAACTCGTACTCTTTCATGCAGAGATTCACAAACGTATTCAACAAGTCAAGTCAACAAGGATTTACTAAGTGCCTCTTAGGTGCCTGACAAAGTTCTAAGCACTGAGGACACAAAGAAAGACAAAAACAGTCCCTGCTCTCAAGGAGCTCCCAGTCTAATGGGGGAGACAAAATGCAAACAACTATATACAAACAAGAAGGATACAGGACAAATTAGAAATAGTCGATGGAAGGAAAGCACTAAAATAGAGGGGAACAAGAAAGAATTCCTATAAAAGATGGGATTTTAGCTGGAATTTGAAGGAAGATATTGAAGCCAGTAGGCAGAGACTAGGAGAGAGAATTCCAGGTTACAGTCAGTGCAAATGCGCAGAATCAGAAGATCGAAGGCTGTGTGCAAAGCCTCGATCATAGAGTATGTGGAGGGGAGCAGGGTGTAAGAAGGCTGGAAAGATAGGAAGGGTCCTGGCTGTAAATGGCTTTAAAAATTAACTGAAGGATTTTACACTTGATCCTGCAGGTGACAGGAAGCACCAGAATTTATTTAGTAAGGGAGTGGGTGACATGGGCAGACATATACATTAGTAAGATCTCTTTGATAGTTGCATGGAAGATGGATTGTAGTGGGGATAGACTTCAGGAATAGGGAAAGGAAACAAGTGTTTAAACACCTACTATGTGCCAAGCACTATACACTTTACAAATATTATTTTATTTGATCCTCACAACCACTCTAGGAAGTAGGTGCTATTATTATCCCCATTTGACAGATGAGTAAGCTGAGGCAAACAGAGGTTAAGTGACTTGTCCAGTGTCACACGACTACTAAGTGTCTAAGGCTTGAGTCAGAGTCCAAACTGATGGAATGACTGAACAATCAGAAGGCTATTGCAATGTACCAGTCAAGAAGTGATAAGGGTCTGCGCCAGGGTAACGACTGTTTCAGAGGAGAGAAGGGAGCTTAGAAGAGAGATGTGAAGGCAGAATTAACAAGACTTGGCAACAGATTAGATTGGGGAAAGAGTAAGAAAGTGAAAAGCAAAAGATGATACCTAGATTGTGAGCCTGAGTGATTGGAGAATGGTGGGACTTTTGACAGTAAGTCAAGAAGAAACAAGGGCTTGGGTCAGGTAGGTGGTGGTGCAGAATGAGTTTTAGGTTTGGACATGATGAGTTTAAGATGTCTATGAGACATCCTGTTTGAGACATCTAATAGGGAGTTGAAGATAGAAGACTGGAAGTCAGCAGAGAGGTTAGGGTGGGATAGATTGATTTGAGAATCATAGCATATAGATGATAATTGAATCCATGGGAGTTGATAAGACCACCAAGTGAAATAATATAGAAGAAAAACATAAGACATCCCAGAACAGAGCCTTGGGGAACACCCCCAGTCATCTGAAATAATCTGGATGAACATCTATCAAAAGAAAATGAGAAATATCCATCAGAGAGGTAGGAGGAGAATGAAGAGAGAGCAGTGTCATAAAAACCTAGAGAGAAGATAGTCTTAACAAGAAGGAGGTGACTAACAATATAGAGGTCATAAATGATGAGGATTGAGAAAAGGTCATAAGATTTAGCAATTGAGATCATTGGTAATTTTAGAGAGACCAATTTCAGTTGAATGATGAGTTTGGAAACCAGACTGCAGAGAGTTGAGAGTGAAAGGGTAGAAAGTGAGGCACTGATTGTGGATGGCCTTCTCAAGTTCAGCCATGAAAGGGAGAAGAGATTTAAGGTGATAGCAAGGGATATGGACAGATCAAGTGAGAGTTTTTTTTTTTTAAGAATGAAGATGAGCATGTTTGTAGGGAAACAATTAGAAGATAAGAAGAGAGCGAAGGTAAGTGAGAGAATGGGGATGAGAGAGGGCAATGTGCTAGAGAAGACTGGATGGTATGTTTCACATATGCATGTGGAAGGGTTTCCTTTAGCAAGGAGAAGGATCACCTCTTCATGTGAGACAAAGGCAAAGGAGGAAATATTGGCAGGTGGCATCCAAGTGACATGAAATGAGAAGGGGAGAAAGAGTTCTTAAAATCCTAAATAATAGTCATATCCTCATATACATTTTAAAAAGGGCAGAGTAACTATAAACCAGACATTATGGAATACATTGCCATAGTCAAAATTTAGCCATAAATACCACATTTAGGCAACAGTTGATACAAAAAAAACTTGTAGGTTTTTAGTCAACAGTGTTACATAGCAACCAAAAAAGCTAATGCAATCTCAGCCTACATTAAGAGACACATAGCAACCAGAATCAGCAAGGTAATAATCCTAGAATATTCCACCCTTATCAGACCACATATGGATAGTTGTGTTCAGTTCTAGGCACTCTCTTTTAGGAAACACTAACAAAGTGCAAAGCATCCAGAGGAAGGAGACCAGGATGATGAGGAGATGCAAGACCATTACCTCTAAAGATCTGGTGAAGGAATTGGGAACATTCACCCTGCAGAAGAAAATAATTTGGAGATGGGATGGGATGTGGGAGAGAGAGAGAGAGAAGATGAATTTATTAAGTGCTTGTTATATACCAAGCACTGAAGTAAGTAGTAGGAATACAAATGTAAGCACACAATATAACCTCTGCCCTCAAGGAGCTTACCTAATTGGGGAAAACAACACACAAGGGGACCTGGAAGGGAAGTAACTACTCTACAGTGGCAAGGTATAGAAGATTGGTTCTAGGCAAGATAAGATGAAGATGAAAGCTCATCTAGCTAAGCCCAATGTCCCAGAGGCAAAGTCCAATTTTCCAGAGGAGTGAGGCAATTGTGGATGATAGCTGGAAAGAAGTATACTTCAGCTCGAACTGACCAAAAAATGGTTAACAATTAGAGCCATCCAAAAGTGGAATGAGCTCTCTGGATTTAAAATGGTGGTGATGGTGGTGGTGATGGTGGTGGTTGCAGCAGTGAGAGTTCACATCGATATAGAAGTGTATCATTTAAAGAATACTTCACATGTATTATTTAATTTAATCAGTGAATTTTCTACCATTGGCAGTCTCCAAATACAAGCTGACTAGTAACCTGCCAAAAATGATGTAAAAAAAGATTCTTTCTTGTTCATATTGAACTAAAATGGCCTCTTAAATCACTTCTGACTCTGAGTGTCTGTGATTCAGGACACAGAATGTCAAAGCTGAAAGGGACTTTAAAACATAGAATGCCAAAGCCAAGGCCTAAGCCAGAGTCCAGAGCTGATATGTACTTTCCCTTTAAGTGAAGGATTTATGAATTTGTTTTTAAAAAATATTATGATAACTTCATTACAATATAATTGGTTTCCTTTAAAATCCTATGTATTTTGTTTTATGCATTTAAAATAATTATTATGAGAGGTCCATAGGCTTCTCTAGACTGCCAGAAGAGCTGATAACATAAAAATGGATAACATCCCTGGCTTTGGACATGTTTCTGAGCTCACCTGTGAGGGACAGTGGAAGGGCAGTTAGAGGAGGCAGATACTGTGAGAAAACAGAAGCACCATCTAGGATATGTGATGGAAATGGAGACACTGTCCGTGGTGCTGAGTCCCAAATTTTCACCATCCATTAAAGAATGGAAGAAACCATCTGGTAAAGATGTAATTGGGCTTGGGCACTTTCCCTGGTGATGTGGTGGGGTGTGTCAATAATTAGATAGAGTGGAGCACTACCACTCCATCATTCTATGATGAAAGTAAAAACATTTCCTATGCAGTCAGTCAGGAACCGGAGGAGCAATCTATGGACCTATGATGAAAGTATCTGACCTTGGTGCTGAAATAAAAGCAGTGCATAAAGTGGCAAATTCTGTCCAAGGTTCTGGGACTGGGGGTGGAGAAGAATTGTCCTTGATGTAGAGATGTAAGCACTATCTGCCCAATGAATATTTATCGATTGACTGTGCTGAGATGAAGCCACCTATGTGCTAAGATATAACAAATCTTTCATGGCAGTGTTTAGATTTTGGTGTGCTACGAGACGCTGAAGGGTGTGAGGAGTCTATCCGTGGTTCTGCATAAGTGAAATGCTATCTGTAGTGCTGTGTTATGGCTGGCTGTGACAGCTTTGTCTCTGTGCCTGCCGTAATTATGGAGATGCTGTCTAAGGTATTTTAATGGAAAGAAAGCTCTCTTTCCCTGCCTCTGCCCCACCTTTCTCTCTCTTTCCTCTCTCCTCCTCCTCCTCCTCCTCCTCCTCCTCCTCTCTTTCTGTCTCTGTGTCTTTATGTCTCTCTAGCTCTGGCTCTGGCTCTCTCTCTCTCTCCTGGACACAGGGGCACCAGACACTGAGCACACTGAGCACTTTCTTGTCTCTCACTTCCCCCCACCCCACCCCAGAGAATAGAGTATATTGCTGGGTTAAGAAAGTTAAGAATAGACCATGTGGTACAATTGAAAGGACCCTGGAACTGGAGTCAGGGGACAGGTGAAGGGGTTGAAGCCAGACTGCTACTTTGTAAACTTAAACAAACCACTTATCTTTTCTGGACCTCAGGGTCTGCATCCGTAAGGATAAGAGGATTTAATGGATGGCCTAGGTACCACCACATATGCCCATGATCCTTGACTTGTGCTCCAAAGTATTCAGCTCATTCATCTCCAGATCCCTGAAATACTGAGCCTTGCTGCAAAATAAAGTGCAGGAACCTGAGGTCCTGGTCAATGTCTTTCCATGGCAGATCTGAAGAAGTAACAACAGCAATAGATGGGATGGTTCTTGTGGTACCTGCTCAAGGACTCAGGTGGCCTCTGCAAGCAGATTCACCATTACTAAGTTTTTTGCGTACATGATTCTGTGTAATTAATAGTATCATACTTTTATTTCCTATTCCTCTGTGGATATTTTACCTCATTTTCATATGAGGAACTAGGACTAGAAACAATAGGAATGTCCCAAAGGTCTAAGAGTCAAAATCACTTTGGGAAAACATTGAATCTCAAAGTAACAGGGTAAAGTCTCTAGTCCAAGGAATGCTGAGTACTAGCCATGTGTAATAAGACTCATACAACACACAGGACCAGTGTTCCCTACCCAATCTCTAGGCCAGGGGTGGGGAACCTTTGGCCTAGAGGCCACATGTGGCCCTCTAGGTCCTCAAGTGGGGGCTCTTTCACTGAATCCAAACTTCACAGAACAAATATTCCTTGATTTGTTCTGTGAAGTTTGGATTCAGTGAAAGGGCCCCACCTGAGGACCTAAAGGGGCACATGTGGCCTTAAGGCTGCAGGTTCCCCACCCCTGCTCTAGGCTATCTTAGAATGAACCAATTCTCCCAGGGATTAGGGCCCAAGTGATATTCTTTCTTCAGTCAGAAGAAAATTAGCTTAGGGATTGGGGAGGGAACACTGGGTTTTTCATAGTTCGTTTGTACCGTTACAGAAATTAAAATCTAGTCAAGGGGGTTGAATTAACTTGAGTACAGTATCAGAGTTAGCCAGCAGGGGTATCAGACTAAAGCTATTCCTGTCAGCTGTGTATGCTCATAGGCTGAGTTTTTAACAGTCTGTGATGTACAGATGGCCACTAAGACTAAAAGTGGCTGAGTTGTCTCACTTCCCATCCCACTCTTCAAAAAATAGTGCCAGTTTCCCTTTCGCTCAGAAGCCTCTTCACTATTTCCCCCTCCTCCCATTGAAATCTAGGGGAATGAAATGAAATATTAAATTATGGAAATTATTATGATTATATTTTACTCCCTCCTCCACCCCCTCTATTTCCATATTGATTCAGACACACAGCATTTGATGAATAAAGCTTTAATGTACATAAAATAAAATGCCTAGAAAATTAGAACTGTTTCATAGTGTGAAAATAAATATTGCCAACTGTCTCTTCCATACCTTCATACCTCCAGGATCTTCTCTTCAGGCAGAAATTTCCTAGCCACACCAAGGCTTATGGGGGATGGAGGAGAAGAGGAAAAGGAAGGGAAGGGCAGAACTTTTGTTCCCCTTCTCAGAAACAATGAAATTCAGGGAAAGCTCTCCCCAGCTCATCAGTCCAGTCCCTAACAGGCCATCATAGTAGTTCTAAGCCTTCACAGGACTCTAGAACATGGTGTGACATCTGTGCTCCCTAAAGTGTTCTAACATCACTCAGCATCCCTTGTCTTTCAACCCCTTAGAAGTCTCAAAAGAAAAGGCTGTCGATAGAGCCATGTATCTTTGATCCTACCTTGTTCATTTGTCCTCAGAGACCTCCATGCCTAATATAGATGCTGCCACCACCAATACCATTTTGGTAGACTCCTTGACTATCATTCTGTTATGACCATTGGTAGGACCTCTGATGAATCTCAGAACATCCTGAACTCACTGGTAACCTGGGCACTCCCATCTCTTTCACCTAAAGATTAGAGAAGAACAAAACATAAGAGCAACCATTGGCCAGGTAAGGAAAAGTGACAGCTACTCCTTACCCCAATCCACTCAAAAGAGATCCCATTGAACCTTTTTCTAAGCACGCTCAGATCCAGCTCACAAATCATGAATCATCAGTCCATCTGTCTTTGAAGCCAGTTAGATTTTTCATTACACATAGTACTAACTTTGAGTCATCATGGCTGAAACCTGATTCCCCAAAGTTACACATGTTGAACTGGAGCCAGCAAGAATAGTCTGCTACAAATATCATACTACAAGGGCTGGGCATCACATAGGCCAGTTCCCCTATTACAATAGGTTGAAATGTTATAAATGCTTTCATTTGGTATTTATTAAGCACCTACTGTGTGCACAGTCCTGCTAGGTGCTGAGGGTGATACAAAAGTAACACAATCCCTCCACTCCAGAAGAGGACATAAACCCATATTCTCAATAAAAAATCAGTTAATCAATTATTTTATTAAGTACCTACTATGTGCCTGGCATTATGCTTGCCACTAGGGGTGCAAAGACAAAAATTAAACAGCCCCTGCTCTTGAGAGCTTAACCTTGGGGGTGGGGGCGGTATAGGTTCATAAATAGGTATATGAGATGTCCAAAAGTCTTGGTGCAGTTTTAAGCTCTAATGTTTTAGACTGCTCTAAGACTTTTGGGATAGCCTGTATGCAAGATCCCTCTAATGTAGATAAAAGATAATCTTAAAGAGAACATCCTGAAGGACTGGGGAAAACCTCCCGCTGAAGGTGCCATTGGAGCTGAGTCTTGAAGGAAACCAGGGAACCCCAAAAGCTGAGGAAAGTATTTACAGGCATGAAGGACAGCCAACGCAAAAAAAAAAAAAAAAAGGCCGAAGTGATGGAATGATTTGTGTGAGGAACAGTAAATAGGCCGGCATAAGCTGGATTGTAAAGGTATGCGAAGAGTAGCAACGTATAAGGAACTGGAAAGGTAGTAAGGGGCCAGGTTGTGACCGGCTTTGAATGGCAAACTGAAGTGTACATTTTATCCTAGCG
>CM053623.1:412469536-412561892 GCA_028646595.1 Phalanger gymnotis
CAGTCCTTTTGCTTCCCTTCCCATGCCTGCGTATTTTCCTTACTCCCAGATCCCCACCCTCACTCCCAGTTCCCCCTTCATTCATATTCACCCACTTGCCCACCCCATTCCCTTCCCCATCGGGGGTCAGCAGGTCACCACAGTCATATACACAGGAGGTTTATAAAAACATGAAACTAAGCAGACACAAAGGTTGCCCACCCCACCCCCGAAACAGCTGCCAGCCACTAGCTTCCCAAGCACAGTGGGCTGGGGAAATCAGCCCAGAGGTAACATAGTAGAGGTGAGGGGGCAGAGCCCAGAGTTATGCAGACATCTCCTTAAGCACACAAACACATACATCCACATATGCCAGTCAAACACACATAGCCAGGCTGTTCCATGCATTCTCAAACACATATGTGTGGTCTAGGGGGCATACCAGGAACCAGACTCTCAGAGCCCCCATGTCTTAGCACATAGGGGTTTACTCCAACAGGGAGGTAGATAGCACCCTGCCTATAAGTATCTCCCTCCCTCAGCATTTTACTCATACCTCTCAGGGACAGCTCCTTCTTCCTGGTGCCTGACCTCAGGACCCTGATCTGTAGCTTACATAAAGCCCAGGCCATTGAGGTCACAGAAAGCTCCTATGTCCACCATCCCCTTCCTAGGAAAGACAAAAACCTACAGATCCCAAGATGAGGAATCAGGTTGGGGGACAGAGTCAGTTTGTACATTCATACCCTCCCTTGATGGATGCTGTCAGGCGAGCTCAAGACACCTGCAGACTTCCACAATGTCATTGGTCACTGGGGATCATAGGATCAGACTCACTGAATATCAGAGCTGGAAGAGACATTAACAACCAGCTGGCCCACCCTCCCCCACCATCATAAAGGAGGAAAGTCTAGAAAGGGGAATGACAGGAAGGCACAGCAGAGTTGACACTCAAACCCAAGTCGTCCAACTCCATTCAGTGCTCATTCCACTATTCCATGCTGAACTGACCCTAGCAGGTGTCTGTGACTAGAGGTTGTTCAGTCCCCAGTGGTCACTCGGGCCTGGTGGTTACTTGGGTCCCAAATAACCAGATGTAACATAGTAACACATCCCAGCAGCCACCCAAGCCAGGCCCCAACAGTCTCTTGAGCCAAGTAGTCACTCAGTTAGCACATCTCTAGATGGATGTCTCATCACATGTGGCCAGTGGTGCGGTGGTCAGCAGAATGTGAGCTTGGTTTGGGCCTGGGTGGGAGTCCCGTAAGAAGGATGGCGGGAAGCCGTTGAGGCTGCTGCCCTTTTTGGCCACAGCCAAGGCCAATGGGAGCCGCTCATCTTCTGGGGAAGGTGATGGGGAGGGGGGATCGTGGCTGCAGCTCGTGGTCCCAGACGGCGGGGCCCCCAAGTCCAGCCCCACCTTGTTTCTTGCCAAGAGCTCCTGCTGCCGGTGTCGCTGACGTTGCCGGCCAAGCATGAGCAGGATCAGAGTAGAAGCCACTGCCCCCAGGATAAAGCCAGCCAGCCCAGAGCCCACAATTCGGCCACGGCCCTGGGGTTCCCCCCAGAACAAGTGGTAAGTAGCCACTACTTGAGTAGTGCCCCCCTCCTGGCATTTACAGGCATAGGTTCCCAGGGCACCCTGTGTCACCAACACCTCCAGCCCGTCCAGCCGAGGAATCACTGCATCTTCAATGAGACCCCCTGGCCGGTGCCAGACACAGGTCGCCCAGGCTGATCGTGGGGAACATGGCAAGACCACACGTGCAGCTGGGACCACAGGAACCTCAAGAGTGAGAGGAAGTGCTGGAGACAAGGGAACAGGTGGAGCCAATTAGGTGCCGAATCTATAACTGCTACATTAACTTCTCCCCAGAGTTTCAACCCCATCACTTCCAAATGTCTACAGGACACATCCTCCCTGGATCTCAGAGTGGCTCGACATGTTCAAATTCAACATGTTCAAAACCGAATTCATCATCCTCCCTAATCGAGTACCTCGTTCTCCATTTCCCCCTTTCAGTAGGCATTGCCACGGTCTTTCTAGGCACCAGTGCTCAAACCCCAGTTATTTTGAGGCTTCCTTCCCTCTCCCTCACCCCATCCCTTAACAACATAAGTTGTTAGTCCCACTGATTTTACTTCCACAATCTCTCTCATATCTGTCTCCTCTCCACTCATACTTCTATTACCCCTTACTTGGACTGTTATAAGCCCCTCCTGAGAAATTGCCCTACCTCTATTGTCTCTTTCTTTACATACACTTTCCCAGCCATCTTCCTAAAGCACATTAATTATCTCTACCTTCAATGTCTCTTCACCACCTACCAAATAGAGTATAAACTTTGGATACTGGCATTTGAGAATCTCCAAACCTGGATCTGAGCCAGCCTCCTCTCAAATTCCTACCCTCCTTGTGTTTTATCTTCCAGACAAACTGGACTACTCTCCATCCCCTATTCTCATAGATCTTTCCCCTGTCTCCCTACTTTTGTTCATGTTGTCCCCAAACCTTCGCTGGACTCTTCTAACCCTTACAAAAGCTCCATTTGTTAAGGTTCCCTTCTCATTTAAGCCCAAACTCAGGTGTCACCTCTTCAAGGAAGGCTTCCCTGGTCCTTTCTTCCCATTCTGAGTGACAGTGATCTTGCCTTCCTCTAAACCTCATAACCCTTTTCTTTGACCCCTCCTACCATCCATCCCAGTCTCCTTATATCAAAGTTCTTTGGGAGCTTGTCTTTCTCCCTATTGTATTGTAAGACACTTCAGATCTGAATCTATGTAACAGTTATTTTTGTATCCCTTAGTGCTGAATGCAGCTTAAAAACGTTTGTTGAATTGAACTGAGAGAACTGAGCCAATGAAAGATCAGGATCGGCAATAAGAACAAGGGAAAAAATAAAGGGAGGCAAATGAGGAGGTCTCTAAGGAGGGTCATCTCCAGGGGTGCTATGAGCCCATGGATTCATGAGTGGCACCAGCGGACCCTTCAAATAGGTCCAAAACCAAGGCTTCTACATCCTCTTCCCTTTCCTCCTGTCCTTCAGCCACACATACCTCCAGGCTCCTTGGGGCAAAGAAAGGATGCATTTCCCAACGCAATGTCTTGGAGCAGCCTAGAATCAGGATGAAGCTCAGTTAAAAAAACCATGGACCACCCCGCCTTTATTCCCATTATCTCCATCACTCCCACTACTCCATCAGGCCCCCAGACTCCCAACTACATTCCCACTACTTCCCACCACCTCTATCATTATTCCCCTTCATTATCTCCTAACACTTCCCTATCATCCTATCACTAACCCCAACACTCTTCCACTGTCCCCACTCATCACGCCTCAGCTTTGCTCTATCGTTACTCATCAACTCCATTATTCCATCCCATCATCACCTCTTAAAACTCCGTCATTCTCTAGATCACTTCAACCATTCCCCATTATTTTCCTACCACTGCAACCCTCACATTTCTCCCACTACCACCACTCATATCACCCTTCTTATTACCCTACAACCTTCTCCATCATCATCATCTCTCAATAATCTATCACTCAACCCATAATGACCATCTCTTTTGTTCCTATCACTCCCCCAATCATCCTTGATAATTCCTCCATCACTCACTAATCTTCCCCCCCTTAATTACCCCTCATGACTCAGTCATTCCCTATCTTCTTTCCAGACACTCAAATAACCCTCTTCTGTCTCCCCATGGCAGTCCCAATTTTCTCCACTCCTCAATAGCTAAAAATCACACACATACACATACATTCCCATAGAATGATGCTCCCTTTGTGAACTCCATGCAAAAATCACTATTAGATAGGTGAACAGACCCACACCTTGCCTAGGAAAAGCTTAATTCTGATATGGAAAGTACACCTGTGGGGAGGGTATGACAGACACACAGACTAGAGGAACAGAGAAAACAGACAGACAAACTAACCAATAGAGAAGAGATGTGAGACGGAGAGCTTGGCTGACAGACTGGGCAGAGAAAAGACACATCACACTGGAAGGGCAGAGGTGACAGATAGAGACATGCTAAGAGTATAGAAAAACTCAGAATTCAGGTCACGCTCACCCCTCGCCTGCCCCAATGTGGCTAACACAAGCCTTGAGCCGGGAGCTCCAAGCACAGGCTGGGTCTCGGGCCAGGATGCACTCTCTGCAGCTCTGGAGACGGCCACAGTCTGTGATGTTTACCTGTGTCACCTCAGAGCCAGAGCCGATCAGGAGCCAACTCTGAGGAAGCCGGGAAAATGGAAAATGGTCCAGCCCCAATTAGTCATGAGCCTCAAGATGCCTCCACCATCATAGTCACCAGGCGACTTCCCCTGGGCTTCATGGACAACGCCCATCCCCCTAAAGTCTGCTGAGTACAATACACAACTCACATCGTGCAGCTGGAGAGTTTCAACGGGCTGAGGCTCCAGGAATAAGGTCAGGTCCTCAAGGATGCTGAGCTGAGAACCAATCCGTACTGCCCGGTGCAGGTGTCCATCCCCTGGGGAACAGGCGGGGGCTAGAACACCACTGTGTGTGGTGTGTTTGTGTGTGTGTGTGGGTGGGTGGGTGCGATTGCCTCTGTGATGGTGTGTGGTACTGTGTAGGTGTAGATATGTCACTGTGTGTGACCATGTCACCATGTGGGCATTACCATGCTACAGGTGACCATATATCCTACCAGAATAGTCTGTCCTCTCTCTCATCAAATGAACAGCCATAGCTGTCCTGTACTGGGCTTGGACAATTGTAATGACCTCCTTAATCGGTCCCTCTCTGTACCAATCCTTCCTTCATGCATCTAGCAAACTGATATTCATAAAGCATAGATCTGACCACGTCATTTGTTCGACTGCTCAAAAAGCCCTGGGGGCTCCCCATTGTCTCTTGGCTCAAAGACAAATTCATCTGTTTGGCATTTAAAGCTCATCCCAGTCTGACTCCAGCTGACCTCTCTAGGCATATGATGCATTACTCTATGGTAGAGTCTGACAGGTGTACCCCACGTTCCTCACCCAAGACACTCCACTCATCTCAGCTCTCTGCCTTTGCATAGGCCAATCATCCTCCATTCTGGAATGCCAGAATGGAATGCCATCACCTCGACCTCTTAAAGAGAAGCTGGCTTCCCTCAAGGCTCACATGAGGCCTTCCCAGATTACCCTAGCTGTTGGCCCTCCCCATTGAAATGACCTTTTATTGACTTTGCATATATTCTGTATCTACTTATGTGTGTACCCATAGAATATAAGCTCCTTGAGGTCAGGGACTGTTGTTTTCATCTTTGTAGCTCCAGCACTGGGCATATGGAATGAACCTAAGAAATGCTTAACTGCAGGACCTAGAACTATGACCAGTGGGGTAGAGGGTGGGGAGAGGAGCTGCAGAGAGGCAGATTTCGGCTCATCTGAAGGACAAGCTTTCTAATGACTCGAGCTATCTAATAGTGACACTTTCACAAGTCACTGAGTTGCCTGTTACCAGAGATATTCAAACAGAAGATGAATGGCCTCTTTTCAGGGGTGTCCTAAAGGGGATTCCTCTTCAAGTGGAGGATAGACTAGATACTCCCTGAAGTCCCTTCCAAGCCTGAGATTCTAGCATTCCAGGATTCACCTGTCCCCAGGTAGAGTACATCATACTCTTCTCCCAACAAGCTTGGCACTCTGTGGGCTGCAACCCGGTGATAGACTGTGTTTGAGGTAACCAGCAGGGGTTGGCCATCAGCAGGAGACACGGGATGGTCCATAAGAGGGTGGTCCCGTACAAAGGTAAGAACTCGGTCAGGCAGGGAAAGTGATGAACCAAAGCCGAGTAACTTCATTTGGTTGGTAATGCACTGGGGAGTAGAGAGAGGAAGGGAAGAAGTATGAGGAGGGACTAGAAGGGGATGGATACTAGGGGTGAGGAAAGGCCTGGGAGGAATTCCCTGCAGGACTTACAGGGATACCCCCTAGGGAAGTCCCTGATATCCCCCACCTCCACCCCTGGCCTCAGCCTCCTTCTAGGCTCACCATTCCAGGCCTGGGCTGGGGAACATCGCTGTCCATCACAGGCATTCCCCTGTTGCAGTCATGCTTGAACTCCCTAAAAGGGCCACTCATTGATAACCGGATGTCTTGGGGGTGGAAGGCACAGATGGCAGAAATGGAAACCCCATCCCTGGGGAACCAGAGGTCATGAAAGCCAGATGTTAGGGTGCTGAATGGGGATGAACTATCCCTGGAGTAAAGGAATTGGGGTAGGAAGTTGGATGGGATAGGGAGGGACACTGGGGACCCTGCGGGGAAAAAATCTGAAACGAAGCGCTGGAGACAGGAGAGCACCAAATTATCTTTCCATAAAAATATACTTAGATCTAGAACAGTTCTTAGAGATCATTTAGCTTAACCTCCTCATTTTACAGATGAAGAAACTGAGACCCGGAGGGGCTAAGTAGCCTGCCTAGGACCACATGAAGTAAATGGCAGAATTAGAATTCAAACCCAGGTCCTTCAATTCCAAATCCAGGATTCTTTCTACTATACCCTGCTGTTTCCCCCTCAGTACCTCCCTCCTCACCACTGGGAGGAGAAGACCCCATAGAAGAGGGGGACCCCTGTGCCAGGCTTCAGTCGTAGGGTGGCCACATCCCGCAGGACGCTGGAAGTTCGGCCATGTGTGGGCCCTGGACACAACAGTTCAGCTTTCAGAAATGTTGTCCACCTCCGCTGGAGAGTCTTCAGGCCCCCAAGATCTCCCTGGAGGCACAGAGATCATTATTTGAAGTCAGCAGCATTGGGAGTTTTACCCCCAGATTCTTTCATCTCAAGACAAAGATACAAATAGAGGGATAGAGACAGGTAGATGGGGGGACAAACAGATGTTGAGCCACAAAGATGTGGAGACACATGGGGTCTACCCCTACCCAGACTTCCCACTTTTAGGACTGGGACAGCAAAAATGGAGAAAGATGGCATGATGAGGAAGCAAGAATGATATGGACCATGGCAAGGGCATCAGGGTAATTATGGGAGAGGACAGATAATCCCCCCACACAGACTCTCCACTCCTAGTTTAGACAGAGACATAATAAAGCAAAAGGAAGAGACAGAGAGTTGGTGAGTTGGTGGAAATGCTGAAGAAGGGGGTGAGAGCAGACAGGATGGAACAAAGCCTCACCGCGCACACACGAGCCACACGGGGGACCTGTATTGGTTGGTACATGTCGGAGTCTCGAGCCATCTCCGTGAAGAAGAAATAAATTTCAGTATCTCCATCCTCCTCCCCCCAGTCAGTTGGGCTCAGGGCTACAGCTGCCACAAACTTTGGAGCTAGGGAGAAGAGAGACTTCAGATACCATGCCAGAACACACCAGACCCCTTCACCACTTTGGGTTCCCCTCATTTTTCCTTCCTAGGGCCCTGCCTCTTCTCCAAACCCAAAGATCCTCTCCTCTTCTTCCACAACAACGGTCCCCTCAAATCCTCTCTGCTGCCTCCCTACCATTTAGCCAGGCTGGTGTGACCTCTGTCCGGATCCGCTCCTCAGCTGGGCCTATGGCCCGGGAGATAATTGGCTCTGTCCCCAGAAAATTATTCATGCTGGCAGCATAAAGGACACCCCCTAAAGAAAGACAAATGGGGAGGTTGGAAGTAAAGACGCTCTGGGGAAATAGTTTGAGGACAGAGATATCGTATGGAGAGTGATTAGGGACAGAGACACTCTGACAAGAGCAGAAGGGGCAGACATTTCTTCAGCAGAATGGTGGGAGGGACAAATAAATTCTTGGAGCACTCTGCCCCCCACTTACCAGTCATTACAGCAGCCGACCGCTGGGTTGGCTCAAAAGGGCATTTCCCTCGGCCACTTTCTAGCCTTTCAACCTGATGGAAACTGGATACATCCTATGGCCCAGAGAGCAGTGACAAGATGACATTGGAATCAGTGTGTGGGTCAATACAGGAGGTCAGCACAGGGTTCAGAGAAAGCAGGTCAATGTCCAGTCAAGGCATAGTCACAGAGCAGGTCAATGTTAGGTTATGAGAGGAGGTCATAAGGAAAGGTTAGTCCAGTGGGTTAAAAGGCAAGGGAGTCAGTATAAAGGTCACAGGCAAAGGTCAACTTGGGATGACAGAGCATCTGTCAAAGGCAAGGGTCACAGGGAAAGGGGAATCAGCACAGGAGGAATAATAGAGAGGTCACCAGGAAAAGTCAGTGGACACATCAAATGGAGTCATAGGGAGGGCTCAGGTGATGGAAGACACCATCTTCTCACATACCACCCATTGTCCCTGTGTCCCTAATATTCTCAGTTCTTCCCATCCCTGAGTGCTTCCTCTATCCCTGCCCTGCCCACCATATCCACTAGGAGGTCCTACCCAGGTAACTTTTGTCTATATAAGAGAAAGAGCCACAGAGATGCAGACATGAAGTCTGGGACTTTCTTCTGAACACCATCATGAATCTGCATTCAATCCTCACACCCGTAAAGCCCCTCCATTGACCCCTTCACGAGCCTTCTTCTTCTCCATGGGTTTCCTGCACAGAGGGAACAAGGGGGAGATCCAAAGTGGAAAGATGGGGGAGGGGAGACCGAGAAGACCAGAAGCTTTAAGCCCAAGACTAACAAATGTGCAGCTGGGGGATCAGGGGATTGGGTAGTCTCCCGAGAACCAAGAAAGAGAAGTTGAGGCTGGGCTGATCTGAGAAGGATACGACAAGACCAACTTACTGAGAGTCCAAGGCATTCCAAGGACTCCTTTTGAAAATAATCTTCCTAATGAATATTTCTGGCCATGCTCAAAAACCTTCAACGATTCCCCATTGCATATATGATAAAATACGAACTCCTTGGCCTGGCATTCAAGGCTCTCCACAATCTACCTTGTTTACCTTCCCAGAAATCTCATACTTCTCTTTCCTCAGCCAAACTGAACTCCATGCTATCCCCTCATATCATCCTACCTTCTCCTCCCTATGGCTATTAGCACTGGCTGTCCTCCATGCCTATAATATACTTCATCATCTCTACTTGTTCAAAGCCTTCTCTTCAAAGGCTAGCTCAGGTATGACCTCTTCCATGAAGCTTTCCCTGAACCCCTCCTCCATCCAAACTGAAATCAATCTCTTCTTGCTTAAGTCACACTGGATTATGTGAGACTCTCCTTTGTACCATCTGTCTACCTTCAGTTTCACTTATCCATGTATATGTTAGATTTCCCTCATTAAATTGTAAGCTCCTTGAGGGTAGTGACTTTTTTTTTTCCAACCTCTGGATCCTTATCACATAGGGAGCACTTAATAAATGTCTTGTATAATTGAATTAAAATCTCCTATAAGTCTAAGCCACTCGGCTTATTTTGGCTCTATCTGTAAAGTCCTGGGGCAATGGTCTAGGAGTCTGGATAGCACTGGATTCAAATCCTACATACACTTACTAGCTGTGTGACCCTGGGCAAGTCTCTTAATTGCCACCTGCCTCAGTTTCTTTATCTGTAAAATAAGGAGGTTGGTCTCTGGTCTCTGAGATCCCTTTCTGGCTCAAAATCCATGATCCTACAATCCTTTCAGGGACAACGGGCTTACTTTGGGACAGAAGGAAGGATACGAGCAGATGTTGTGATGTGCAGCTTCCACTGCACAGCGAGCAGGAACAAGATGATAGAATTCTTTTGGGGTGAGGGGTCAAGCATCCATGCCTTCACTTGCTCCCATGACTATTACCTTAGTTCTCCTGTTCTTTGTCCATTCCCTTGCTTACAGCTCCCTTACGCTGGCACTATTACAATAGTCTCCTAACAAGTCTTCCTAAAAGGTCAGGCTCTTCCCCCTCCAATTCTGCACACTACTAGAAGAAAAACCTGGGTTCCTATCCTGCTATTGACACTTGAACAAGTTATTTTATCTCTCTAAGTCTCAATTTTCTCATTTGTCAAACTTCACTAGCTACCACATGAGGTATTTGTGACTACACCTTTAATATTAAAGAAATACATTATTATTTCTAAGCCACAGCTCTGATCATGGTCCTTCCCTTTTCAAAAACCTTCAGTAGATCACTAGTACCCTCCATAAAGCCTTAAATGCTTTAGCCTGGCATTTGAGGTCCTTGCTTCCTAATCCAGCCCCAGTCCACCTTTCTAGGCTTATCTTCCACTAGTGGCCAACACAAACTCTATGTGTACTCAGCCATTCTGGGCATCTTCTAGTTCTCCAGGTACATTCTGCTCTTCTCAATATCTAAACTTCTACCCGGACTATCCTGACACCATGCAAAGCAACCTTAGAGGGTAGTTGGGCCAAACCTTCCTGTTGGCATATACCTCTGTCTCTACAAGAGCTGCAGTATGGTGTCACATAGGAGACAGATGAAAATATCCAGTAGATAGAAACTCACCATCCCATCAAACAACCTGTTCTACTTGGACTTGGACTAACACTAATTGTTAGGATTTTTTCCTGATATCAACTGAAATTTGCCTCCATGTACGTAGTTCTGTCCTCTGTGGTCAAGCAAAACAAGCCTTACCCATCATCCACATCATAGCCTTTCAGATATCTAAAACAGCAATCACATTTTCCCAATCCCAAGTCTTCTCCCTCCAGGCTAAGCCATCCTGATACCTTCAAGTAGCTTCCACTCTCCTTCCCATCCCACCTACCTTCCTTGGGGTGAACCCCAGCTTGTCAGGGTCCTAAAATACAACATCCATAACTGGCCACAATATTCCAGATAGTCTAACTCTCCTTTGCCTTGGTCAGGGCCCATTATTATCTCTCTGTGCTGACTCACATTATGTTTAAGGGTTATAAAAATCCCAGGATCTTGTTCATATGAATGACTATCGAGCCACACTTCCTTTACCTAGTCCTTCTATGGTTGTTAGGGTTTTTTAAATCCCGTATATAAAACTTGACAAGCCTCAGCTCATTCTAGTATTTAAGCTTCCACACTATTCTACTAGGGCTAGAAAGTCCTTTTCTCGGACTTCTTTGGTTATGTGCCCCTATGTCTGTCTTTTATAAATGTCTCTTTCATAGCTGGGCTCATCTAAGAGCTGCCTATGCACTCACATCTATCTCTTTGGATGCCATCCCACCATCTTCCTCCTCATGAACATTTGTCATTATATCACCAAAATTTCAGTTTTAAGAACTTTCCATGCCTCTTGAATTGACTTCCCCTGTAGCATCTAGCCATGAGATTACAAAACCTTCCATAAAAAGCAGGTAGGTGGCAGCCAATAAAAGGAGCAGGTAGACCAGTCCCCAGAGTGGACTGGAAAATGGGAGTGACCTGAAGGCTTTCCCAAGGCCAGAAGTAAATCTAGGAGAATGCGTACCGACAAGTGATTCCTCAATTCATGGTGGCAATGATGGGGTGCCAGGTCACTTGGACATGCTACTAGCCCATCCCTGAGACTCTAAACAACATACAGCAGAGAGATACGAGTAGAGAAAGAAATAGGGAATACCAGGTAACAGGGGAATGACTGTACAAGTGTACTGCTGGGAGGACAGTGCCAACCGATTCAAGATGGAGTTGCTTGCAAGACAAGGAGAGTTAATGTCTTCAAAGATATAAGCCCTAGAGGCATGAGAAGGAGAAGAACCTTCTGTCCAGCCAAAGGAAGGTTCTTTCCTTACTGCCCATGGCTGGCACTGTACAAATGTTAAAACCATTTTACTATAAGGAGACTGAAGCTCAGAAAAGCGTCATGACTTGCCCAAGATGACACAGCTAAATGTCAGAGCTAGGATTCAGACTGAGGTCTCCTGATTCCAAGTCCAGCATATAGCCAAGAGTTATGAGCAACTAAAATGGGCACAGGCAGAAAAGATGATATGGTTCCTAAAGGAACTGAATTTGTGTATTATGTGCGTGTGGATGTATGCATGCATCCATGCGCTTACATTGAAAATGATTGACATACATTGACATTACTATTCCTTTTTCCATCCCAAAGATATCAAGTCAAGTAGCTAGGAGGCATAATAGATGAAACACTACATTTGGGGTCCAAGGAGTAAGATTCAAATTTATCTTCTACTACTTAAAATCTGTACTATGTTGGGCAGCTCTCCTCTCTCTGTTCTGTGTTTTCCCCTGCTGAAAAAGGACAGAACTCTAAACTCCATTCCAGCTCTAAATCACGTGATCTGAACTAGCTGGAGTTCAGGGCCTCCAGATGGCAAGGTACTTTTGCAGCCAGCCAAGAAGGGTAAGAGAACCTACCAACTTAGCAGACTTAGCAGAACAGAAGAGAGAGAACCCTGAATACATCACAGAGTGGCCTAGAAGGCAGGAAGCAAAGTCTGAGAGTGACAGCAGATAGTGAGGCTGAGAATGCATGGATAGGTAATAGAAAAAGGAAGTCACAGCATTTTTGATCTGAATGGCCCTTTCAGACAGCCCTCTCCATCCAGATCCCATGAAGGTAAATGAAGGGGTAGGCATCACTGATGTAGGGGACAAAGAGTAACCCCTGGAAGGATGGACAGGCCAGGATGCTGCTGGTGCTGGAGGAATGGCCAACTGCAAACCGTCCTAGAGCAAGACTTCCTTCTGATCACCTTTACTACACATTCAGACACCCTTTGCTCAAGAAAGCTTTTCTTCCTCCCTCCTACCATTGTCACAGAAGGTGACTAATCTCTCTCTTTTGAGGGGTTACGTTGGTTCTGCCTGAACGCAGGAAATAGAATGAGGAACAAAAAGGAGGTAAAAGATACAATATCAGATTTAGGCTCAATTCAAGAGAAATCTTCCTAAAAAGAAATCTGTCCAAAGGTGGAATGCGATGTTAGACAGAGGAGATGCTCAGGTACAAGTCTAACTAGACATTTCTAAGTCATCTTTCAGTACTAAGAGGCTATGATTCTAATTTCTTTGTCTTCTTTTACCTGAGCACTGGAAGCTTGAGATAATGGAAAGAATAGTCCTCCTTGGAGGGAGGAAACCTGGTTTTGAGTTTGGATTTAGGCATATGCTTGCGTAGACATAGATCTTATGTATATATCTACGTTTAAAATAAGACATATACTTGACCACATAACTATAGGCAAGCCAATTAAGCTCTCTGACTGAACCCTGATTGACCCCTTTGAGTCACAGAAAGGAGATATGAGCAGGGGTCAGGGGGCATGGCATGGACATGGACCATAGGAGTGAAATGGAGATGGCAGAAAGACCAAATGGGGGTGAGAAAAGGATGCAGGCATAGATGGATGGTGATATGAGGACTAAGTTACTGGCCTTCAAAGGCCTACCCTATCGTTAACTCTGTGTACCCAGTGACCCTAATCTCTATGACCATAGCTAAAGTACCATCCCATCCCTGTGTTGTCCCTGTGTCTCCTCCCACATTTCTCCCACATACAACTCAAGATGACTCCATATTCTAGTTACACCACCACCCCTTTCCCATGCATCCTTCCCTTCCACATATCCCCTCTATATCCAGTCACTCACAATGATCCCGCACTGTGGGTCGAAGGCAAAGGTACCGCACGTGAGAAGGTGAGAGGCATTGACCATGGCAAGAATCCGAATGTAATTATGACAGTCAGCCTGGGAATCAAATGTGTCAAACAAAGACAGGGTATCAGAGATGTCGGAATCAACTGGAAGCACCAGGTACAGAGATTTTGAATAGAGTCAATAATGGTGAGAGACAGCGAGGAGTGAGAAAGGGTGAGTGATGGAAAGGGGTATCCAGGACATCAGTGTTAGGTGAGGTTGGTCAATGACTGAGTCCAGTGGGGCTAGGTCCATTGTGGAAGAGTAAGTATGTTCAGGCCAAGGTTTAGGGCTGGGGGTTAAGTTTATACTTACCTCCTTCTTGCCCTTCTTTTTACAGCTCTGTCTGTGGGCCTCAGGCACTGGCCAGTCAATCTGAGGAAGATTTAGGAGTAACCACCCCCTTCCCTAGGCTTCCTAATATCCCTCTACATGGCCTTTGGGGACCAGGACCAAAGTAGGGGAAATGGCCAAAAGTTCTTAGAGTTTGAGCTCCTCAGAGTCCCCCAAGGGGGCAAGGTGCTATGGTTTCCATGGCCTCCTGGTAACCATGATCTAACACTGTCCAGAGTACTTGTGAGCCTCCTTCAAGTTAGTATGCATGTTCTCAACACCCTCCCATAGGAAATCTGTAACTCTTATTCCCCACACACCTCCATCCTCCCAGTTTGCTAAGTAAGGCCTCTTCTTAGCCCAGTCATTTTTACCTAATGCCTACTGATCAGCATGAATCCCCCTGTTACACTGACCCCTCCCTCCACTGTGACCCCTTTGACTAACAAGGAGCCCCCCCCCCACATCTCTATACCCTGGAGCTTTTACATGCCCTCAGGGCTGGGTTCTCTCTTGTGCCCAACTCTCACCTTTTGGACTCTCCCCTCTGTGAGAGGCAGGGGCAGAGCAAAAATGGCATCCCGGGCACCCACATAAAGCGTGTTGGAAACAGGATCCACAAGGAGAATAGAGTAATTTTGGGTCAGAGGTGTGGAGAACCGGGTGAGGAGAGGGTCCGCCTCTAGGGAGGAAAGAAGAATTAAGAGGTAGAGGAAATATCTTCAGTTGCCTGGCAAAGCCAGCCCCATCCTGCCTGATTGCTATACCTACAACAGCCTAGTGTCTGGCAGAGGTCTTAATTACCATTTATTATTACAATTACTATTACTCTTAAGATATTTTTACACTTTCACTCTTTTCTCTACCTCCAATCCTTCTTTTACACTGCCTAAATAATCTTCATTATGCATAGATCTGACTCTTCTCAAAAATCGTCCATGGCTTCCTATTTCCTACCAAGTATATCTGCCTAGAATTCAAGGACCTGCACAATCTATTGTGACCTTACCACTTCAGCCTAATCCCATGGTACTCTATTCCCCACATACTGTATTGTATACTCTAGGTAAACTGGTATCTGTCCCTGAAACACACTTTGCATTTCCTCTCTCACACTGTTTGTTATGACTGGAATTCCCCTCCCCCTTCACCTGTTGAGATATTTCTAAAGCACATAGCCCAGTGCCCAGCATATAGTAGGCACTTAATGAATGTTGTTCCCTTCCCTTCTCCTTCCCCTTTGAATTCTACCCAGTCTCTAAAGCCCAACTTAAACACCTCTGTCACAAAGCCTTCCCTGGTGGCGATGACTTTTCCCTTCAGAATTCATACAGCATTTTGATTTTGCTTCTCTGACATACTTCCAATCCTCCTATTACACTGTAAACTCCACAGGTTGGGGGCATATACTAATTATAGTAGTCTGGAAACAGTAGGCACTAAATAAATATTTACTGAATTAACACATTTGTTGAATGAATATTAACTGCCTGTGGAGTCTTTAGGTACTCTTGAGTATGTATGCTATCCCCAGGTGCTGATAGCAGAGCAGCAAAGAATTCAGCACCCAATCCAGCCAATTACTTTTTTCTATACAACTATAGCTCTTTATTAAAAGCAAAAGCATGAATACCCATTCATCTCTAATTTCTCCTCCTAAACAGTGTGGTACACCATAGGAAGCAAGGATACATGTTAAATGCCTTCTCTCATTAAATCATCCAGTATTATTAATTACTATTTAGTCCAACTACAAAGTAAAAAGGAGAAACCAAAGAGTTACTAGTCACTATCCCCTGAGCACAATCTCATTCCCTGGGACTTCGCATAGCACTCTGTTTTGCAGCTCTCCAATATCCCAATCGGATAACATTGGGTATTATAATGTTCATTTCTTATTCCCCTAGACTATAAATCCCACGAGGGAAGGGACTGTATTTTACCTAATTACCCTAATTTACCCTAATTCCAAGCACAAATATTCAGTACACCATAGGAAATTCAATGTTTATTGAATGGATGTGACTGAAGAGAACCTTTAACTTTCTTCCACTGATTCTTGGGGGACTGCTCTCTCCCCCACACCAGGGGCTTGTGCTTGGGTCATGCTTTGGGCCACTCCAGGCATTAACACCTTAAGGCAATATCCAAAGCTCATTAATCCTCCCCTATATACTTGAATTATGCTCTTGCCTGTGGCTTCTTGCTTCATCTGGACCTCTAGGCACTGACCAAGGCCTGTCTCTCCAGGTGCCATATCTTGGCTTTTCCTTCTGGTTTAGTCTAAAACTGCAGCCTTACCCTCTGAATTCACTGTACCTGCATACCCCGCCTACACAAAGTGATGCCATGATTATAGGCCCTTGCTCACACACTCCATTCCATCAGCCTAGCATAGCTCCCAGTCCTGACCTTATCTGCTCAGCCCTGTCCTACTGCCACCTTTGACCCAGTGCTAACATTAAAAAATGGTAAAGAAAGACTGCACCTATGTTCTGTGTGTGTACACACCCATAATTGCCCCTCCTCCCCCGCCTTCAAATCAGAGGAAAGATTTCCTCTAGAACCTAGCTTGTCTTACTCTAATAACCCTTTTGCCATTAATTTTTGGAACTCAGAATGGCTGGAAAACTTATTTTGCTTAAGATTATGTAAGAGCGTTCATTAATAAGCCTTGAATCTCCCAGTCCTTTTCAACAACTGAAAAGAAGTCTTGCTTTTTTCTCTAAACACTTTAAAATACTGCTGCATAATGAGTGGCATTAGGGAATGGAAGGTTTGCAGAGCAGGAATGGGCTTTAGACAGGGGTCCTGGACACTTGGAGGAAATGAGGAAATAGGGGAGAGTTCAGCATTCCCAGTGACAAGGGTGCTAGGAGAATAATGCAGGGGAAGGAAAAGCAGAGGCACAGAAATGAGTGGGAGGGGGAGGATTCTGGGCTCATAAGAGGCAGGGGTCTCACATACAGGGACTGGAGATACAAGGGGCACAGCTATCATTGGTACGTGGTTGGGGGAACACACGGATGGAAGATTTCTAGATTCAAGAGAGGTGGGCGTTGGGGGAGGGAGCTCTGAGCAACACAAGGATGTGGGAGACACAGGGATGGGGGAACTCTGGACAGCATAGGGATGCGGGCGGGGGCACAGGCAATTCCCTGCTCAAGAGAGAAGGGTTTCGAGAATAGGGACGGGGAAGCTCCCGGCTTGGAGGGGAAGGTTGGGAACAGAGACGAGGGAGTTCCCTGATCAAGAGAAAAGGGTTGAGAACATTGAAACCTGGGAGTCTCCTGCTCATGACAAAAATATGGTTGGAGAACACAGGGACGGGGAATTCCCGTTGAAAAGGGTTGTAAGAATACGGACAGGGGCACTCCCGGATGGAGGAAAAAAAAATGGTTGAGAACATACAGGCGCGGGAGTTCCCTGTTTAGGAGAAAAGGGTTGCGAACACAGAGGAGAGCAAAGGATTGAGATAGGGTGGGGGGGAGGTGTCTCTGATCCGTTGCAAAAAGAGGCAGGGCGGACTCAGGAGAAAACGGGGAGGCGCAGTATTGAGGGGGCTTGAGGAATTGCGGGGGATCGCTGACCACGGAGGGGCTGGGCTGGGGAAAAAGGGCAGCTGGGGGGCACCTGCTCTTACCCGAGGCTGTCAGCGAGGTCCTGGGAACCGAGTACAGCACGCGTCCGAGCCGGGGTCCGCTCCAGGCTCTAGCCGAGGCGCAGCTCACCAGGAAAACCAGCACCTGGACCCGCAGCGCAGGGCAGGGCGCGGCCCAGACGGAGGCGGGAGCAGGGGCAGAGGCAGGAGCAGAAAGCTGCCGGCCGCCCGGGCGGGGCCGGGCGGGGGACACCCGCATCCTGATCGGCAGTCCGCCAGAGGTGGGTCCTCCCGCAGCGGCTGCAACGGGCCCCGTAGCGCCGCCTCCCGGCCTGAACCTCCGGGCTCCGCCCTGCGCCAGGTCCGACTGGGCCCGGTTCGGCCGTCCCCTGGCCCTGCCCGCGCCCCTGACCGTGGCCGTAGTAGCCAAACGGAGCTCGGCCCGCAGGCGGCGCTTAGGGCAGATACCCGGTAGGAGCTGAGGCTGGATACTGAACCCCAGTCCTGGCCCCGCCCACGCAGGTGGCGCAGTGGACACGCCTCTTCAATACGGCCAATAGCGAGCCGTCTTTCCTGCATCAGCCAATTGAGGCCTGGCGGAGGAAGGCAGGGCTCTCTATGGGCGGGGACGGAGACCAGGTAGAAGCTGGGAATAGCCCAGGTGGAGGCCGGGGTGGACTAGCTCCGGGGATGTTCTTGGAGGGGAACCTGGGCTACCCACCGGTCTAGGCAGGAGAGCTAGAGACTGCGGAGATTAAGAAGCCCTGCCTGGGCTTTCACAAAAACAATCCCTGGGCTATTTAAGAAAGAAAATCTGCTGGAATTTTGACTGCGGGACTGGACCCAGGCTAGGAGAGAAGAGGGATGGGGACCAGTTTCTACTCGGACCACTGGCAGGGGGCGCGGCGGGAGAGAGGGAAGGAGCCAGAGAGGAGGGTTCCTGAAGTCAGGCTTGTGGAGTCCCATAGACTTCATGGTATAGCATTAGAGGAGGATGGGAGTAAAATAAGCTGTAGAAGTACAGACATGGCTGTCGATATACAAAGTATTTGTCTACGTTTTCCCTCGTGGATTATAAACTCCTGGATTGCAGAGATTGTTTCATTTGTGTCTTTTAATCCCCAGCTCATACACTGTGCCCAGCATATATACAGCACGTGCTTAATTGTTGATTGATCAATTGCAATATACTTCTGTGCTCTGAGCAGCTTTCAAGACTTTAAGTTGCAGAGAAGGTGATGGAGTTTCTTCATTCTGGAGTTTCCTATACTTATGAAATCATAGGTCTCATTCCTATCCCCATCCTATGCTTTTTAAACCAAGACGTGTTTGTTAATTTTCTTCTTTATTTTCACTCTGAGAGGAAGCTTGGGAACAGATTGCGGGGTTCAAAAGTCAGGGATACTAATCCCAGACCATCTTTCCTCCAACCAGAACCAAGGAAAACACGTACTACCAGAATTCCTTAATGCTAGTGCTTTCTTTCCGTTATCTCCAATTTATTCTGTATGTTTTGTTTGCACGTAGTTGTTTGTATGTTGTCTCCTCCATTAGAAAATAGAGTTTCAGAGCAACTAGATGGTGGAGTGAGGAGAATACCAGCCCTGGAATCAGGAGGATCTGAGTTCAAATGTGGTCTCAGACACTTGACACACTGACCAGCTGTTTGACCCTGGGCAAGTCACTTAATCCCAATTTCATTGCCATCCCCACTCCAAAAAAAAAAAAAGAAAGTAGAGTTTCATTTTGGCTTGGTTTTGCCTTTCTTTGTATCTCCATTGTTCAGTATAGTATGTGACACATTGCAGACACTTAATAAATACTTGTTGACTGCCTGACAAAGGGAGCATAGCATGGCAGAATTTGCAAACTAGAAGGAACCTCGGAGGAGTCTTAGTCTACCAACACCTAAAGAGGAATCTTCCCTACGATAATACCAACAAGTGGTCTTTTTAGGCTCTAGTTGTAAGTCTCCACTGAGGAAAACCCCATGATTCCCAGAAGCAGCGCATTCCATTTTGAGCAACCCTTAATCTACCTCTCTGCAACAGCTACTCTTGGCTCCTAATCTGGTCCCCTGGGGCCAAAACGAACAAGTATAATCCCTCTTCCACATTCCAGTCCTTCCAGTATTTGAAGATAACTATCGCATCTTCTCTAAGTCAAATATTTCAGGCCAAATATTTCCAGTTATTTCATACCCTGTACATAAGCCCATCCAGGCTATAATATTTCACAGTTCACATCTGTAAAACAAAATAAAATTTTAAAAAAGAATAAAATAAATTTTAAGGTGTCCCACACACCTGGTGGGACAAAGAAGGAGAATTCAGCTGAGCTCAGCAGGGCTAGAGGCCCAGAGACAAGACAGGCTACTGGGGGACACAGTATTTGGACTTGGTCATAGTGGTGGGAAGGGGTAGAAAGCAAGAAAGTGGATGGTGAATACATGGAAAGTGAGGGCAGAACTCCATGAGTAAAGGGGTCTTAATTTGCCTAGTGGGAGTCCTGGAACTAGTGTAGAGGCTCTAAGAGAAGGGGGAAGGATTAAAGAACCATACTGGTAAAAGACCAGGTCTTTAGTGGACTACTGCAAGGATCTGTTTCTGACTCTCTTCTGTTCAACATTTTCATCAACAATCTGGAAGAAGACAAAATCTGATTTGCTGATGACAAAAAGCTGCAACGTCAAAGGCAGACACTAAAAAATCTTGACAGGTAAAAATACTGTGAAAAATTTCCTAAGATGGAAGGTCGTTTGTTTTTTTTCTTTTTGGACCCGTCATGTGGTTTCATCATCAGAGGACTCTCCCAGTGGGGAACCTCCCTCCACCAATGCAGATTGACAACTACTTTGAAACTTGAAGCTTTAAAGAGTTGCCTAGGGAACTCCCCACAAGTAATAAGATTAAAGATAATAGGCAGTTAATGCATTGCTGGTGGAGTGTGAATTGGTCCATCCATTCTGGAAAGAAAATTGGAATTATGCAAAGAAAGTGACTAAAAGTCCATATTCTTTGCCCCAGATATCCCACTCCAAGGAGGTCAGTGAGAAAGAGAGAGATGATAGATAGACAGACAGACAGGCAGATAGATAGAGCATTGATAAAGCATTTACTATGTGTCAGGTCAACACAGTCCTTACTGTTACTCTCAAGAGGCTTACATTCTAATGGGAGAGGAGATGACACAGCATAAAGGCAATAAAAGTGAGTTAAACAGTGGGGGTAAGAGGAAAAAGGAAGGTTTCCCAAGCAGGAACAAGGTGGTTAGTAAAAAAGAGGAGTAGAAGAATTCCAAAGAACAGAATTGTGAGTGTAGTGGATCATAGTTTGGGTTCCTTCTGAGATAGCGGTCCAAGCAGGCAACCACAATTCAGTTGAGGAGGCTCTCAGGTGGAAATTTCTCCCGAGTGGCAAAGTGAGGAAGAAGAGGAGGATGAAAAGAAGTCTGTAGAGTCAGGTGTAATAAAATAAAAATCCTATACATACCAACATATCAATTGCAGCATGTTTTGTAGTAGCAAAGAACTGGGAACAAAGTAGATGACCATGGCTAAACAAGTTGGTTACCTGAATGTTATGGAAGATTACTGAAGACTAAGAAATGAGAAATATGAGGAATACAGAGAAGCACAGGAAATTTATATGAACCAATGCAAAGTAAAGCAAATAGAACCAAAGAAACAATGGCTACACTTACATAAACGGAAATAACAACAAAACAAAACTAATGATGTGAAATTATATTGATCAAGCTTGGCCCCAAAGAAAAGGTAAGAGAAAATATCTCCCCACCTCCCACCTCCCACTTCTTTGCAGAGGTGATGGTCTATGGTTGTGCAACACTGTATGTAATGTCAAACTTTTCAATGTGTTGATTAATTTGCCGAACTATTTTTTTCTTCTTTCTTGTAAGTGGGTGGCACTCTGGCTTAATGATAGGAGGGAGATGCCAATGGTGCAAAAATGAAAGCTATCAATAACATATTTTTAAAAATATCTGGATGGTTTGATCAGTTTAATATGAGTCAGCAATGTGACAAGGCAGCCAAAAAAGTTAATAAGGTTTTATAGGTTGCATTAATAGAATACTGTCCAGAACAAAGAAGGTGATTGTCCCATTGTCATCTGACCTGGTTAGATGCCATCTGAAATATTGTGTTAAGATCAGAACATTCTACATTTTAGGCAGGATACTGACAAACTGGAGTGCATCCAGAGGGTGGTAACCAACATGGTGGGAAGGCTGGAGACAGTGCCATACAAGGTTTGGTTGGAGGAACTGGGGATGTATAGCCTAGAAAGGAGAAAACAGGAGAAACCTAATAGCTTTCTTCAAGTATTTGAAGGGCTGCCTTGTGAAAGACAGATCACACTTTCTCTGCTTGGCCCCTGAAGGCAGAATGAGAAGCAATAGAGGGCATTTATGAGAAAGGCAGAAAGAAAAACTTTCAAAGGATTGAGTAGGGATAGAAACTGGCCCTGTGATCCCACCAATATAGGGGACTTTCAAATGAGGAAATTCCTTCTGCCAATGTGAATGAGTACCTCTCTTAGAGACAAGTTGCTCAGAGCAATGAGAGGTTAAGTGACTTGCCCAGAGTCAGGGATGTATCAGAGCTGGATTGCTGTTTTATTCTTTTACCAAGAGGTGTTCTTACCTGATAAAGGTATCACCACTAGAGTTTGTTTCTTTCAGTGGGACAAGGGATGAGAAGTAGTGTGATGGAGAGGATAATATGTTAAAACTGAAGTCAGGAGGTCTTGGGTTTGAAGTCCATCTCTCATATTTACTAGCTATATGTATATATATATATATATATATATATGTGTATATATGTATATGTATGTATGTATATAGATATATGTACCAGCATACATACTAGCTGTATGATCCTGAATAAGTCCTTTAACCTCTCTGAGCCTCAGTTTCCCTCATCTGTATTTGGCACCTGATTTGGGCTGCATCCTCTGAGTGTAACTAATGCTTCTCCCCTGAGGATTCTAGGGAGCCCTGAGGAACTGAAGAGAAGGGTATTATTCTAATACTATAGCCCATCTCCTCCTCCAGCCCCACACTGATGTGCTTCCTTCTTTGATTTTCAGTTGGTATCAATTAATCAGTCAGTCTTATCAGCTTTAGTAAAGGGAATTTACTAAAGTGATAGAAAAATGGTTGGTATAAAACATCCCTCCAATAGTCTGTGATGCACTCTCTCATAAGTACATACAGAGTCCAGGAGGAAGTGGGCCCCAGATCAGAGCACATGTAGCAAAGTCCTTTTTTCTCCTTTGTTGTGTTCTCACATTGTTCCCCATAGGTATAGCTTTGTTGTTGTATTTTTTCTGGATTCCTCATAGAATCCTGAAGCTACATTTCCTAGTTTGCTCTCATCTCCCAATGCAAATACTTCCACCAACTGAGACTGTCTCCAGGGATGATGTTAGAATATCATCAGGAAGTCCAAATCCTCTGAACCTCTGAAATCTCATGGGGAGATGAGGCAGAGGCTTTCCTCCACCTTTAATTTCCTCTCAGTGGTTTGGCTGGAATTGCTCTCTCTCCTTTAAGCAGCCAAATGCTCAAATGGCTAGTTTCAAAGCTGGCTTGCTTTTTTATGTACTTACCCACTGGGCTGGACTGGGCTTACATTAGTTTAATGTCTTTGATTGATGGATCAACTGATTGAACAGAAGTGTTTTCATCTGGCAAATGTATCAGAGCTAGAGTTAGTTACTTTAAGTAGGACAGTGTGGTTAATCAACTCAATTGACTTACCTACAGGTAAATTGAGGGTAATAATAAGAGGTAGTTTAAAGGTTCGCTGTGAGGATCAGTGAAGCAACATGCATTTATTAAGTATCTTCTATTTGCCAGACACTGTATGTAAAGTGTTTCATAAGCATTTAAGTGCTATATAAATGTAAGCAAATTCTGCTGATGGAATCCTAATAAAGCTGCCCCCCCAGCCCCAATATTCTAACTTCCTTATAGGCCCCACTGAGCAGCAGGCCCACTCCTCCTACCTAGCAAATCACCCTGCTCCCAACACACACACAATCTGACTCAATAACCTAACTTCTTCCTATGTGCCTCACTGCTCACTACAGCAACAGGTGTGTCCATGAACTCATATTTCTCGCAGAAACAGCAGGCATGTCCATATATTCAGGGATCCAATGGGATCCCAGCCACTGCCTCTAGCTAACCACTGCCCCCAGACCCACTCCTCATATTTCCCACAAAAACAGCAGTTGCGTCCATGCACTCAAACACAACCACATCCATCTAGTCTCAGACAGAACTGTAATACTCAGCCAATCAGAAAGCAGCACCACCAGGAAACCCAAACAGGATGTGGACCCCAAAACAGTAGAAGAGACTTTCCCGAAGTAGGCACCTGCAAAGTAATAGCAAAAGCTGTCCTTTAAGTGAACTTAGGACACAGAGAGGATTGTTATAACATCATTATCATACATACATACATACCCCCAAAAGGGCTTTTCTGTATGTATTATGGGAAATCACATGCACAGTTCCACCGAGGCCGGGACCCCTCCTCTATTACTCAGTCTCTTAACAAACCCCTACTGACTTTTTTAATATTTGTAATTTCTGCTATGTAATTGCGTCTTTATAAAAATCCATCTTGCTTTCTCTGAAGTTGCTGGTTCCTCTTAGAATCTATCCTGCTTCATGATGGGGTTCAATCTCAATAAATGTCTATACTTGGATTAGAGGTGGTCTGACTCTGAATTCTTTGAGATAGTTCTACTGCAACACATCAAGAAACTGTAACACTGCTATAGAAGGAATTCCTGCTCACTTTAGTTTGGACTGATGACCTCTGATGTGGCTGAAGAGATTGGCACTTAAAGCCTTTCATAATTAGTCTGCAAGCTATTTTTCTGGGCTAATTACCTATTAGCCCAGCTTGGGTAGAATGCCAGGCCTAAAGTCAAGAAGACTCATCTTCTTGAGTTCAAATCTGGCCTCAGACACTTACTAGCTGTGTGACCCTGGGCAAGTCATTTAACCCCGTTTGCTTCAGTTTCCTTATCTGTAAAATGAGCTGGAGAAGGAAGTGGCAAACCACTTCAGTATCTTTGCCAAGAACATCCTAAACAGGGTTGAGAAGAGTCAGACATGACTGAACAACAAAATTGCTCATTATTTTCCCAAAGCATTCCAGTTTCCCGTCAAACTGGCCTACTTGCCATTCCCTATAAAGGGCATCCCACCTTCTGCCTCCATGCCCATTTGTACGCTATCTTTGGTGCCTGAAAGCCATCCTTCCTCACTGGACTACTAGGAAGTCCTAGTTCCCTTCCTGGGCTCAGTTCAAGTACCACCTCCTTCCTTGATGTCCTTCCCCACTCCCATGACTGTGTATTTGTTTTGCATCCATCCTGTGTTTACTTGCCTATCGACATATTATAATACTGTATATAACATTTGTAATGTTATATTAACATGTTAAATTATAAAGTAACATTTGTAGAATGTAAGCTCCTTGAAGGCAAGGCACTTGACTAACTTTGGTATTCGTATCCCTAGCAGACAGCCCCGCCCACGCAGCAGGTCCTTAATAAATGCTAGTTCGTTGACTGATGCAAGGAGGGGCACAAAGGGTTAAAGACTAGAGCCTCCCAGGTGTGTGTGGGGGGGGGGGGGGGTTGGTGGAATGTTCCACTCGCCAAAGGTGGGGGAGGAACTGCCCACGAAGAGGGTCTTGTTTAAAGCAAACTCCCCAAAAGAGCCTTGCGGAGGTCAAGTACTGACCGTGAACAGACTCATCTGGGCTTCATAGACCAGAAGAAGCCCCGAAGGGAAGCCGTTCATTCTCAGCCTGAGAATGAGTCTCCCCTGTTCCCCACTCCCCGGGGGTTTGTTGGAGCCGCCCTAGCGCCCCCTGGAGGCGGGGCGGAGGCTGTCACGTGGCTTGCCTCACTAGCCAGCGGCGCACCCTGCGGAGCAGGCCCTGGATCTACCTCAGGTAAGGAGGAGGGACCTGGGTTGGGGGAACAGAAAGAGAATAAGGGAATCCTTCCCCTTCAAGCCCATCGCACCCAACTTTCAACTCCGCCCCGGGGCCAGATATGGAGTCATCGGCCCCTGGTTAGAATCCCACTTATGGGGGGAAGGGAAGCTGGGGTCACGGGTCCTTCTCTAGGCCTCAGTTTCCTCCCCAGTCAAATGAGGGCGTTGGACTCGATGACCATTAAGGCCTGTTCCGGCTCCAATTCTAATATCCTATGACTGCGCCCTTCCAGTGCTCCTCCAGCTGCTGTAATTCTAAAAATATATGTATTTATTTTTATTCTGAATTTAACAAACATCAAATAAAAGTGGCACTTCTGTATCCCTGGTAGAACAGGAAGAAAAAAAAAACCAAAAAGGGTTGTTCATGACATTGCAGAGGTCCACTTTGTGCAGCTGGCTTTTCTTTTTTAAGGACGAACCCAGGTCAGCTTGTAACTTTCAAAGCTGTCCTGCTTGTCTGGGCTCCTTTCTGCCCCGCCTTCTCTTAGCATTTGTAAAAAGACACAGCCAGGAGGTGCAGTGGATGCCTCAGCTGGAGGCATACTTTTTTAAAAAAAATTAACTTTTATAATTTATTATTATCTTATTATGTATTAATTTATTTTTAGTTTTCAACATTCACTTCTCTAAGTTTTAAACTTTTTCCACCACTCCCCCCTCCCTCCCCAAGATGGCATGCAATCTGATATGGGCTCTACATATACATTCTTATTAAACATATTTTCACGTTAGTCAAGTCGTATAGAAGAATTAGAACGAATGGGAGGAACCATGAGAAAGAAAAAAACAAACCGAAAAAGGGAGCAAATAGTTTGCTTTTGAACTGCTAGAGCCATACTTCTGAGCTGGGTTAATCACTTCACTCTGTCTCCCTTTCTTCATCTGTAAGATGGGGATGGTCGCCCTTCCCAGTTGTTGTGACGCTCAATGCTGTGTAAATTCTAGCTATTGTTTTTAAAAGATGCCTCAATGACCTTTTTTTTTCTTTTTTTTGCTGCCCCATTCCTTTATGTAACTATTTACACCCTTTATGTAACTATTTCTTAAGTTTTATCAGTGATTTTTGTTTCTTCCTAGCAGTCATTTCCTGATATACCACAAGCAAAGAGAAAAACAGCTTCTTATCTGTCACTTTCTACCCCTAGTTATCAGCCCTAGATCTTCACCCTCCCTCCCTCTCTTTCTTTCTCCTTCCTTCTCTCTCCCTCTCTCTTTACCTCTCTCCCTTTTTACCCCTCTCCCTTTTTCTCCCTCTTTCCCTCTCTTCTCCCTCTTTCCCTCTCCTCTGTCTTCCTCCCATCCTTTTTCTCCCTTCTCCCTTCCCTGTCTCTCGTCACCTTCCTTCTTTCTCTTATATTCTCTCTCTCTTTCTCTCTTTTTCTCTTTCTCTCTCTCTCCCCCTTGCCCCCCTCTCCCCTTCTTCCCCTGGCCCTCCTGCTCTCTCTCCCTCTTTCCTTTTCTCCCCTTCTCTCCTCCCTTTCCCTATCTCTATCTCCTTCCTTCCCTCACTTGTTCTCTCTCCCTCCCTCCCCTCCCTTTCGTCAGTAGTGATCTCATTGGCTCCTATGGACTGTGATCCTCCTTATCCAGATGACTCCCAAATCTCCCATCCTGACCTCTTCCCCTAACCTTCAGTCCCACATTTCAGAGGATCATAGAATTTAGAATTGGAAGGAACCTTAAAGATCCTTTAATCCAATTCTTTCATTTGTCTCTTGACTGTCTCACCTGTTCCCTCCCTACTTCAAAGATAGTTGACTCCTAAATCTATCATTATCCCAGCATCCTTTCCCTGAACTCGAGTTCCTTATTTCTGGCACCTCAGACTCAGCATATGAAAAACTGAAGGAGCTGGAAGGGACCTGAAAGTTCTTCTGTTTCAGCCCTCTTCTCAAGGGATAAAACTAAGTATTGAGCACACATTGTATTTCCTGTTCTACCACAAAAAAGTGACACACACATCTATACGTATATACATTTATGTGTATACATATACATATATATAGCCTTTTTGTCTTGGACCTCCTTGGGCCATATGCCTAGGAATTGGATCTTTGTGTCAAAGGGATGTGATTGAACAGTTTAGTCACTTTTTTGCATAATTTCCATTTTTATCCTGGAATGATTGAACCAATTCATAGCCCTGCCAACAGTATATTACTGTGCCTTTCTTCCTGCAGCCCTTCCAATATTATTTCTGTCTTTTTGTGATCTTTGCCAGTTTTCTGTGAGGCGAAAACTTAAGAGTTATTTTGAATTGCATTTCTCTTATTATCTTATTATTTGGGGCATTCTTTCATATGATTATTATAATTTGTACCCCTCGTGAGAATTGTTCAGAGCGTTCAACTTCTTATCTTTTGGAGAATGGCTCTTTATTTGTGTTAATTCTTTACATATAATTCCTTTATCAGAGTTATTTGATGCAAAGATTTCCTCCTCCTCCCCTGGTAAAAAAAAAAATCACTTTAGCTAAAAAACAAAGCAGGAGTCACGGTCCAGTAGAGCTGAGGATATGTACATGATAAGGATTTAGGCTGGGTCCTGGGTCACCAACCAGGCAGGTAGACAGAATTTCAGAAGTGCAGATGGATCAAAGGTCAGAGTGAAGCAGTGAGTCAGAAACATCAGGCAGATGAGAACCACAGGTTCACAGGAAGGGTGAGCTAGACCTTGAGCATGTTATTTCACTTTGTTTGTACAGCTCTAAAATGAGGAAGTGGGACTGGATAATCTCTAAGGTATCTTCCATCTTTAGTCTGAGTCTAATGTTCTGGACAGGGCACTAAGAAAGGAAAAATTGATACACCAAAGAGAACAGATACAGGCCACAGAACAAGAAGAGCTCATTCAATCTGTGGTAAACCTGTTTCAGCCAGGAATCCTCTAAATCTGTTCTCTTCTGGGGCAGAAGGCTTAGGACTTGGTTAAGGGCTTGCACGTGAAAGCAGATAAACACATACAGCCAGCTCACGTGGATAACATATTAGCAAAAGTAGGGTATATTTTGCATCATCTCATGGGTCGTGCTTAAGGAAGCAACAAGAAAGTTGGTTTTTTATCTCTATTTGATGTGGCCTTAAAAATAAACATTATACCAAAGCTCAGAGAGGCTTACCAATGTCAAGGAAGGTGGGGGAGGAGGGTAATGTCCCTTGGGCCCACAGTTTTATTTAATCCACTGTATGTCTGTCTGTGCCACAACCCTGGCCCCAGCATTCCACAGGTCGCGGTGTGGGAGCTGGCCCCACACGGTTACTGAGAGTGTACATGAGGGATGAGGCATTAATGGCGTGTGTTTGCCTGCTAAGTACATTGGATTCATTGTTAGGAGTTTATTATTCACAATTGACTCTCAGTGTTGCTGGCTTATCACTGTCATTTGCCTTTTGTTTTAAACTCCTATTCTTAATGTTTCCTATAGGGAGTCTCATTTGAAATGCTCTGAGTATGTTCCAGTGGGATACCTCTCCTTTGCTGTTTACTTATTGGGAATAGCAACTGAAGTGCTGGTCATTTGTCCACTCTATTATCTAAACACTGGACTTCTTGGAGGGAAATCCCTGCCAGATGGACAGAGGTCTTTGCCAACTTTTACTCTAACAGCTGGGGAACAGTAATGCATTTGAACACCATGAAAGTTGTATTTGGAGACTTAAGCCTAACAGAGGCTGGTGAAGCATGTAAGCTTAATGAGAGGCACTTGTGAGGAGTTGTGATCCAGTGCTAAGAGTCAGGAAACCTGAGTGTAAGTCCTACATACCTCTGCCACTCTCCAGCTGTTTGGCAGTGAGCTGGTCACTTAGGGAAACCAAGGCTCAGTTTTCCTCTGTAGAAAGGGAAGATGATAATATTTGCAGTACTTAATTACTCAGAATTGTGGAGGTCAAATGAGATTTTATATATATATATATGTATATATGCATATATGTATATATGCATATATACATATATATATATATGTAATTAAAGAGCTTTATAAGTACAAGCTATTAGCCTGTCTGTTCCATAGCATTTACTGAGAACTTGTGAGTGTGACCCTGTTCTTGGTACTGTGTTGGCAATGCCCCTCTTAACAAAGAGGGCACATTCTGCCAGTAATTATAATTTGTTATCAGACACAGAGATAATGTAGGAGGCACAGAAATGCATTCCATGGAATGTGAATCACCCCCTTAGCATACCCCAGCATAGCCCCTCCTTTGTCCCTTCTCTGAAGACAATCCCCTACCTAATGATACAGAGGCTGCACATGGCCATGGCTCAGGCATTTCACAGCTATTACTAAACCCTTTGAGTCCAGGGAAGACTGCCTTTGCATCAGTCATGCCTGAGCTTTGGCCTATCCTGGAAAAGCCTGCACCTGAGACAGTGACCTAGAACCACAGGGGACCACAGCTCACCCCTCCATCCTTTATGCTCAGACAAGTTTTATGAAAAATTAGTGCTATTCATAGAGAATTAGTTAATCAGGGCATCATTATATGACAAACCCAAGGCAGGAATATCACTATTAGCAAACACTTTTCTTATGAGATAATATAAAAGGGAGATCTGTCAAGTATCAGGCACTAGGAGACAGATTTTAAGTAGTAGTTTAGGAAATAGAAGATTAAGATTAGACTGTTTAGGAACATTTCATATCAGTGATCTTTAATTTAGGTTTAGGATCAGGGATAAGAAAGGGATGAACTGTTCTTTTGGAAAGGACAAGAACAGTTTAGCACGGTGCCTAGCACAGGTGAACATTTAATAAATAATACACATTTAAAATATTTCAAAAGCAAGTAGCATAGCATCCCTATAGGAAAGGTGTTTTGTTGCAAGGTGGCTATTTCATAAAGTTAGACATACCTATATACCATATAGATTTCTGGAGTTGTGTGTGAAGTGAAAAGACAATCTGTCCCTGCTGTCTAGGAAAGCATTAGATTTGTTTTGTTTGTTTTTTGAATGCCATCTCATATTGAGCTTGTACTAAACCCCTCATATCTTTTTCACAGAAATTGTTTTCTAGCCATAACTTCCCCATTTTATTGAACCCCAAGTGTGGAACTTTCCATTAATCCATTACACTTCATCTTATTTAATACAAACCAGTGTTCTAGCTTGTCAATAACTGTTGGATCTTACCTACAAATTGTCTGAATCCTTTGAAATTTGTTCTCTCAAAATCTTATTTGCTTGTCAGATTATTCCTGGCTTTTATCTATCACAAACTCTACTTCAGCTTTCTACTCTACAGGTTTCTACTTCAGCTACTAGTTTCTCCTTGTTGATCAGAATTAGGTCTAGAATAGCAGTTCCCTTTGTTGCTTCCTCCACATTTCAAATAAATAAGTCACCAGTGTGTCAGTTGCTCTGTTTTTGGAAAAGAGAGACCCCCAGCAGAATTGTAGATACTTGAGATCCTCCATCACTATAATATCATGCTTTCATGCTGAGTTTGTGATAAGTTTCTTGGTTTCTTCATCGGATTCTTCTTTCTGTCCATGTGGTTTGTAGAAAAGTCCTCCATTGATTATCACCCAAATCCTCTTCACAATGTTCCCCCTCCCTCCTCAGGTTCCTGAATTGCCTTATATGAGTATATCTCCATAATCTACAGTGCTACTCTGCCTCTTTTCTATGTTCAATCCTTTTCGAATAAGTTATACCCTTCCAGACAGTATTTCAGTCATGAGTCATAACCCATTGTCAGTAAAACCCACAATGTCAGACTTGTCTCCTTATGGTAGGGTCTATAGTTCTTCCAATTTATTACCTATACTTCGTGCATTTCTGTATAGACATATGAAGCCATGGGTTTTATTGTTGGCTCATTTCTTGGATATTATCCTTCATGAATTACTAGGCCTTTCTTCTACTAATCTGTTTCTTAGGTTGTACCTGCAACTCTATCTAGTACCTGGTTTGGCAGATCTATGTGGACAATTTTCTCCCTCCCCTTCCCTTTTCATTTTCAAGCACTCTTGGTTATATTTGTAAGCTCCAGGAAAAATATAGTCTTACTGGCCCTTGTCAGGTTCCTGGCCAAGTGCCCATCATTCCTATATTTTTAGCTGTGGACCAGAGATCTAAATCCCATTCTCAGACAATATTGTGATAGCTAACTCTGCAGTTCCTTTCTCCTATGAACATCCTGCCTTAAGTCATTACAATGAAGAAAATACCATCTATCCCTGTAAAGTCTTCATTTTTTTTTTACCCGGGACTTCACAACCTTTCTGGTGGCATCATTTATCCCAGAATCTCCAGAAATGGATAGTTGGTCATCGAGTTTGACAAGTCTCGGAAGTTGTCTGTCACTTCCCAGATCAGTTCTCTGAGAAGATAGCAAACCTTGAGGTTATTTGTGTCAGACTGACACGGAGCTCCATGACTACCCCATCAGCAGGCAGTTATCAGTGATCTCTGGCCATCTCTTCTTCTTCTGATCCTTACTGGGTGACTTCTCACGTCATCATTCCTTGGAGCCCAAGAAGCACCTTACATGCTCCCCTTGCTTACAGGAAGAAGCGCATTCCTGTTACTTTTCCTTCCAGATGTTCAGTGGCCCTTCTTCCCTTCCTCCTTTTGCACATTCTCTTACCCTTCAGCCTCCGAGGCTTTGTTTCATCCTGGAAGCACTGTTTCCCTTTTCTTCAAGGAGCACTTTATCATCCTTGATAACCTGAAGGGTAGAGTTCTGTTCCTCTAGCCTTTCACTTTCTCTTCCATGATGTCGACTAACTTGAATTTTGTGCAATACTTGGTAGTTAAGGAAAAGTAAACCTAGCAAACTCCACAGGTCATTGCAAAATGCTGCACGTCCTCCTTATTTGCTTGAACAATTCTTTGTCTCCTTTTGGGTAGTTCTCTTGGCTCATCCTCATGGATAGTTGATATCCTCGATGGTGTCTTTTATGCTGTTTCTTTCATACAGATCTTTTGCCATGACCTACTAACAAGAATTTCCCATGTCCTTTGGAACATTTGAAATTGTGAGCCTTCTGAGATTTTGCATGATAAGGATGGATGGAAGGAAACAAGCATTTATTGAGCACCTACTGTATGCCAGGCACTGTGTTACGTGCTTTACAAAGATCTCATTTGATCCTCAGAACAACCCTGGGAGGTAGTTGCTATATCATTCCTATTTTATAATAGAGGAAACTGAGGCAGACAAGTTAAGTTACTTGCTAGAGTCACACAGTGAGGCTGAGGCTGGATTTGAATTCAGACTTTCTGATTCCGGGCCCAGTGCCCTATCTGCTGTGCCACCTTGATGCTTTTTTAAAGGACCAAATGAAGAGTATTAACAGCTTAGCTAAACTGAACAGTTTGGAATGGAAAAATCCTTCATTATCTGTCAACTCCCTTCCCTCCAGATTCAGGAGAACAAACGGCCGCCATCTTGATGGCCTAGATCCTGTTCCCTAGGACGACGTAAGAGCCGCTGGATTTTTGGAGTGGAACAGGCTAAAGGGAAGAGTGTGCCTAGAAATCCAGATCGGGAGTTAGTTGAGAAGGCAGCATTCACAAAGATTGAAAACGTATCCTGCAACACAGTACTGAGGAGACCCGAAACGTTTTTGGATCTTTTATTTGTTAATGACAAGAATGCTTATGTGGAATGCTGTGTGTCTACATATAACAGTAATAGCTCGTTTTGGTAAAGCCCTTTTAAGGTTTACAGAGCACTCTCCACAGTGTAGGACTGTTCCCATCTTACAGGTGAATCTAGGGCGCTGAAAGCTGCCTCGAGTCACATAGTGTCAGGACTGAGAATCAAATCCAGGTCTTTTGACTCAGAGTCCAGCGCTCTTCCCGCCGCACAGTCTGTCCTAATGTATGTGCCATCTCTGACTGTTGCCTGCCACGCTGGCCTTTTCCACTGTCCTTGATTATGTTGTTTCATAGCAATACGGAGCTTTATCACGTTCACTGTTCTTAGAATGATTATGTCCGCGCTGTTGGTGAGTGCCCCATTTTAGATCACAAGAGAGTATCTGGTGAGGTTTCCTTTTGTCCATTTTCCACCTGTATTGAGTCCTGAAAGAAAAACTGTTGGAGTAAGCATAGATTCAGGCCTGATAGTGCAGGACTACATTAGCGGTCATCTTGTCTTTCTTTTTAATGTCTGTCTATCAGGAACGTTCTGGAGCCGGCTCTAACTAACCAAGCTGATTATTAAATTACCAGAGTGAGCATTTGTACCCCAGAAATTGGCATCTGCTACAAACCAGGGCTTGATTTGTTGTTTTGTTCATTGTCTAGACTTAAGAAAGTATCAGCAATGCAGATTAAGCTTAAAAATATGTGTTCACACATTTTTCCAACCAGAAAGCCCAGTTGTTAAACATTTACCAGCTCGTCCCTGTACTGTTGTATAAATACTGCTTGAGCTCACCAGGAGTGCAGTAGAGGGTTGGGGAATGAAGTCATCACTGGACTGGAGGCCTGGAGACTATAGACCAATAGGAACAACAATAACAGTAGTTGGCGTGTATATAGTACTTATGTAGTATTTATACTATACTTACAGTGTAGTAGGTTTGCAAAGTACTTTACATTCGTTGTCTCACATGAACTTCAGAGGCTATGGCTGAGAGCTCGTGATGGTGGTAGAGTTCAGTTCCTTTGAGTCCAATGCTGAGAAGACCGTGATGCAGAGTCAGTCCCTATTTATGAGCTTCTTAGTTTTACTCCGTAGCCACAAACTAAATAACTCCCTAGCACCCAGCTGGTATTTTGCAAATGTGTGATTACCCAGCGCATCCCTTCTTCCTCTAGGCGCACTTCTTTGTGGAATTGAAGCAAGTTCAGCTCCTCTGTGATTTAGATAAGGTGTTTCCTATGGGTCTCCAGATTGTCCTACTCCTTCCTCTTAGTCCTCACAGCAAGTAAGGCACAGTTCACACTAGCTACTGATTCTCCTACTGTGCTCAAACATTCCCAGTTACCAGTGCCATCCTAGCATCTACCACTTCCCTTTGTTATGCATTAGCAGCTTGTCTACTTTCTGACACCCTTAAGTAGCCACACAAAATTGAAATCATTTATTCCCCACTTGTGCTGCTTTCTAGCCATAAGAGCTGTGTGGCCCTGGGTAATTCCTACATAAATGATGGTAGCCCTTTTCCTCCCAACCCTATAATATTCCAATCTCCTGACAGAGAAGGACTGAGTGAAAGAGTGTAGCTCAGAGGTTCATAATGTGGGCTCCATTAACTTTTTAAAATTTTGATGATTATATTTAAATACAATTGGTTTCCTTTATAATCCTATAGATTTTATTTTGTGCATTTCAAAGTATCCTGAGAAGGGGGTTCATGGGCTTTTTCAGACTACCAAAGGGACCATGATGTAAAAAAGGGTAAGAACCCCTGGAACCAGTAGCTGGATGAGTGCGTATCCCTCCCAGCTGCTGGGAACACAACACAAAGAACATTTCCTGCTGACAGTGAGGAAATGGAGCATCTTTATCAATGATAATCAGTACATTACATCTTACTGCATTGTGTACATGATGACTCATAAGAAATTGTTCAAGAAGCTAGCTGTCACAGATGACTATAATAGGTCTGAGAACAGTGGGCATCACCCCTAATCCCTTCAGTTTGATGTGCAGGTTGATGCTGCTTTTGTAACATCCTTTTAACCATAAATATTGCAGGGTACACACTGCACGTGCGGTCTTTGCTTTGGTGGATACAGAGAAGAATAATACTTGGCCCTTGCCCACATGAAGCTTACAGTCTAGTTTGGGGGATAGATTTACATTTTTTTGTATCTTACACTTCAAAACTTTGATGAGTCTTTGACTTATCTCGTCAGTGTGGGTTCTCCAAAAATGCAGATGGCAAACCATCGGTGCCAGCTCATTCTCAGCAATTTCTGTTCATGTGTTCCAGTGAATTTTTCAGGCCTTTAAAGGCATATAAAAGCCTTCACAAAATGGCTCCAATCTATTCGCATTACATGGACTTTGTGTTCCAAAATGGACTCATTTGTTGTTCCCATATATGACATTATCTCTCCCATCTCGGTTCGCTCCTATGCCTTCAGTGAAGTCCCTCCAAACCTCTGCCTTATAATAGCTTCCCTTAGAGTCCAATCCAAGTGCCACCTTCTGCTGAGGCTTATCCTGATCTCTCCCACACACATTGCGAGCGTTCTGCCCCCAGAAATTATTTTATATACATTTTTATTTAATTTTCTTTATGCATGTTGTCTTCTTCCAGTGGGATGTGAGCTTCTTGAGGACCAGAACTCATTTTTGTCTTTTTATCTGTGGTGCCTAGCACATGGTAGATAGTAATGTTTGTTAAATGAAGAAGATTAGAATTCCATAACTCACAGCCTCTCTCATCAACAGAAGAGAAATGTTATGTTTAAAAAAAAAGATAGACATTTGTTTTAGAGAGAAGCTTGGCTTAATTAAAAGCACAGCATCATTTCCCAAAAGAAATACCCAAAGGGCCATAGTACAGTCTTGGCAGTAGAATGAATCTGTTTTTCAAAGACCAGTGCTGCTAAGTATGGAAAAGCTCACTGTCAGTGGGCAGTCCCCTTAGTGATGAATTCTTTAGCCATGACAGCCTGTGAAAAAATGACCTAGACACATGAAAAGTTAAATAACCATAATGATGGAGAGAAGGAATAGTAACTAAGGGCCGAAATTAGCTTGGAAGGTAAAAATAGAATTAGAAATCTGCATGTGTTATCTAGTTAATCAGGAGACCCCAGAAATGAAGGGTTTACAGTTTTTGCAATAAAAAATAATGCTGTCTTTGAATAAAAACCTTTTTTTTTTTCTTTTTGATAATATTCTGCCGGTATACAGTTTGTCCCAATGATAGGATTACGGGGGAAAAGGGTATACTTTTGTATTGTACTGTCAGATTGTTCTCCAAAAAGATCCTACCACTTCCAGAGCTCTTCACCTTGACCCCTTTACTAAGTCTGTTCTGATCCCTGTACACCATCTGAAGGGACCAAGCTTCTTAACCATTCCTGGCTCCTGAGCTAGCTTGGCTCCTTGAGTTCAGAGTTCTGTCTCATTTGAACCCCGACCTCTACCTGTCTCCTTGCCTTTGATGTTGCTCCCCTCTCCAGATCTTACTTCCTAGCACTCCTACTCCCTACTGCTATGAACTCCACCTTCCTGAGATTTCGTTTATTAGGGTTTGTTAACAAGGAAAAGGGGTATTAAAGTATTAACAGAAAAAAAAGGTACAGAAATAAGGTCACCAGACAGATGTATATAAGAAACCAACTTCATCCCAGAAATAGTCACTCTAAACTTTGTTGGTTTTTCCGGTAAAGTTGCCACCATAATCACTGCAAGTACCAAGAGTAGAGCTCAGCAAGTACCAAGAGTAGAGCCTCCCTCTCCCTGCCCCCCACCCCCGCCGCCATATGACCCTAGATAACAATAACATTTTTTGTCTCAAACATATCCAAGCTCAATTTGAGGTTCACCCTTTTGGGCTTGCAGGAGCTAGTTTATTGATCCACCTTTTCAATCCCACCAGTCAAGAAGCCTCATGGTAGCATTTGGTGATTGTCCTTTACGATCATTTACCTAACTAGACACGATAACGGAGCCCAACTCAAGCTCAATTAGAGGACAAGGAAATGTAAGTAGCTAAACAATCCTTGAAACCAAAATAATTTAACAATATACACAGATTATTCCCAAAATTTACAAAATAGAACTTTCTTTACAGGAGCTCACTGTATTTTTATCATATTCCTTTGTCAGTGTCATCCTGTTGGTTAAACTGGTGAGCCAAAATGCTGTTACAAGGGAGTCTTGATGAAAAAACTGATGAGTCATGCAGATATTACAGTTAAGAAGATTTAATTGTAAAGAGATCCAGGTTGACTGAGCCTTAAGGGTGTCATCTTCTTGGTGGGAGTCACCACAGATCTAGGCTCTAGACTTTTATCACTTCTTCCTAGAATTATCACATCCTAGGGAATGAATTCTTCCTAATGAAACTAAATCCAAGTTTGACTGTGTAAACCAGCTTGAGGGCCCCCCGCCACCTGAGAAAGGCCTAAACCCTGGATTTGCCAATTAGGAGAAAGACATTTTTGGCCCGCTGAGCTTAACCTATCATAATGCTTTGCATGCTCTGGCATAACAGACATGCTTTGCTTTGCTCTCTGAGTGAACCTAAGCTCTTCTACTGGATTTTGCTGACTGGGAACATTCTTCTGCCAAGAACCTGGCCCATCACACATCTCTCTTAACTTATTGTTTATGACTCTCCCTTGTTACCTAGTATTGAGTAATGGCATCCCTCTTCCCTGTTGTTTATGAGCACTGTTATGCTATGTTATGTTATGTCTATGATAGGAGAAACATAGACATCTTGGAACCACAATTTCAGTTGACACTTTGGCACCTCTCATCTTACTGTTTTGTGAATCTATTCTATTGAGAAATTACTTTCTCATACTATGGTTAATACATAGGGAGACTATAATTTTGGCTGACACAGGCATCCTGAGTTAAGGAGTGAAGGAATATTGCTCTAAGGATATAAGATCCCCTTCAACTATCCTTTCCTTCAACTCATTTTTGAATGAACTCCTGTGTATGGACTCACACACATCTCTAGCTTAGAGAGAATAAACATGTGCATGCATGCAACCTAATTCTGCTTGTTCCTTGATCAAACTTCTGGTTAAAGGTGAATCCCATTCTGTTTGTTCTTTTTGAAAGAGCCTCTGGTTAAGGGGGAAACCTGATTCCTTTTGTTTTTTAGACCAAGCCTCTGGTATAGGTTGACAGTTGACAGCTGATAAATTAGAATTATAATAATTTATAATGAGAGAATCTACCTTTCCAGTTCCCAGAATATTCTTGCCTACTCTCCCAGTCAACTGGTTAGAGACTCCTGGCACAAAAAAAAAAGGAAAAAGGTATTTTTTTCATGTTTGTGCCTGTAACCCAACTAAAAGTGAATTATTAATGACAACCTTGAGTAAATTATTGTCCAACATTATGGGCAGTTTCCTAATGAACTGAAAGGAATTTTAGAGTGTGGCATCTCGCCTCCCACTAAATCAGTTAAATTTCTTCAAATAGGTTTTGTTTGCCTCAGGTTTCCTGTTTCCCTTCTCTCTTTCCTTAAGTCCATTCAGATCAATGAATATTAATTTCTTACTGCATACAGGACGCTGTGGTAGGTAATAAGGATACAAAGATGAAAGATGATGTAGCTCTCAGTTCCCCACCACCCAAGGTAGGGTGAGTAGGGAGGGTACCACCAGGAGGGTAAGACATGTACACAGATAAGTTTACTACATGGTACAGTGTGATGGGGGAAAGAAAAATCAAAACAAAATGAACTAGGAAAACTCAAAGAGGAAACACTTACTTTTAGCTTTAGGGGATCACCTGAGCTGAGCCTTGAAGGAAGGGAGAGAGTTTGAATGGTAATTAGATAGGTTACATAGAGTGAGTGAGTGAGCATTTATTAAGCATTTACTGTGTGCTAGCATGAGCTCTGCTAATTGCTAGAGATACAAATAAAGACAAGCAAGGTAAATCCTGATTTCAAAGAACTTACATTCTCTACATACATATAGCACATGGAAGGGATAGGGAAAAGGAGGGGGACAGGGGTGTCATACCTGGAGATGTTCAAGATAAGACAAGGCCAGAGTTGGCCTAGTTAAGCTTAGAGTGGTTCCAGGGATACAGTCTGGCCCCCTAGTGGGATGGGAATAGAGATGATGACCAGAGGGGAGTTGAGTGGAGACAGCATGACTGGAGATGGCACATTGCAGGCATAGGATCAGCCTGCAGAAAAATGCATGAAGGTGGGAGATGATATGCTAAGTTCAGGGAACAATTAGTCATTCTGGTTTGGCTCAAAATAGTATGAAAATGAGTAATATGAAATAAGGCTAATGGAAACTTAGAGCCACATTACAGAGAGCTATAAATGCTAGACTAAAGAGCTTTGGTTTTATCCTTTGAGCCATGAGGATCCACCCGAGGTGTCTGAGTATAGGGAAGTGACATGGTCAGACTTGTGCATTAAGAAAATGACGTTGGCAGCTGCTTGGAGAATGTTTTGGAGACTGGATGGATTGGAGGCAGAGAGACCAGTTAGGGGGCTCTTGGGATAATCAGACAAGAAAAAACTAGGCCTGAGCCAGGGTAGTGGCAGTTCGAGTGGAAAGAAGGTGGTAGATGTGAAAGATACTGTGGAAATTGAATGGACAGGGTTAAGAAACTGATTGAATGTAACCAAAGAGAAGGGGAAAAGAGTCAGAGATAACTGAGAGGTTCCAAACCTGAGTGACCGGGAGCATGGTGGTGTCATCACTAGCAGGAGGTGAGCGGTGGGGTGGGACAATGGTCAGTTCAGCATTAGACATATAGAGCTTGAGATTCTAGTGGGACTTCCACATAGAGATATTCTGCAGACAGAAACGTAAGACCAAATGACTCAGGAGCTTAGACCTCACTGTGTAGATCTGAGAGTCAGTGGCATAGAGGTGGTGGATAATCAAGTGTCTGAGAGGAAATGAGATTTCCCAAGAAGAGAGTATAATATAAAGAAAGAAGAGAAGAGCCCCGGGAGGCAGAAAGGAAGGAAGCAGACAAGCATTTGCATAGTGTCTGCCATGTACCAGGTGCTATGCAGGATCACTTAGGGGATGGAGGGATTGTGGTAAACCTGAGAAGAATGAGAAAAAGCTAAACAGTCAGATAGTTACAAGGAGAGTTCCAAGAGAGTAGAGTCCTGGAAGACAAAGTGAGAAAGCGTAACCAGGAAAGTTCAAGGGGTTGAGTGCAGTGGAAGAGAGAACCAGGACGGAGAACAGACCAGGGTATTAAAATTAGAGCTTACTGGCAATCCCTGAAAGCAGTTTACTTCTTTGCTCTTCATCATTTTCCTCCCATCTTTGGGGAGGGGCTCAGGTTGGCCATCTTCATTCCTCTCCTCCATCTCCTTCTGACTTTCCCCAATCCCCTTGTCAGCTCCCTTTTTAAAAAGAATTTTATACAGTAAGTACACTGCAGAGACTCTAAGAGATGGTCTGGCACAATAGAAGAGCCCTGGGTTTGGAGTTAGAGGCCCTGTGTGATGCCTTACTTACTTCTTGGACCTTGACCTTGACCAAGACCCCACTCAGGAGCTCATTTTTTTCCTCTGTAAAATGAAGGCTAAACTCAATGTCCAGGACCTTTCCCATTTTAAATCTGTGAATGCAGGAAAACAAAATAACAAAAATTCAAATGTCCAGAGTCATTGAGAATCCTTCGATTAATCCTGGTTCATCACTTGGTTAACCGGGGAACCAATCTGTTTTCCCACCATTCACCTGAGGTCCCTTCTTTCAGATTTTATTCCTCATTTCATTCCCCCAGCCAGTGTTTTTCCTCAAAAACTCAATTGAATCCGTTCATCAATCCAATGCTCCCTCTGTGCAAGCCTATTAAAAACCTCCTTCTTAGTAAAACTGAAAATATCTAAAAATAATCTTTTCTTTGGTCTAAAAGCCCTTGCCAGACTTCACAGTTTGAAGGTAGAGAAAAAGATCAAGGGCAATAACCAGCACTAAGGACAGAAAGTACTTGTATTAAGAATCTTGCTGTCTTCAGCCCCCTGGAGTGATTTCGCAGCTATTGCTCCATCTAAGGGCAGTCTCTTCTCTCCTCACTGCTGAGGTGATTGGCGCTATTGGTACTCACTTCTCCACTGAGAAAGCACTAAAGATATCAATTGCTGGGAGCAGGTCACTTTGTTTTCTTCGGGGAAGACTTGAGGGGAGGGATCAAAGAAGGAACTGAGGAGTGACTATCTTTGGAATGAATGTCAACTCTAGAACTGTATTTTTACATCTTGTGCTCGTTCACAATTCCTATAGATGTTACCTTACATCATCTCGGGGATAGAGACATGTCAGAAACCATGGGAGAACTATGTCTAATCTAGAAATAACTTGAATATTAGATCAATGGTAAAATAAATAAAATCATTTCTGATATTTGTGCCTAAAGGTCTTTTTTTGGGGGGAGAGCAGTCAGGGTTAAGTGACTTGCCTAAGGTCACACAGGTATTAAGTGTCTGAAGCCCTATTTGAACTCAAGTCCCCTGGATTCCAGGACTGGTGCTCTATTCCCTGGGCTACCTAGCTGCCCCACTAAGAGTCAGTATGGTATTAATACTTTACATTTCACAGTGATACAAACCACAGCCCTTCCTTGCTTGCCTCTCCTGTGCAATTCTTAAACATGCCTTGTTCATGTTCTTCCATAAGTTCACCACAAAAGTTCCACCCTAAGTTTATATCCCACATTTCTCTCTCTGACTCTGTTCTCCAAAAATTCATCTTCCTCTTATGCACTGCATTCCCTCACCTCCCCCTCCCACACACAACAGGAAGGAAAATCCCAAAATTCTTTCATTGTCCTCTCCAACTTTCAGTCTCACTGATAGCCTCTCAATCCCCAAGGTATATGAAAGTATTCAGGCCAGGCAGAGTGAATTTACTTCTTGGAAGGACTTTCAGAAACTAACATGGGACCTTGTATAAAAAGATCTTAATGAAAGTTTGTGGAGCGGATGACACCTAAAAGTCTGGGCCTCTAGATCTGTGCATGCTACCAATGTTTCTATGTTCAGGGATGAACTAGGTAATGAAGTCGTTACAGTGCTGAGCCTGGAATCAAACATCTCGCCTCAGATACTTACTTGACTGGGCAAGTCATTTTAAAAAATCCGCCTCGGTTTCCCCATCTGTTAAAAATGAGGATAATGATAGTACTTGCCTCGCAGGGTCATTGTGAGATGATGACTGTAAAGCACTTAACACAGTGCTAGAACATGGTGAGCATTGGTAACTAAATGTTAGTAACTAAATGTTAGTTACTGTTATGATTTTATTATTTTCTGGAGACTAGAGATTTCTCTTTCCTTCCCTACAGGCAAAGAGGACTTCAGAAAACAACCTTAGTTCCACCTCTGGTCTGGTCACCATGCGTCGAGGACATGTTGCTAGCCAAGGACCCCTCAGCCCAACGCATGCATGGCAGCAGCCTCCCCGCCTCCTCATTGTGGATGCTGCATGCCCTTCGTGGGCCAGGGTCTGCTCCAATCTCTGTGAGGCTCTGCAGAATTTTTTCTCTCTAGCCTGCAGCCTAGAAGGCCCTAGCCGAATGCCTCTGTTCAGCATGTATGTGGTCCAGAGTCGACATGAGTGCATCCTTCCTTTCATGGTGAGTAGAACCAGGAGAAACCTCCTCAGAGGACTTGAGAATGGTCATGCCTGAGCTGGATTCCAGTTGTGCCACAGACAGGAAATCAGAGCAGCTAAGGCTTAGGAAAGGAAGGCAGCGTGTTCCCACTGAACAGTGAGGAAAACGAACCAGTTGGAGAGCCAGACAAGCTAGGTTCCTGCATAAAATGCCACTCTGATGCTCCATCGTAATCCGGTGATGACTCTGGGCTCTTAAAGGTGATGATAGCAGTAGTTTCTACTGATCTGGAAAGGTTTCAAGTACAGTCTCAGGTACGAACTGTTTGTTTTCTGAGGACCAGCCTAGCTAACTATGAAAAGGGTTCCTCACCTCTCCACTTGGGATTGACTTCTCTGGCTATCACAATGTATGACACAAAGGAAAATGTAAAAAGTCTACTTACGCAATGACAGTGGCAGAATTATATGAAAAGAGGCAGAAGAGGTTTAGAACCACATTTTTAGATTGTCTTTAAACATTAGTTTAACTGTTGGTACTCCCAATGTAAGGGCCTTGTCCTTTGACCAATGAGCAGCCATAAATGAAAGCAGAAGATACGGAGAAGGTGCTGTTAAATGGTAGCGCAGCATATTGGTCTTCCAAGGAGAAGCAAATAAAGGAAGGAATTGGTGGAGTTAGTTTACTTGTGTGTCCAAAGGCAATAAGAAGTATCGTTTCATGGGATGCCTGGTCATCGTGTTACAGTGCTTATGAGGAACATAAAATGAGCAAATGAGCATTGGTTTAAAAAAAAATCACCATAAAGATGATCGGAGCTTATGTGCTGACATCTGTTGGAGAGGAAGAAGAGGTATAGAAATTCTGCAAAGAACTTATTGAGACCTTCCCAATTAAATTAATATGTGCTTTTAATGCAACTAACTTAAAAACAAATGTGGGACATAAGGGAATGGGGCAAAAAGTATGTTGAAAATACAGCTTAAGAGTAGGAAAAGAGAGGCCAACAGTTTATATACTGTACCAAAATCTGACACCTATATATCATGAATAAATTCTTCTGAAAGATAGCACTAGATATGGCAAACACCAAATAACATCACGAAAATGACATCAGTTACAAGAACCAGCTGGCTACTAGTGTGGAAACTATTTCTGAATCAGCTTTCTGTGTACAGTGAAACCATCAGCTTGTTAGGGCCAAACTGAAGAAAGCGTGAAAGTGAGAAGATACGGTACACAATTAAATCAGCAGCGACTCGCTCACACGAGCTATTGACACCAAACAAAAGAGCAAACGTTCACACGATTGCCGTTTCCTAAGGAATGTTAGCTTGTGTAAACAACCACACAGTAATCCAAAACAGGGTCCCCAGACCCTCTGGTTCTATGGGTAGATAATAGCCCATGGACTTGGACAGGAAAAGGTTATGTCTTCATTCCATTGTAATTTGTATCCTTTGAAATCCTGCATATTCTATTTTATGTATTTAAAAATATTATTCTGAGAAGTGGTCCATAGGTTTCACCAGACTGCCTAGAAGCTGCTTTCGCAACAAAGCGCTTGATTTCAGAAGACAAGGGCAAAAGTAATTCAGAATACAAACACAAAAGCTTAGGTAAGAGGATGGTAGAGAATTATGGGCTACTGCCCGTCTCATAAAAGAGCATTAAGCAATGGAAGGAAAAACAAACTGATGGAAAGCTTGTCAAGAGACCCAGTTAAGCCAGGTCATTCTGAGAGTGTTTAAGGATAGAACTTAAACAGAGAACAGATGAGGCAGGGTTATTATAACCAATCACTTCATCATTAATGTGGAGCCACCACAGTTGGACTCCAGCATTGCAGCCTCCCATGTGTTTCATGAAACAGTAGAAACAGAGATTGGGCCAGACCAGCAACACATGGAGGAGCTATGCACTGTAGGCAGCACGATTGTGAGCACATTGATGGATCTATCAAAGAAAGTGGGGAAAGGTACCAAACACTGAAAATCTTGTTAACAAAAAAAAGGAACCAAGAAATCATTTTAATAATGATTACTGGATTAATAATATAATTATATAATATATAATGTATATAATATAGAATATGTTGCATATTCTATATTATGACATATAATATATTCTACGTATAATATATTATATAATTAATAATAATTACTGGAATAATTAATTTTAAAAATAGTTACTGACCCTTAAACCTGTTTTCCCTAGAGACAAAATCTTTTTAAACATGATATATATACATAACAAATGTATCTGAGCAGAAGATAAACGTATTTTTGAAAATGACACTCAACAGTAAACCCTATCTTCATAGTCACACATTGACCGAAATGTCCAAAGAATACAGCATTACACTGTGCTTATTTGTTGACTATAAAAAAGTATATGATTCACTCCACAAAATGTCACCTTATGGGCTTTTCCCCAGTAAGGTCTCTCAGGCATGTTAAAATCTTTTAAGGTTCTTTGAAAGACATATGGCTGAGATAATTTTGTTCACAAACCCTCTGATTATGAACTTGCCAATTGAGGCACAAACAAGGAGCTATATGCTCCCATAAGATGTTTGCCACTAGCAGAGAGACAGAGAGAGAGAGAGAGAGTATGTGTGTGTGTGTGTAAGAGGCATTCGCTAGAGAGAGGGTGAAGAGCGCTGTGCTGTAAATGATGTCAAGCCCAGGGACTTCACAAAGCCTAAAAAGCCTAACCAAGTAGATCCATAGTCAGTCACCTCATTAATCAATGAGAGTTCCTCATATTTAGCAACTTTCCCTGTAATAATAATAATAGTAATGATAATAATAAGAATAATCTTCCCAGGTTAAAAAATTTAGAGAAATGCTTCTGGAACAAACAGATGCTACTTCATGGAGCAGTAATAAAGGTTGACAGTAGGTACACAACGCTGTATTTGTCAAATGTAACTGAAAGGGGCAGCTAGGTGGTGCAGTGAGTAGAGCACTGGCCCTGGAGTCAGGAGGACCTGAGTTCAAATGCAGCCTCAGACATTTGACACCTTTACTAGTTGTGTGACCTTGGACAAATCACTTAACCCCAATTGCCCTGCCTTCCCCCCTGCAAAAAAAAAGAACCCCCAAAAAATGTAACTGAAATCGGTTACCTTCTGAACGCAGTGTATGAAATGGCAAGATCCAAGAGTGGAATGAATCCAAAGGCCCTTCACGAACAGCACTCCTCTGAATTCAACCAGTAACAAAAGGACAAAGAAGTGTCAGCAAAGGGGTCTGTCCTAGCTGTTCAAGACCAGGAGATTGCCACCAGAAGTTGCAAGAAGGTTATCCTTAAGGAAGCCACTTATTAATCAGTGAAATTTATGCAAGGAAACAGAAACTGTGTAACCTACTACTACCCACATTCTTGCTGTAATAATCAAGAACTGGAACTAAGGGAGTGATCTCTGAGGGAATTGCTAAATAAGTTGTGGTGTGTGAATGTAACGGAATGTTATTGTGCCATAAGAAATTATGAAACGGACATTTTCAGAGGAAAGCGGATAGACTGCTGTGAACCAATGTAAAGGGACTGAGCATAAAAAGTAGAATAATCTGTACAATGACAACACTGAAAAGCAAAGTGATTTTGAAAGACTTTAACTCCGATCGATGTAGTGACACACCAGGCAGCCAAAAGAATGAAGACGAAACACACCACTCGCCTCCTGATAGAGAAGTGATGAGGCCACTAGATGGCACAATGGTGAGAATACAAGGCCTCCAGTGAGCAAGACCCGACTTCAAATCCTGCCCTAGACACTTCCTAGCTGTGTGACCCTGGGCAAGTCACTTAACCCCTGTCTGCCTCAGTTTCCTCATCTGCAAAACGGGGATAATTATAGCATCTACTTCCTAAGGGTATGATAAGGATGATACTTGTAAAATACTTTATAAACCTTCAAGCATTTTGTAAATGGTAGCTGTTACTATTATCATGCATTTTTAAACATAGCTAATGTGAGAATCTGTTTTGCCAGACTATATGACTGTATAGTAGATTTTATTTTGATTTTGTTTTGTTTTGTTTTACTAAAGGTCAGAAGGATAGGAGGGATAGATTAATTTTTAAATGCTTGTTCACTGAAAAAAAATGAACTATTAAAAACATGTCACTGCAGCTTGCAAAAATTCAGCCCTTATAAAGTAACCAATAAGATATGACCTAGTGACCATATAATTATACATTAGAAGCTCACTCCCTTTCATAAACTAACAGATGACAAATTCCTTTACTACAAATACAGGCCTCAGAATGTCCTCGAGAATGCAGCAAATAAACTGTTGGACAGGCAAATCACAATCTCCCGAGAATAGCCTTTATCCACAAAAAAGCAAGAGCAGTGTTTTTGAAACTGCTGCCATACACAGTGCTCATGATCTCCAATCTACAGGGGATGAAAAACTTTTAAAATATAGAGACTTAGGAGAAGAAATAAAAACTGGGTGGGAAGAATATCAAGCCTATATCGTCCCCATCTTCCTTGCCCCTCTTGGAGTTGTCCTGGAGATATGCTCAAGAAGCTTGCAGAGAATGAGCTAACGTCCCATTGTTCTCATTTGATTTAAAAAAGCAGTCGTTCTAACCATTTGTGCAATAGTCTGGAGATCACTAAACATAGAGGCCTCGTTGAAATCTGTCTCTGGACCATTTCTCCCTGAATTCCACGGAACTAGAGGAGAACCAAATAACAATAGTAATAATAGTTGACACATAACTCTTTTAGTTTAATCGACTGCTTTACGTGTATAATTTTATTTTTTCAACAGTCCTGTAAGGTAGGCTCGATGGGTATTGTTAACAAAAATATGAGCTGACAGTTTCTCTAAGGTAGCTAGGTGGAGCAGTGGATAGAGCACGGGGCCTAGAGTCACAAAAACTCACTCATCTTCCTGATTCAAATCCAGCCTCAAATACTTAATAGCTGTGTGACCCTGGGCAAGTCACTTAGTCCTATTTGCCTCAGTTTCCTCATCTGTAAAATAAGCTGGAGAAGGAGATGGCGAACCACTTCAGTATCTTTGCCAAGAAAACCCCAAAAGGGGTTATGGAGAGTTGGACATAACTGAAACAGCCTTCCTCTGGATAGGTTTCTGAATCCCAGAGTCGGGAAGTCATTTAGCCTATAGCCCATTAGAAGGATATTGATTCTTTTATTCAAGGCTTTCATGATAGAAAATTCCTCTTTTCCCTAGGTGACCTGCTTATAAACTGTCTGAATAGAGTCAGGTCATACACTCTGTATTTTTTGCAGTGAGTTTTCCTCACTCCAAGAAAGAGAAACAATTCCTTTTTTGTTATTTATTTCAATATTTCAAGTATCTATGACTTCTTTGACATGTAAGCTTCTTCTGCAGGACCCCACCACACCTCAGTAAAGTTTTTTGAATTTCTGTGACCAAAAAGTGGCCAACCTTCTGACAGTGACTCTTCCAGGACTTGGCGAGGCTGTCCCTTAAATGACAGACAGGCCTCACTTCTTTCCAATATGATAGAACCTGCCAGAGCTTGCCTCTGTTGGCATTGCCTTTGGGAGCCCAGGGTTAACCCCCACCACCACCACAACATGGCACTAGAAGAGGATGTCAATGGAGATCTATACTATGAAGAATAAAGGTAACATGTAATAATACATCTTGGAACCTAGTTTTGCAAGTGCTCTAGAAACACAGTACTGTACTGTTGTCTTTGGCTGATGTGCCTCAGGCTTGGGGTGCAATGGCAGAACCAGAAACCAGTGAAAAACTCAGGCTCTTCAGACATCTAGCTGTAGTAGGTGCAGTAATTTAGTGCTCTCCTGGGAGCTTTACCCTTTGTTGGGCTTCTCTGTGAAGTACAACTGAAGGGGTTGTTGGAGAGGTCTGGAATAAAATGTGTCGCTAAACTGTCATACTCCAGAATCTAGGCCCCAAGGTTTGAGACTGGTGCCAAGTGCCCACACTCCATCTGACTGTAGGAGAACATTCCAGCCCCCAGGGGTGTCCAAATGACCAAATCCAATTGCCCATATGTTTCCCTCACCCCAAACAAGGTTAACAGGGAGACCTAGTTCCTAGATTGATCAGTTAATCAATCAATATATATTTATTGAGCCAAGTACTAAGTAAAGACTAACTATGCTTCATGACAGTATGCATATTATAAAAAAGATTGACCTGCCCAGGTACTGGGATACTTTGCCAGAGAGAGGAGGGAGGTCAAAAAAAAGAATAGATTCGACCGATTCTACTCTTATTGATGGTTAAGAAAAAGCAAAGTAACTATTGCCTCCGAGATATAGTAACTGTTGGCACTCATCCTGCTTTTACAAGCTACATGTTCTTTTCATGTGGTTGATCGTCTGGAATTTGAGGGCGTCTCAGAAATCTTCTTTTATGTGTCTGTTTTCTGTGTATTACGGATTTCATGAATGTTAGTTATTTCTAAACTCTGAGTCTTAATACAATTGCTCCTTTGTATCATGAATGGAATGTACTGTTTGGGTGGGATTTGGGGTGGGAGGTGTCAGTGTCAAGAAATGACAGTGCCTCTCTAGAAAAGGATTTGAGTTCCTAGAGAGTTCGTGTCTCGCTTAGACTGGATTGTTTAAAAAAAAATTCATTTAGGTGTCAGTGAAACCACTACTGGAGGAGCCAGGTGACTCATTTGGCTGCACCTCTACCAGTAAAACCCACGCTTCTCTGCCGGACCGGCAGCTTCAATACTATACAACCAGTGCCTCGTTTTTTCACACAAATGTGTCCATTCATGGAGTCCCTCTGCCCACAGCTAAAACTAGGCCAGTTTTAACAAATGAATACCCTTAGCCTCAGAAAGTATTTGCTTCTCTTCTCCCCTGAGGCCCTCTCACAGAGGAAGCTTGTTCGTCATTGTTGGAACAGGAAGGATTGTTACCAAGGATTAACTGGTAAGATTTACCCTCTTTTAATTACGCACTCAAGGAGGATGGGTGTAGAACAGGCCATCCTTCATTTCTGAGGGCTTGAACCCCACCTCTTATCTGAAGAATACCTTTGTCCCAAAGAGAAAGGCAAATTCAATACCACTCTCACTCCACCTAAAAGGCAACACATTAAATAAGCTAGAGCCTAGTTCCACATCCTGGCTCTGATGCTAACCATGTGACCCTGGACCATGTAACCACCTCTGAATTTCACTTTCCTCCTCTGCAGACTGGAGATACCAGTACTTAGCACTCCCTTGCTCAGAGGAGCAATTTGTAAAACTCTAATACCTGAAGGATCTATCATTTCACTGCTGAGAATGACTGATAAATGAATACTGTTAGCCTCCAAAAGTATTCACTTCTGTCTTAGGGACCTGCTACAGTGAAAGCTTCCTCATCCTTGTTGAATCAGTAATGATTAATCATTCCCAGGGACTGACCAGGAAGAGCTAATCCCTAAATCCCTCCACTGATGCATATCACAACTCTTTTATGATTTAGTAAATGATCTTTCTTTGGTTGAAAATTTAATCACCCTGAAATCCTGAATCTCTTTGAACTTAATTAAGCTGATCCTCAGATGACAGACATACAGTTCATCGCCATGTATGTACTTGACTTCCCAGCCAGAGTTTTCATTCTGTGTGGTACAGTAGAGAGAGCCCTGGATGAATCTGAATTTGTCTCATTTCTAATCCCATTTCCAATATAGCCTCATTTTCTCATTTGTAAGATAGGAATAATAACACCTTGTAAGGAGGGTTGATTAGGAGAGTTTCACGATCAATTTGATGACCTTCCTAATTTATTTGATAAGGTCATAGGGTATGTACTGTTGTCTATATGGAGACTCGAAGTAGGAGTAAGGAGAGCAGGAAGGAGATTCTAATAGTCATCTTACAAAATATAGTCATGCCAATTGGCAGCTTGTTGAGAGTGCCGGGAATGGGATCCTGATTGGGCTTGAGAACTCCCAGAATGGTTGGCTGGCTGAAATCCAAGAGGACAAGCTCTTCTCCTGAGAGCCACCAACACTATGATGATCTCTGCAGTCAGTCTGATGAGGTTTCATTCATGAGAACAGCTGACCTATAAAAGAAAATAAGAGATCAGAGCAGACTTGTGTTCTATGTGCAAGAGTGGTTGGGGGAGATAGTACTGGAATAGTTCCTTCTGACCCTTTCAGGATCTGATAGTGGTTGCCCTGGGACAAAAGTACACAGGGGCTGTATGGCTTGCCCATGCAACCCAAGAGGAGGAGATCTTGAGAATGGACTTTCCTAGTCCAAGAGACAACAGCAACTAGAACACTGTTAGGTTTCCTAAAGAACATGGCAGAAATAGATATGTTCCTTAATAGGAGGTTCTTTCCAGACCCCAGGCAGAGTTTCTTTTCATTAGTGAATTCTCATTCGATTGATTGAAGAGATCATCAAATTGATCAGGAAACTCCCCTAATCCTCACTCCCTTCCCCCAGTTAAATATTGATTGTTCCAGAAAATCAGACTGGGATATGTTCAGGCACATTGGTTCATACCGCAAATTCTGAATTTCTGTATAAGACTCTGGGGACCAGAGAGGAACTAGGAATTATTCCCTTCTTGACTGCTTTCTCCAGTGCCTTGCATTAAAAAGTCCAGCAACATGGCTGTGAGGCATAGTTTGAAATACTCACATAATCAAGTTAACAATTGTTTCTGGAGTTCATCACCTCCACCACCAAATTGTTCATTTGAAGACTAAATGAAGGCAAGGGCTTCAGAAAAGTAGACTTGGGGAGTGAACAGAAGTCGAGGGTCTGACAGCTATAAGCAGCAAAAATGTTCAGATCAAATATAGTGAACAACTTTAATCAAAGCTAGAAGACACACCCCTCCTTTGTCTTAACAACTAATAAACTACCAAAGTGTACAGAGGCTTCATATTGGTAGTAATCATGTTTATGTTATTTAATTGTTTGGGAGGATTGTGTATTGTGAGTTGTTGAGAGAGATAGTGCCAAGGTGGAAGAGTAACAGGAATAAATACAGCCCAACAGGTCCTCCATAAAGATCTAGAAAAGGCCAGGCAGGGCAGGGCAGAGCCAAGATGGCGGCTGGAAAACAGGGACTTGCTTAAGCTCTCCCCCAAATCCCTCCAAACATCTGTAAAAAATGGCTCTGAACAATTCTAGAGCTACAGAACCCACGAAATAACAGAAGGAAGCAGGTCTCCAGCCCAGGACTGCCTGGATGGTCACTGGGAAGGGTCTATCACACTGTACTGGGAGCAGAGTGCAGCCCAGCATGGACCGCACCAGGAATGACCAGGCCTGGAATAGATCAGGCAGAGCAGGCCTTAGGGCCATGAATCACTGAGCTGTAGCAGTTACCAGACTTCTCAGTCCACAAGTGCCAAAGACAACTTAGCAGGTCAGTGGGAAAACTGCTGGATCTGGGTGAGAGAAGTGCACGGTCTGTCCTCAGCCAGTCAGAGTTCCAGCTGGGGCTGCTTCTGGCCCCAGGACCACCCAGTGGGAGGAATCAAGTGGCAGATCAGAGCGGGAGTGTAGTGATTGCTTTGCTGGCACAGAGGCAGGGTTCTCTTGCTTTGACTTGCTTGGATCTGGGTTACAGTCCTGGTTGGAGGTTCTTGGGGAAGGAGGAGCACTGCTGTGGCAGAGCTTGCTGTGTAGAAGTAGCTCTGAAAACACCAGTGCAAGACCCCTAAAGCTTGGGACAAAGCTCTAGCTACTCTGAAGGCAGTCATACCCTAACAAAAAGCTCAAAACAGCCTAGACATCATCTTTCAAGAAATTATCAAGGAAAACTGCCATGATATTCTAGAATGAGAGAGCAAAATAGAAATTGAAAGAATTCACTGATCGCCTCTTGAAAAAGATTCCCCCCCCAAAAAAAAAATTCCTAGGAATATTGTAGCCAAATTCCACAGTTCCCAGGTCAAGGAGAAAATATTGCAAGCAGCCAGAAAGAAATAATTCAAGTATTGTGGAAACACAGGATAATACAAGATCTGGCAGCTTCTACATTAAGGGATCAAAGGGCTTGGAATATGATACTCCAGAGGTCAAGGGAGCTAGAATTAAAACCAAGAATCACCTACCCAGCAAAACTGAGTATAGTACTCCAGGGCAAAATATGGATTTTCAATAAAATAAAAGACTTTCAAGCTTTCTCAATGAAAAGACCAGAGCTGAATAGAAAATTTGACTTTCAAATACAAGAATCAAGAGAAGTATGAAAAGGCAAACAGGAAAGAGAAATCATAAGGGACTTACTAAAGTTAAATTGTTTTGTTTACATTCCTACATGGGAAGATAATATTTGTAACTCAGGAAACCTTTCTCAGTATTTGGGTAGTTGAAGAGAATATACATATATATAGACAAAGGGCACAGGGTGGGTTGAATATGAAGGGATAATATCTAAAAATAAATACAATTAAGGGGTGAGAGAGGAATATATATCGGGAGAAAGATAGAATGGGGTAAATTATCTCACATAAAAGTGGCAAGAAAAAGCAGTTCTGTTGAAAAGGAATCAGGGCAGGTGAAAGGGAATGAGCATTCTCTTTGGATTTGACTTAAGGAGGGAATAACATATACACTCAATTGGGTATTTTACCCTACAGGAAAGTAGGGGGGAAGGGGACAAGAGAAGGGGGATAATAGAAGGGAGGGCAGATCAGGGGAGGAGGTAATCAAAAGCAAACTCTTGAAAAGGGACAGAGTCAAGGGAGAAAACTGAATAAAGGGGGACAGTATAAGTTGGAGGGAAATATAGTTAGTTTTTACATTCAACTGGGAAATAAGATATACGAGCAATGGGGTTAAGAAATCTATCTTGCCCCACAAGAAAGTAAGGAGAAAAGAGATGGGCAGGGAGTGGGGTGACAGAAGGGAGGGCAGACTGGGGAAAGGGGCAATCAGAATATATGCCATCTTGAGGTGGAGGGGAGGGTAGAAATGGGGAGAAAAAATTGTAACTCAAAATCTTGTGGAAATCAGTGTTGAAAACTAAAAAATATTAAATAATAAAATAATCAAGGTACAAAAAAAAGATATAGAAAAGGCACCAGATTTAGTCCTTATTGAAAAATCCAAGAAAAAGTCACAATGAGTCATTTTTCAAGCTTAAATGAGCATAAGGCAATATCGTCATCTGTGATCTATCTAGGTCTAGTCAAAAACAGCTGCACAGAGCTTTTCAATATAGGGCCTGAAAGAAGGACAAGGCTGTGCACCAGGGCAAGAAGAGGTTCCAGAGCTATATAGAGGGGCCAAATTTGTACACAGTGTGGGACCAGGTGCTGACTGACAACTCCAGTGCTCCCTACTCAGTTCCAGGTCACAGATCCAGGGTAGACTGAGAAGAGGACCTGTGCCTAGGGGTAACAGTCTAGGATGAGGAGCCCTATACTATGTTCTGAGCTGGGAGCAAGCTTAGAAACAAGTAGTAGCTGTGTAAGTCCTACCCTGGGAACAAAGCAGAACAGGAGTCTCAGTTCCAACTTCCAGTCTGGTCTGAAGCCTGCATCTGATTAACCAGGGTAGGGAGCTCATACCAAAAGGCAGCTTTGCAGTTGTGTTACTTTGAACCACCAGAGCTTTCCAGCTGGCTGACAGTGGCTGATTCTAACAGTAGTCTATTGGAACTCCAACCAAGAGCAAGCCCACATCAGGAACTTGCAGAATTCAATCAAGGGTGTCATCAATCAGACTTTGTCCTGGATTAGGTCATTTTGGGAGCACTGTAAACTTTTAGGTTCCCAGCCTGACCTGTCCTTGAGATTCTGGAATAGCATAATATACTCAGTACCTTCAAGAAAGCAGTAAGATGACCAATCCAGATATTCTGTCCAGAAAGTGCACAGAACCTGGCCCTAGTATCAAGTCCAAAGTTGGGAAGTGGGTTGAAAGAATGAATAAACAAAAAAAAAAGAATCCCACTACAAAAAGATATTATAGTGACAGAGACACTCAAGACACAAACCTAGAAGAAAAGAATGATTCCAAAACATCAACAACAAATCCTCAAAGAAAAACATAGCTTGGATACAGGTTCAACTAGAATTCCTGTAAGAGATGAAGCAAGAGGTTTTTTAAAGTTATTCTAAAAATCAAATGAGAGTGCTAGAAGGAAAAAATGCAAAAGAAATGAGAGCTATGGGGAAAGAATTGGAAAGAAAATTAACAGCTTTTAACAAAAGGTACAAAGTTTTATCTAAGAAACAAACTCCTTAAAAATTAAGGGCCAGAAGTTAAGGACTCCATGAAACAAGAAATATTAAAATCAAGTCAAAAGACTGAAGAAATAGAAGAAAGGCAGGTGTCTCATAGGAAAAACAACTGGTCTGAGAAATAGATTGAGGAAGGATATTTGGTCTACCTGAAAGATACCTGAAAACAAAAAAAAAACTTAATAATCATATTTCAAGAAATCATAAAAGAAAGCTACCCAGATCTCTTAGAATCAAAAGGCAAAACAGAAATAGAAAAGAATCCATTCATCACCTTATGAAAGAAACTCCAAAATGAAAACTCCTCAAAATGTTACAAAGTCCAGAGCTTCCAGGTCAAAGAAAAAAATGTTGTAAGCAACCAGAAAGAAAGAATTTTAAGTACTGAGGAGCCACAGTCAGGATCACACATAGTTTAGCATATCACTGAAAAGGAACAGAGAGCTTGGATTTTGATATCTCAGAAGGCAAAAGATACAGACTTATAACCAAGACCTAGATTTATAACCTAGCACAACTGAGTATAATCCTCCGGGGTGGGGTGGGGGGAGGAATCTTTAATGAAACAGAGGACTTCTAAGCATTGCTGATGAAATGACCAAAGCTGAAAAGAAACTTTGAAAAACAAGCACAAGAGTAAAGAGTTGCTGAGTAGTGAGTTTGGTGGGGCTTGTTTTCTGTGTCAAAGCAAAATTTGTACACAGATAGCTATAATACAAAGCAAAATGTAATTAGACAGGTAAGTTGAGGCTGGATTGTGAAGGACTTTAAATACTAAGCTAAGGAGTTTGCATTTTTCCCTGTCAGCAATAGGGAGCCATTGAAAGTTTTTAATGGACAGATTACATAACCAAATGTGTGGATTGCATTGACAGACCTGTGGTTTCACAAATACAAAAAACTCCCTTTATCAGTGCAAAGCAGCAGCTGTCCCATACTTGTCTTAGAGAGTGCTTCAGACACTGAGAACTTAAGTGATATGATCCAGGTCACACAACTAACATGGTGGAGGCGAGGCTTGAAGCCAGGCCTCCCTGACTCTGTAGGCATTTCTTAGTCCATTACACAAATATCTACCTCTCCTGCTATAGAGAAATTACTTCAGGAGCTTTCTATGTGAAGGATAGATTAGGGAGGGGTGAGGCTGGGGGCAGGAAGACCAGTCAGGAGACTTAAAGTAGTCCAAGGAAGAGGCAGTGACGGCCTGAAGAAAGGTGGCAGCTCTGTGTTTGGAGAGAAGACAAATGCAAGAGATTCTGTTCAGGTGGAATTGACAGAAGTGATTTGGAAAATAACTAAATGTTAAAAGTGAAAGAGAAGGAAAAGTCAAAGATAACACCAAGGCCCCAAGCCTGGTTCCTAGGAAGATAGAGTGTCAGCAAAGGAAGAAGGAAAATGGAGAAGGCAGGTTTAGAGTTTAGTAGGGTCCTACTCTGATGCCTCATCATGGGGTGGCAGTGACTCTGGGTTTTTGAAGTCTATGCCATCACAGCACAAGCTTTGTTAGTTAAATTTTATTTTATTTTTTCCAATTAATAAGCATTTGTTTTCTTTCCCTCCCCGCTCTCCCTCCTCTTTCCCCCACTGAAAAGGAAAACCCTTTTAACAAAGAAGCATGGCAAAGCAAAACAAATTCCCACATTGGCCATGTCTGAAAGTGTCTTCCATTTTGTATATTTTGTCCCTTCCCTCTCTGTCAGGAGGTAGGTGCCATGCTTCATCAGCAGCCTTCTAAAATTGTGGTTGGCCATTGCATGTATCACAGTTCTTAAAGTCAAAGTGTTCATTTTTACAGCGTTGTTGTTACAGTATAAATTGTGCCCGGAATTCACGGCACAGGTTTTGCCAGCTCCTCCCAAGCTGGAAAGGCCTTGAGTATAGGCTGCCTGACAGACTGGACCCAAGAACTAACTGAAGTTTGCGGAGGTTCATCTCTAAGTTGGCCACAGGGTGATGAATTTTTCAGCTGCAGCAGCTCTCAATAACTATCTCTTAAGTTGTGGAGGGTGAAAGGTTGTGCTGTTGGAGAGAATACCCACCCAATGAAATCACCAATCCTTAAAAGTAAAGCGTTGAAGTTTGGTCTGTTCCATAATTGAGTACAAAGCTGTTAAATCTGGAGAGACCCTCATTTTACAGAGAAAAACCAAGCCCCAGAAAGACAAAGACTTGTCGATTGCCACACTGCAAGGAGTAGAACCCAAAGCGCTTCCCAGACCTTTGTCTCGAAGTCTGGGGCTTTTCCCATTACATCACATTACATTCAAGAAATCATAAAAGAAAACTACTCAGATGTCTTAGAATCAAAAGGCAAAACAGAAATAGAAAAGAATCCATTTATCACCTTATGAAAGAAACCCCAGGATGAAAACTCCTCAAAATGTTACAAACAAAATCCAGAACTTCCAGGTCAAAGATTTGCCCCGTGATTTGCCTATTTCTTGTCTATTTGCCTTGTCTCTCCAAGAAGATTGTATACTATTTGTTGCAAAAAGTGTTATACTTCCATTCATTCAACAACCATCTATTAAGCACCAACTTTGTGCAAAGCAGTGTTGTTTTCTGTCTCCGTCAAATGCAGGTGGTCACATAGATGGGTTGAGCACCCACTTACATGATTTAATTTCAGAGACTAGGATGATATTGGCCAACTCCCCAAATAACTTCCTGCCTCCCCATCTGTTGCTAATACTTGGGATTTTTCTAATGGAATCTTTCCACAATGAGAGCTCACTAGAATGAGAAAATCACTGCAGTATGTACTGGGGCGGGGGGGGCGGGGAATCAGAAGACTTAGGTTCAGATTCTGTCTTCACCACTTACTAGTCAAATGACACTGAAAGAGTCACTGCTTGTGCCTCAGTTTCCTTATCTGTAAAGTGGGGCAGTACTCATACTGCCTACCTTTTAGGATGGTAGTTAGGCAAGCACTTTGTAAATCTAAATGTGCTATATAACTACGAATTATATCCCTTTGGAGAGTAAAGGCATTCAGTTAAATTCATACTCTTAGGTAAATGACTTATGTCAGATCCCTTTCTGAGAGGAAGTTTTGGATAAGGGAATGCCTAGGAAGAGAACACGTCTCTGACTATATTGTACATGAGGCTTGGTTGCCTTCCTGAGTGCGACTGTACATTAGAGTAAGTGTCTCTATCTATTTCCCTGCCTTGATGATTGTGAATGGGACAGATAGAACACTATGAACTCAAATAAACAGCCTTATTGTTAGAATTGGAAGTGAATAAAATCTCCTTTTTCTAGGAAAAAACCTAAGGGAAGGTAAGCAGAGAGAGTCAATGTTTGGCCTGAGGAGAAATGAAGAAAAACACTTTGGTAGGATAACCCTGCAAGTTAGCCAGATCTCTCTGGGCAGATGCGGAGCAGGCATAACTCAGCTGTTCTGAGTTACCTATCGATGGAGAGAGACAGACAGACAGACAGACAGCACGCGCGAGTGAGCACTGGTTTCCCGTTCTTGGTAACCCTGATCAATGAGGCTCTGCTGACTATTCGACTTGCTTTCTGGGACAGTAGTGGGTGATCCCATCCTGACTAGGTGTGTTGGTCATGATGGAAATGAAGCTCAGACATTGCTAGCCCTGTTTTGGAATGGGCCGCTTTTACTTGGTCAGGTCATCATGGTTTATAACTTTTATTCCCACTCTACAGCAGGTGAAAGGGAACTTTGTCCGGCTGCAGGCCTGCATCTCTGAGTTGCGCTTGGTGCCAAGAGAAGGGGTTTGCCGACAGAGATCCTGTCTGAATCTGGCGGTGCAGGATGGGCTCCAGCAGTTCAAACAGTACAGCAGGCATGTGATGGCAAGCTCAGCTCCAAGCAGCCCTTCAGTGGAGGTAAAGGACTCCCCACTTAGAGGCACCATCTTTCCCTGCCAGGTTTTATAGTCAATTTACATAGGATCATCAAATGTTACACTATTTGGTCTTTTTCTCTAAATGTTCACTTATATGAATCTCATTTCCCTAGCTAAGCTGTAAGCACTCCAAGGGCAGACGCTGTCATTTCCTTCCTTCAAAGCTCCCACAGCGTAGTCTATCAGTAGTCACCTGGAAAATACAAATTGAATTGGAATTAAATTGTGTACAGAACCCACAGAGTTGAGCAAAAAAAATGTAGTCATGTTCCTAGGCAGATGTCTGGTGGGGTGGCCACCAGATCGGTGTATTTGTCCTGATGCCCTCAGGGATTTGTTAGTACTCTTGGCATTGGTACCAACATTATGATTTTTAGGATCAACTCAATGTCGAAACTGGCCAGGAGCCAACACACACGTTCCTTTAGGACCTTGGTCTGACATGATGATAGAGGTACTCAAGAAGTAGCAGTTTTTCCAGGAAATTCAAAGAAAAAGCAGCCTGATTTCCTCCTCCCTTCATTATCATCCAGAAGTGTATGTTCAATGTCATGGAGACCTGCACAGACCAGGTCCCTCAAGGAGCTTATAGTATTGAGACACATAGTGACAGCGATGAGCATAAGTTGCACAGGTAAACAACAGAATGAAACTATTAAATAAAACTTGTATGAGTAGCGAAGTAACTGTGTCATGTACAAGTCAAGGGTGCATACGTTTAGGTTGGAAGGGCTAAGGGAAAGACATTGTAGGAGGGAAAGAGCCACTGGATTCCTGGGCCTGAATTGAGCTGGGTGATCTTAATATACACTTGGAACTTCTACTACATGCCCTCCCCCCTCCCCAACTACTCTCCTCCAAAAAAAAAAAGTAAGTAATTTTATTCCCAGTGACCTCTTTGGGAGAGGTACGTACATCATCTAGCTGTCATTAGGTATTTTTTTATTGGACAGGACTCAATTCAAGGATTGGGTTGCTTCCTACACACACACACACACACACACACACACACCCTCACTCGCTCAAATTCTCTTAAATTTCTACTTAAAACTTAAGCAGAAGTATTTGAATGGCATTTCAAGCAGTATCACGAGATTAAAGCAGTCATCTTTTTTCACATAAGCAGCAAGAAGAATGCAGGAGAACAGTGTAAATAAAGGTCCCACAGAGAATCAACAAAACTCTAGTCCAGTACAACAGTTGACATCGTATGGTCCTGGCAAAATTAAAAGACAAAGCACTGTGCTATTAACAGCCAACTCACAGGTTCTTTTTGGGAGTATACTTTGTCAAGGTGTGTGTTGGGAAGCGTTCTGGGTCAAAACAAATTGGGCCGCTAATTTAAAAAAAAAATAAATAATGGTTTAGTGGAAAGAAATCTGGATTGAGTGTCAGTAGATCTAGGTTTGCATCCTGGGGCAAATGCTTACTAGCTGAGGGGCAGTGGGAAAGTCATTTCACCTTTCTGGGATTCAGTTTCCTCATCTGTTAGATAACTGATGACACTCGTCCCATCGCCATCAGAGGATTATTAAAGGGAAGGCCCTTTGTTAAGTGCTTTAGACTCTCGGGGCAGCAAGGAGATCAGAAGAGATCCACTGCAGCTGCCCTCCCCAGTCAGGGAGCTTCCATTACATTATCAACATCCTCACCTCCTTCCAGAACACTTCCACATGCATCTGCTCAGGCAGTCCATTTCACTTTTGTACAGCTTTCAGTCTAGTTTTGCCTTGTGTCGACCCAAATTCTACCTCTTTTTAACTTTCCATCATTGGTATCAGTTCTGCCAAGTAAAACAAGGCTAATCGCTCTTCCTATGACAGCCATCCAGCTATTTGGAGTTCTCTTCCTCCAGCTAAACATCTCCCATTCTTTCAGTTAGTCAAGTCAAGTCAACAAGCAATTATTAAACACTTTCTGTGTATGCTACACTCTGGGGATACGATGAAAGGTTAAAAAATAGTCCTTGCTCTCAAGGAGTTTATAGTCTAATGGGAGAGATAACATGCAAATAACTATGTAAAAACAAGATACCTATAAGATACATTGAAAATAATCAACAGAAGAAGAGTTAAGGGGGTCAGGAAAGGCTTCCTGTGGAAAGTGAGGGCCTTCATGGAAGCCAGGAGGCAGAGCTGAGGAGGAAAAGATTTGCAGGCATGGGGCCATCCAGGGAAATTTTCTGGAGTTCAGAGGTGAAATGTCTTATGCAACGAACAGTAGCAAAGAGGCTAATGTCACTGGATCAGAGAGTATATGGAGGGGAGTAAAGTGTTAAGAAGACTGGAAAGGCAAACTAAAAATTGAATTGATAGTTTGGAGTCCTATCACCATCCTCATTACTCTCCCCTGGATGCATCCCAGCTTGTCATAAGATCATAGGATTTAGAGCATAGAGCATATAGAGAAACTTTACAATCATTTGGTCTTACCCTCTCATTTTACAAGTAGGGAAACTGAGACCCAGCGAGGTGTAGTAACCCATCAGAGGTCATGTAGGTGTCAAGTAGCAGAGCCCAGAGTCAAACCCAAGTCTTCTGACTTACAGTCCAGTGTTCTTTCCTGTTATACTGTCTCCTCCCTGTGAGGTGTGAACTGATCATTGGGGATATCCATTTATCCAGCTGGCCCTCAGATCTGTTACTTGCTGAAGGCACCAGGAATGATTATAATGATGATAACTCACATTCATGTAGGGCCTTAAGCTTGCAGACTTTTTAGTGCTTCATTGGAGACTCACAGCAACCCTGTGGGATACCTATTTTAGTATTATGCCCATTTTACAGATGAAGAAACAGACCCAGAGGTCTTGTCCATGGCTACGTGGCTGATGTCAGGTCTTACTAACTCCAAGTATAACAAACACTATTACAGCACTCCTCTGAGATGGTAGGGAATAGCTCTGGGTGGGGTTAATCAGCTAGAGCAATACTGGTCAGAGGAAACTACACCATAAAGGGATTCAAAACCCTTCCCTTAACACTCTCTCCTTCATGTCAGTCAAAGAAGACTTTTGGCCCGAGATCTGCAGCTGTTTGTGAGGCCAAAATGACAGAGGTTAATATTTCTAATAATAATATTTCTAATAATAATGGAAATAATCCTGGTCAGACTGAGGGAGAAGAGAGCCTGAAAGCATCCCAGATGAAATAAAAGCACCCACTTCCAGGTCATAACAAATAAGCCATCCTCCTCCCGTGCCCCAAGTGGAAGAACTACCTTCCCCTGCACCCAGACAGAAAGAGCCCGATGGGAACTTCCCACTCCCCACCCCAATCCCCTCAGCTCAGTGAATGGAAATTGTAGCTATTTCCATTCACCTTCTGGGGTGGGTTCAACCACTCGCTCTTGTATTCTGCTTCTATACTGTGAAAACTTGAGCCAATATTTTAACTTCATCCCCCTTCCTAGTTACCCCATTTTCTGGCAAACTAAATACTTCCATGTTCTTCAGAAATGTTTGAGGCAGAGCAGAGGGAACAATGAGCCCCTGATGATTTCTGGCTTTCTCTTCAGATTACAGTTCTGACTTGCCAGCCTGGAAAAGAGATTGTTAAACAGCTGGAGGGAGAGTTGCAAAACACAGATATGGTGAACCTCCGGAGACTACAAGTCACCGAGATCTCGAAGGGAGATGTGTTGGAGTCCATGGACTCACCGTGGCCCAGCCAAGCCCCTGCCGATGAGCTTAGCACTGATGGTGAGTACAGAAAGAAAAAGTGGTGGTGCTGACGAGCCAGCCTTTCTGGAGAAGCACAGTTTGGTCATGATCTCTTTACGTCTTTACATGATGGGCCTCCAGCTCCTGTCAGGATTCAGGCAGATGTTCCATTTATCAAAAAGCTGGGTTTTTGATTTTCAACTTTGTTTTTTGTTGTTATTTTTCATTATTTCAATGGTGTTAGTGACTATACTCATAGGAATACAGAAATGTAATATTTTAGAGCTGGAAGTGACCTGAAATGTGAACTTGTTCAAGCCTCTCATTTTAACATGAGGAAATTGAGGCTCAGGGATGAGGAGGGCCTTGTCCAAGATGACATACCTAGTGAGTGGTTAAGCCAGGACTACAGCCACATCTCATGATTTCCTCTCCAGTGTTCTTTCCACTATTTAAGGATTATAAACTTAGAAAGAGAAGGGTCTTTCGAGGTCATCTGAGCCAACTCCATCATCTTACATTTGAAGAAACTGAGGACCAGAGATGTTAGGTAACTGGCTCAAAGCCATACAAGTAATATTTAGCAAAGGCAGGATACTCAGGTCCTATAATTCCAAATTCAACCATTTCCACTGTACAACATTACATTGACTCAGTTTTGTTACTCTTAGATTACTTCCTGGTATATTGTCCAGTTTCCAGCCTTCAAGCAGATGTATATCTGAATCATCCATGTACAATGTATTTTTTTTTTGCTTATCATCTGTATGATGATTTCATACAGCAAAGTGGGGATCGTGACTGCTTGGTAAACCACAAACTGATTTTCAGTTGCAATGTGGTAGTTCTCAAAATACTTTGTCCTTTGTGTTTCCTTTTGTTTTACCATAAAGACAATGAATTTCTTTATGTCTGTTAGCCTTTTGTGAGAGTTTTTTTTGAATCACAGAAATAGAGATGTATTCAAACCAAGGTGTTTAACAAAAAACTAGGAACTGTGTTCTCACCTAAGGGGTTTGTCGTTATCTTGGAAAATATATATATCCTTCTTAGAATCAAAATCAAAGGGTAGCTTGTTTTTCCAAATAACCCAATTCTATTGTAATATTTTAATTGATTGAATCAAGACCCAGAACACCCCAGGGCGTTAGTGAAATCCAAAGTTATTGAAAAGAGAGCAACCTAACCATCGATGTTGGAAAAATAAACTGAGGAAAAAAATACCTGTTACCCAGATCATGATGCTGTTAGTCAAGTAGCCCATTGAAGCAGTTTTTCGGTGTATCCATTTTAGACAGGTCCTGTACATGCGCAGGAGGAGGGCAGGCTGTTGCTTTGTTATCCTCAGTCTCATTACATGAGTGGTCTCTCTCCCAATCTCCACATTCGTCAAGAGGTTTTATGAGAAACAAAGTAACGGAGTGATGATTCTGTTCATGGAGGAGATATTGAACTAGAGCAAATGTGACCTATTTGCTCTTATGGAAGATAGAGAAGCTGTATTCAGTGTTCTCCAAGGACCCTTCCAGATCTGAATTTCTGTATTACTAAACTAGATACACTTTGTCTTACGTATCAGTAAATGCATCGAACACTGAAAGTCCATTTCTGGTGAACTCACATTGCAAGTTCATGAAAAACACATTTGATTTTGCAGCTAAACTGGACCAAATCTCGTCCTGTCTTTTTCTGCTTCCATATATTCTCAACGATCATCCCCCGAGCCTGGAATGTATTCCTTCCACACTCCTGTCTGTAGAAATCCAGTGGGAAGAGCACTGACTGAATTGAGAGGACCTGGGTTCAGATCCTGACTGCATCATGCATACTACTTGTATAACCTTAGGCAAGTCAGTTAAACTCTTTAAGCCTCAGTTTGACCATCTGTAAAACCAGAGTTGGACTAGATTGCCTCTGAGGTCCCTTCCAGCTCTAGATCTTTTTCTATGATTTTTCCTTCAGAGTCCAGCTTAGATGCCATTTCCTCCATGAAACTTTCCCTCCTCAAATTTAAAAAACAGAAACTTTTTGCTATTCTGAACTTTAAAAACACCAACAAATATGAACATTTTCATATAACAAGAAAGGAAAAAGATTGTTTATGAGACTCATCATATATAGCATGTTTTCTAGACTCATTCCGAGCTATCCTTCTTGCCTGTGTTGCCCTCCAAACCGCCTTCTGTTTTCTCTGTTCATTTCTTAAAAACATACTTCACTAATGCTCTTTTGAGAGGAAAGTACATTGGTCTTATTCTCCTTGCCTCAACAAGAATTCTTCCTCCTCAAAAAATTTTTATTAATTTACCTATATAACAAGTTAACATAGTTGAGCAAAACAAATCCATACGTTGGCTGAGTCCAAAAATGTATGGTTGGTTTTTTTTCCACATCACTTATGGATCAGGAGGTAGGAAGCTTGCTTCACCACTGGTCCTGTGGTCATGGCTGGCCATTTCATTGGTCAGTTGTTTACAATGTTGTGGTCAATGTGTAAATTGTTCTCCTGGTTCTGCTCATTTCACTCTGTGTCAGCTCATATAAGTTTTCCAAAGTTTCTCTAAATCTGTCCCCTTCGTTATTTTTTGTAGAACAAAAATATTCTATTATATTCATACACCAAAATTTGTTCAGCCATTCCCCAATTAATGAACATCTCCTTAGTTTCAGTTCTCTTCTACAACAAAAAAGTCCATTTATGAATAACAAATGAGATCACGTGTTAAGTCTTGCAAAGCTTAAAGTGCCATTTAAATGCTAACTATTATGATTAATGTATATATAGATCATTCCTTTTTGCTTTTATTTTTGGAGGTCTAGGTCTAATAGTGGCATCCCCAAGTCAAAGGTTCTGTACAGTTTAGTGACTTTGGGAATTTAGTTCCAAAATGAATCCTACAATTGTTGGACCAATTCACAGCTCTACAAATAGGTCATTAGTGTCTTAGTCTTCCCACTTTTCCTCCAACAAATGTCATTTCCGTTTTTTGTGGGAGAGTCATCTTAAAGATGTGAGATGGAACCTCAGAATTGTTTTATTATGCTTTTCTCCTATATTTATGATTTAGAGCGTTGTTTTTTTCATGTGGTGTTGATAGCTTGCTTTTCTTTTGAGAACTGCTTATTCATATCCTTTGGCCATTTATCTACTGGGGAATGACTTTTGTTCTTAAATATGTGAATTAGTTCCCTATGTGTCTTGAGTATCAGACCTTTATCAGTGAAACTTGCTGCAAAGATATTTTCCTAGTTAACTGTCTCCCTTCTAATTGTAACAGTATTGATTTTGTTTGTGCAAAAGCTTTTTGATTTCATGTGATCAAAATTGTTGGTTTTATCTTTTGTGGTCTTCTCTATCTCTTGTTTTGTCAAGAGCTCTACCCCTTACCCACAGTTGGAAAAAATTATTTCCTTCCTTGGTCCCCTGATTGTTTATCATCCGACCTTTTATATGTAGGTCATGTATCTGTCTGAGGTTTATTGTGGCATACAGTTTGAGGTGTTAATCTAAACCTAATTTCTACCAGACCACTTTTCAGTTTTCCCAGCTGTTTTTAACAAATATTAAATCCTTACCCTGTAGTTGAGATCTTTGAGTTTATTGAACATTGGGCCACTATGTACATTTACTTCTGGATCTCATGTTCCTAATCTGTCCCACTCATCAACTTTTCTAATCTTTAGCCAGTACAAAGGATTTTGTTACTTACTGTTCTGTAGCATAGTGTGAGGTCTGGTGCTCTCCTTAAATTTTCTTACAGGCAAGGGAGACATCCATAAAAATCTGTCTTTCATATTTTACCTTAGATCATACTTCCTTGTGTTAGACTGTCAATGTCTTGAGAACAGGAGTATTAAGAATGTATCTTTTTTCCACTTTTGCAGTCTCAGCACCCAGCAGAGTGCCCTGCAGGTGTTAGGTGCTGAAATAAATCTTTGCTCAGTTGAATAGAATTGTGTTTACTGGATCAAATCACTAGAAGATGAACAGAACTCCTGGGGGTAGAGAAAGGGGAGTAAAAATTCTTCCTCTCATCCCATTCCAGTATTTGGATAGGTGAAATCAGACTACAGTAAATGTCAAGAACAGTCTTGAAAGGGAAAGGGAATCTTACTAGAAGGGGTACTAGGCCCAGAAGGCATACTTTAGAGGTGGAGGTAGAGGAGGGTTAGAGTGAGAGGGTAAGTGGGTGGAATGTAGGCTGACTAAGGATTTTAGTGTCCATGGGAGTGGTAGCACCTCCCCTACTACCCTGCTCCCAGCCTTCCTTGAGTCAGTACTCTGAATGAGTCACCTCCCCAGGAAGGCGGCTGTGTGTGATTGCCTTTGAAGTAAGGAAGTGATTACAGCACAGCTTTCTCAGAACACTTAACTAGGGGAAAGCTTTTCCCAGTGGCAAGGAAACCAAACCAATTATATCATATTCTGCTGCCATCACCCTTTACCCAGTTGGCTCTGCTCATCTAGTCCTGTAGTCCTAAACTTGCTTTTAGCCTGACATGGGTCCATTTGCCAGAAACATCTGACCAGGATCTTTGGATTGTTACTCTAGGCTCTCCTTCACCCCCTCCCCAAGGAACTGTGGACTCACAGTTCACTGGGTTAGATCCTGGGGACCTTCCCTTCCCCTCCAAGAGGATCGATATCTCTCTTTGACTCTGCCTACATCCTGGAGTTTGATTCCAGTAAAATCTACCAAGCAAAGCTTATGTTGGGCTTAGGCTGTGTTTCCCACAATGTTCTTAAGTGTGTATCTGAGCATATGACTTCCCTGCTCGGTCATCTCCTGTTGCCCCAAGGCAAAATATAAACTCCTCCATTGAAGCACACTCATAACTGGGATCCCAAAGGATGGCCATTACTCTCCTTCCTGTACTCTCCATTCTAGCTAAACTGGCCTTCTCTCTGTCCCTTATGCAGAATATTCCATCACCCATCTCCACACCTTTGTGAGGCCACCCCACATCTGGAATGCCCCCCTCTTTGCCTCCCCTGATAAATTCCCTCTCTTTCTTGAGAGTAGCCCAAACACCATCTTCAGCTTAAAGCTTTTCCTGCTAGTGCCCTTTCTCCCAAACCATTTTATGTTTGCTTTGTATGTGTTCACTTTATATTGATGCTGCACATTTATATGGGTACTTAATGACTCCCACATTAGAATGGAAGCTCTTTGTGAGTCGGGATTGTTTCATTCTTTGTACTTGTATCCCTAATACCTAGCTCAGTGCCAGATACATAGTAGGTGCTTCATAAATGCTTGTGGATTTATTGGTGTGGGTAACAATGCCCACTCTCAAAAAGCTGATCAGTATAGAATATGGGGACTAGGTATGGGACAGTTTTTTTATTTTTTCCATCACAAAAAAAAAATGCATAAGACATGAAGGATTCAAAGGTACTTATGAATATGTAGGAAATGTAAAACACTCAAATGAGCCATTAATTTATTAAGCCCCCCTGGAAGGTAAAGTCACTATTATCCTGCACAAGTACCCCCATTCACCTTGGATTTACACTCAGATTGATGACAAGGAGAGTGGTGAGGTCCAAATCTTCTACTCCCTCATGTCATGCTGTCACTCCTCCAGCTGCACTTCTGCTACTAGAAGAATCCTTTTAAAGAAATCTCAGTGCCCCACTCTCAAACTCAGAAACTCTTGCATTCAGGATTACTCACAGAGTAACCTCCATGCCTAGAAACAGCATTCTTAGGAGTGATAATTTATGAAGTGCTCAGAAAATAGAAATAGAAAAGCAGAAGAAAACATCTAGGAACTGAGTCTAGAAACTCCAGTGTAAGGCTTGCCTGGGCAAGCATAGATTGTACCCATCATTTGTTTCTCCCCCAAGTCACCATTTTTTGCTCTTGGGGGAAGAGGAAAGAAGAAAAAAAATCTTCTTCCTCCCCTCCTCCCTTGCCTTGCTGCATTTTAATCCGGAAATCCCAGGGGGTGGGGGAGGATATGAAAAAAAGGAGTAAAAAATGGCAACCTGATCCATAGCTCACATAGATCATGAAGAGTTCTTCTGGCACTAGTCCATTCTTCTGTGCCCAAGTCAACCAGTCATCAGGAGGCAACTCCAGTTCCAAGGGACCAATCAGAGAAGTCTTTTGTGCTCTCTTGCTAACAACTAGTATGTGTGCCTGCAAGGTTCTGTACAGAGGTAGATGCTAGACATTTAGAGTAAATACTGATGAGAAAAAAAAATTGAAAAAGAGAGGAGATGCTTGAAAGATGAGAGTCACCACTTGAAGAGGGGTGTTGGAACAAAGACTGTAGGTGGTGTAGGTAGAAATTCTGCCCCTCCCCCATGGAATGGGCCTTTCCGAAATGTCTCCTTACCCAATGTATGAGGAGCAGCTTTCCAGTCTCATTACTTGGTACTTGTGCCAATAGAAAAGTCAACAGAGCTATTTCTTGGGTCTATCCAACTCTCACTCACTCACTCTCTGTTGCTTTTTATAGTTTTCTTGCATAGACCAGAACCCATACATAATTAACACCTCCACAAATCGAGTTACTGCTATTAAAATCGCAGACTTAGAGTTAGCAAGGATCTAGAGGTCATCTAATCCAACCTGTTGCCCTGTGGAGATTTAGGAGCCGGACCACTCAAAACAAGTGCAGCGAAAGGGTGAGAAATTATTAAATATTCTGGTAAAGGATTCTTTGTGTCTACTAAGTGTATCTAGTCATTGCTTAAGGAAGCAAGGCAGATGGGAAGGGAGGAAGTTCTGAAGGGAGTAGAAGGAGCTAGGTGACCTCGAGGCCTCCTCAAGTTCTAAGATTCTGGATTCTATACTACAAATAATCCTTTCAACAACATCCCTGATATCTCATCATCATTATCAGGTTAAATGCCTCGCCCAGGATGAGGGAGGGAGGGGAAGGAGAGACTAAGCATTCAGATGGCACCTGCTATGTGCCAAGCACTGTGCTGAGTACCTTACAGTGATCTCATTTGATCCTCACAACAACCCTTCATGTAGGTACAGTTATTATTTTCATTTTACAGTTGAGAAAACTCTGAGGCAGACAAAGGCAAAGTGACTGGCCCAGGGTCACACAGCTAGTTGGTATTTGAGGCAGGATTTGAACTCAGCTCTTCCTGACTTCAGGCTTAGCACTCTATCCACTGTGCCACCCAGCTACCAAGATCACAAAATTATTACTGTGTGAGGCAGAATTTAAATTCAGATCTTCCTGATGCCTCGTCCATTGCTCTGCCTACTGTGCCAGCCAGCTGCTAGCTACAGTGGCTCACCCTGACTGCCTTGTTTTCTTCATCTGTAAAGTGGGAATAATAAGAACAGTTACCTCCCAGAGTTGTTATGAGATAATACACGTAAAGTGCTTTGTAAACTTTAAAGTGCTATGTAAAAGCTAGCTATGATTATTGTCATGCTTAGTATTATTATTATAGCAGAAAATATCACAGGTTTTAGAGTGAGTTGAGATCATTTTGAAGACTGGTTCCAGCCATCTCTGGTTCCTGTTTTCCTCCTCAGCAAAATGGAGCAATTAATAATACTGGCATTTCTATATACATGTCTGGGGATGAGCTCACAGCCTTACTTAGTGGCCGGTTCCGTTTTCAGACGCCCTCTTTCTATCGTGCTCAAATCTGCCTTCTAACTTCTAAACTTGACTGTCTCCCCTCTCGGGAGTATGCTCTTTCCTCCATATACCAACCCTTCAGGCACTTGAAGATAATGATTGCTATCTTTGTAAATCTTCTCTTTTCCAGAAGAAACATCCCTAGTTCCTTCAGCTGTTCTCCATGTGACATGGTTTCTGGACCTGCCCCAGTCTGGTCACCCTCTTTGGGATGCACCCCAGGCTGTTGGTGTGCCTTCTAAGGTGTGGGACTTGGAGCTGGCCACAGTGCTCCATAAGTAGGCTGACCAGCACTGAGTATGTTATCTTCATCTCTGGTAAAAGTGTAGGTAGGCAGAGAACAGAGCTGCTGAGCACCACTGGAGGTACCACCTCTGTCAAGTTGACCACAGCCCATTAGGATCATAGGATGTTAGAGTTGGAAGAAACCTCAGAGCTCATCCATTTAATAATGTTCTTTGATATTCTGGCAACCAGCTTCATATCCAGCAATGACACTTACTGTGTACCTCATCTCTCTTGTCTTATCCAAAGAATATCTGAGAGATTGGCAGATGCCTTCCTGGACTCCAGATACACTGTCTTACAGCATTTCCTTGGTCTCCCAGTTAGTTACTCTGTCAGAAAAGGAAGTGATCTTGAACAGGGAGTACTTCCTAGGAATTCAGAGAGTCTAGATAAAGCAAGTGTGGTGAATGAATGTAGGGTTTAATGGACTCATGCTTTTAGGGCCCTTTAGCCTTGCAGGGGATGCCTGAATAATGGCAGTAACTACCTTGTCCCACTCAGAGCCTGGGTGGTAGGAAGCACAGAGCACACAACTCTCTTTGCCTCTGCCAAGGGGCACAGAGTAACAAAGTTCCTGAACTCTTGGACAAAGCCACACTGTGGGGCGATGACATGTTGCCTGCCTGCCATTCAGTGTTGGACAAAAAATTACTTCCTCAGACTGAGGGAAGGGTCTGAGATGATCCAGGTGCAAGACTTGGGGGACAGGGTGGCATTTAGTGAGCAGCTCCTCTTGTCCTTTTGGCAGCTGCAGAACAGCCCTTCTTGTCTACACAGTAACCCTCTGGTCTTTCCCTTTTGATCTCCCTCACCTCTGTTACTTCCCTTCCTTGCCCCTTGTCTGACATTTTACCTTGTCTTCTTGCCCCAGAACTAGATGCGTTTTTCTTCCTGAGAAATGCTAAGAATACCTTGTTTATTCATAGACAGTAAAGTTTGATTCTGATTGGAGGTAGGGCCTAGGATTATTTCTTAGGATTCTTTGCCTGGTTATTAGTTTTTTAACCATTGTGACCAATGTGATATATTAGTCAGCTATCTTTATGGTCATACTACTGGCTCGTTAGCGCAAACATCAAAATGAATGCCAAGCTAGAAAAATAAAAATAAGAAAAATATGCCATTCAAGTAAAACAACTCCATCCTGACTTACTTAAAGACACTACAGACACCAAAAAATGGGAAATGGATGTAGGAAAGAACATGGACAATTGTTATAACAATTCCCTACATAAAGATGTAAACATTAGCTGTCCTGAGAAGACCAAGAGAGCCTAGAACTGCCTCAATCAATAAACTTTCAATTTCCTGAAAGATCGAAGCCAAGATCAACACCAGTTTAGATCCTGTAAGTCTAAGTCTAGGATATATTTAGTTGTAAAGTTTTATGGAGAAGGATAGTAGAAAAGTATGAGCTATAGCACTTCATGAAATAAGAAGCAGTAGAGAGAAAACATGTTTAAGAGAAGTTTGGTAAAAGACCCAATTAAGCAAAGTAATCTTAAAGGTATTGTAGGATGAAACTGAAAGGAGAACAAGACACAGACAAAGAATGTAAAATATCAGAAAAGATTTTTAATAACCAGACCCACAGGAGCCAGGGTTCTGCACTGGTCTGTACATTCAGTTTCATCAGGACTCATTCCAAAAAGTGTGCAAAGAGAAGGTCCATGATAGACTTGACATGGTGTGGAAGACATTCAAGGATTGATTCTCAAAGGTATTGAAAAGAATAGAAGATCCCAAAGACACAGAAAAAATCATGGATCTTATTACTGCCAAAATAAGGTGACGGAGAGAATATCAGTAACTACTGACCTGTATACACACTTTCAGATCTTTATAAAATTTTTATGAGAACAGTATACACACACAAGGACATCCTTGATGAGGGCATTTGAATTAAACCAGGAAGCGTTCACTGTTTTACTTCATAGTGGACCCCATCTTTACAATGTAGCACAATTGACAGAAAGATGTTTAGAATACAAGATCCTCTGGGCTTGCTATTTGTTGACCATAAAAAAAAGCTTTGATTCAGTAAAGCAGAGATGTCAAACACAAGACTCCTGAGTGTCCCGAACCAGATTTAAATGTCATTGGGAAATATTTAACAAAATAAATAAAAATATAGATAATGTTAATATGTGATTTTCTAAGGCAGTATGTGTCCATATCAGCTGCCTTGTTTCTATTTGAGTTTGACATCACTGCAGTAAAGCAAATTCCTACTTTAAAGGCTTTTCTCCAGCAAAATATCTCTTGTGGACATGTCAGAATCATATAAGGTACCTCTTTTAGGACAGCAGAGACAGTGACTGTCTACATTAAACAGATATTTGCTCACCAAATGTGTTTGCCACTGACATCATCCCATCTTACTTGGGAGTAAAATTAGCTATATCTGAAAATCACCTAGCTCAGTTTGGATGCAGAGTTGAAGTGGTTCCCAGGAGATTGCACATAACAGAAATTTCTTAGTAAAATATTACTGAGATTTCACATTACTGCCCCCATACATTCTGTGTTCCAGCCAAACTGGGTCACTCGTTCTTCCTCACATGACATTTTCTCTCCATTTCCATGCCTTGTACAGGCTGGTCCCCACTCCTGCAAAGATTTCTTTCTTTGTCTCTGCCTCTGAGCATTCCTATCTCCTTTCAAGGCTCAGCTCTGCTACCTTCAACATGAGCCTTTTCCGAACCTCCCAGGTGTTAATGTTCTTCCTTCTGGAAATTACTTTGCATTTACCTGGTATGTATTTTGCAGATGTTATTGTGCTAATTGAATCAAGCTCTGGACCATTGCAAAGTGTCCTAAATCAGATTCATAATTACCATTGATTATGATGATGAATCTGCCTGCCTCAAATCTCTTCTCACTCCAGTCCATTCTCCATTCAGCTGCTGAAGTGACTTTCCTAAAGTGTAGGCCCAACCATGTCACGCCCTTTTCGATAAACTACAGGGGCTCCCTATCACCTCCAGGATCAAATACAAAATCTTTTGTTGTTCAAAGCCCTTTATAACCTACCCACACCTACCCACCCACACACACACACACACACATACACCTTTCCAGAATTCTTACACCTTACTCCCCTCCACGTCCTCTTCCAGCTGTGACACTGGCCTCCTGGCTGTTCTGCAAACAAGACGTTCTCTCAGCTCTGGGCATTTTTGCTGTCTGTCCCCCATACCTAGAATGCTCTCTCTCCTTATTTCCACCTGACTTCCTTCAAATCCCCATTAAAATCCCATCTTCTACAGGAGGCTGTTCTCAACTCCTCTTAATTCTGGTGTGCTCCCTCTTTCAATTATTTTCTTTTTTTTCTGCATGTAGCTTGTTGGTACTTATTTGCTTGTTATCTCCCTCATTAGATTCTGAGCTTCTTGAAGGCAGAGACTGTCTTTTGCTTCTCTTTGTATCCCTAGTGCTTAGCACAGTGCCTGGTACGTAGTAAGCACTTAATAAAGGCTTATTGACTGACCAATTCAAAAGAATTTGAGTGGTTGCTCTAACTCCTCCACAAGAAAAAAACGATCAACTGAAGAATGCCTTTTGTCCAGACTATGTACGGTATGAAGAGGGATAGGCAACCTGCAGAGCTCATCTGTTAGTACGCACATCAGGGACAGATGAAGCAAAAGGCTGAGTAGTTAGTAAATAAGGTCAAGAATTGAACAGAAGGAAGAGATTGGGTCAGGCTGCCTTTGAGAAATTTCACCGTTCTTTAATGACTCCAAGCTTGAAACAAGCCCATTTAACACCAGTATCCTTCTATTCTTCCTGACATCGTGAGTCATGAAATACCACAGACTCAGAAGAATTAAGGTTGTATATTGCCCAAAGGGTAATAGAGAAGACCGTACTAGGAGTGAGTAGGCTGCAACACTTTACCAATGAGGAAATACATAAGGGAAGTGGTGTAAAGGAAGTCATAATAAAAATGTATGATCAAAAAGAAAGTGGATTGGTCCTGTAGTGAAAGGTGAAGGTGAGAGACAACCAGTGGACAGCCTGAATGTTTCATTGCTCTCCCTGCAGTGTCAAGAGAACGAGAGGAAGGTCCCAGCATGTTGAGCTGATCTCCTGTGGCAAATTCGTTGGACAAGCATTGTCCAGCCTGGACAGACACAGATGGATTCTTAGCTATATCATGAAGGGAATACCTCTAGTGAAGTAATCACACATCTATTGGAGTGTTAAGGCTGAGTGAAATATGTTTACTCCTGTGAACCCAAGAACATCTGTGAGCTGATGACATCAGATTTAGAGCTAGAAGGTACCTTACAGATCATCTAGTTCAGTTTCCTTTTTTTAACAGAATAGAGAACCGAGACCCTGAGAAGTCATAGCATTGGCCTGAGAGCTGCGTGTAATGAGGTCATACAGGTGATGTAATTTGCCCAAGGTCATACAGGTCATAGATAGTCGAGCTAGCATTTGATCCCAGGTCACTTGACTCCCAATCCAGGATTCTTTCCAGTATACCCCAGCCATACATCCCCTATCATCTCCCGTAGTAGCCTTGCCTTTATGCCAAACATGGAATTTCTGCATTTCTCCCAAGCTGGAACTTTAAGAAAGCAGGTCTGGAGAAGCCAAACCCTACAGGGTGGCAGCAGCTGCGGCATTTGGTGTCCAAGCCTGTGTATGGTCTGCCCTTCCTGCAGGGCTTCTCCTGCAGCAACCCCATGAAAGCTGACTTTCACCAAAGCCAGATATTGGGCTACGGAATTGGCTCTGCCTACTCTCTACTTCCAGCAATGGAGACTGGCAGAGAACGTCTTCCTGTGAACCAGATGTCTCAAGCTGATTTGGATGAATCGGCCAATAAGAGACCTATGCTATCCTATGAAGAACCCAATCAGGTCCCACCTTCTGACTTTATTACTGCACATGTGACCTTTGACAAAAAGGTATTGAAATTTGATGCCTGTTTCTAAGAGGATGCCCCTCTGTCTCCTTAGAGCATTATAGGATCCGAAAGGTAGCCATCTGTTATTACTTGGAGAATGATAGCTTGTTAGTCATTGAGCCTATTGTGGAAAACTCTGTAATTCCTCGAGGCAAATTCATCAAATGCCAGAGACTGCCCAAGAATGACCATAGGGACCATTACCATTAGTAATGGAATATCATATATCAACATCACAGTTTATGGGAAGCCATTTCCTATTATTGACTATGGCCCTTTTACAAAGGTATTTTTAGAGAATCAAGGAATTGAACTAAATCCACCAGAGAAATGGCTTTGGACCCTTAAACTGAACTCCGGAAAAAACCTCTCCTTATGCATGTCACCCCGTCAGACTTTGACCAATTTAAATAATTTCTGACCTTTAATAAAAAGGTCCTCCAATTCTATTCAATTTGGGATGACACAGATAGCGTGTTTGGAGAGAGTCAAGTCTATATTACTCATTACTATCTTGCTGATGACACAGTGGAAGTTTGAGAGGTCCATGATCAAAATGATGGGTGAGATCCTTTCCCAGTCCTGATGAAACCCCAGCACTTGCCCAAAATCTTGGTAGAAAATTCTAGGAGAACTCTATAGAATGAACTAGGAGAGGGCTAGGACCCTACAATGGTTTGAAAAAAATTCAAAGAATCAAGGATCTTTCTTGCTTAATTGCCCACTGTTTTTACTTCTCACCATCCCAGTCCAACCATCTACCAGAAAACCAGCCCATCTCTGCCACTTGTGCTGTTGCTGATCCCCATCTAAAATGGAAACCCTCTATCTTGGACCTTTAGAGACCATGTACCCTGTCTCTGGGGAACCCAGTCATCTTAGCTTTGGAGCTGGGTCGTCCTGATTTGTGGGCCACCGAGTACAAAACACCTAACCCACTCTGTCTAGGTGGCTAGAGATTATACTTCATATGCCATCCAGCCATCCGCTTCTATTCCAGCCTCACCCTGCTTCCTTTCCACCTCTTGCTCTAGAAATGTAATCAAGTCAGCACTTTCATTGCTACTGGAGTGCTGCTGAAATCAAATGCTCTATAGGCCCATTCACCATCCCTGAGATTCTTCAGGTCAAAGTTTCCTTTTCTGCCATCACTCCCCTTTACATATTTCCTCTTATTGAATAAATGTGAACTCCTAGAGGGCAAAGAAAAAAGGAAAAGAAAGAATGAAAGCAGGTCCAGCTAAGCTAGGAGAAGAGAAGTGAAAGCCATTCTGGCAGGCTTAAACGGATGTGAAACTATGGTGGTGAACCAAAAGGGAAGAGTCCAGTCAGGAGATTCCAGGGGGACTTGAGCCCTTGCAGTTGGCTCATGCTAGAGAGTAGGCTTACTTGGGCAATACATACACTATACTGTGGGGGCAGAGCCTGCCATCTCCGATCATGCTCCTCTTCCCTTTGAAACTCCATAGGGCACCATTATCTGAAGCTTTGTCAGTGCAGGCCTCTCTAGCAGCTCATCAGCCTCACTGCATCAAGGGCCAGCCATGCCTGTGGCTCAGAGAGCCCCTGGCCTACCCGTGTGTCCTCACCTCTCTCCCAAAGACCACAGAGGCAGGGGAGCAATCAGGGCCGGGAGAGGGGACCCATCCCGCTTCTTCTTCTTTGCTCTCCTTATGCCCTGAGTAACTATCTGGATCAGGTCTTCAGTTTAACTAACTGTGACAGCAGAGCATCAGGAGGTACACATTAGCCAAGAGACTACAAGCCCTAGAAAGAGGTCCTCTTAGGATCCAGATCCAAATCTGGACCTAGAACTCAGAGGTCTCTTAGAGATCATCTCACCAAACGCCTTGATTTTGTAGAGGAAGAAAATGAGTCCCCAGAAGAAAAGGGTTTGCTTAAAGTCACACAGGTGGTAAAAAACATTCCAGGGTTCGGGGCGGGAGGGGGGGGCGACAAGGTATGATCATAACTCCTCCTCTGGCTTCATGTCCCCCCTTATGGGGAAGATTGTCAAATCTTGCTCATGTCTGTCTCTGGAATAGCTCCCCTTCCTCTCTATTCCCACAGCTAGCACCCTTGTTGAGACAATTATTACCTTTCTATATCTAAACATTCATAGCTGTTTGTTTCTTATGACACTTATCACAGTGGCTCCTGAGAATTCCTGAGTCCATGCCGAAGCACACTGCCATACCCCAGGTTGGCTGAAGAATAAATAGGACTTGAAGAGAATCATGAGGTTTGAAATGTAACTCTTGTGGGGTAGGCTGTGGTGCCAGGAAATGCCAGGATCTGGAGTATATGCCAAGCCTGGACTCCTTTGCACTCACACCTGCCCACTAGAACCCCAGCCCTAAGCAGCAGGTTCCTCCTGTTAGAAGTAGGAAGGGTCCTTTTAGACCTCCCACATAGTTCCAGCCTGTCTCCCTACTCACCATACAGCCTGAGCATTAGCACTGAATCAGCACTGGAACAGTTTACCTACATATAACCATTCCTGCTGATGTCCAGCTCTACCCCTCCTAGCTCATTGGTACATCAGCTAAGATATCCCCCACAGGGGATTCGATAGGTAAACCAAAAGCTGGGTCATCCAGGACCACCAACCCCTTGACCCCATTTCTCTCTAATGACAGTAATAATGATTCACACTTATTTGCACTTTAAGGTTTGCAAAAGATTTAATCAGCATAAAGGCACATCTTTGCATTTTTATTGTAGTTAATGGAACAATGAAGTTCAATGCAGAGAATCTTATTTTCCAATTAATTAAATCAGTATGGCATTCCACTTGTCTAGGATGCCCTTCTCTCAGATGATCTGAATCCTACTTATCCTGAAAGCATCAGCTTAAATCTCTCATCCTCCATGAAGCCTTCCATGACTACTGTCACCCACAGGAATCATTCTTCCTCACCATACAGCACAATTGGCACACATATCCTCTTTCCATATGTATACAGTATCCAGCATTACTTGTTCATGCACTTAGCATTCTCACCTACACTGTAAATGCCTTGAGGAAGAGGATGGGGCCTTTTAGATTTGCCTCTCCCCCAGCCTCATTGGGCCCAGACCCAGGCCTGAAGTAGACTCTTATTTAACAGTGCTGCTGCTTGCTAGGGGCCAAGGACCTGCAGAGACCAGAGTTTCAGTCCTGCCATTTACACTCACCCATTGTGTGATCTAGAGCAAGGCATCTGCCCTCTCTGAACTTTAGTTTCCTCATCTACAAAATGCGGGATAATATCACATTTGAGTTTTTTTTTGAGACTGAGCCTCCCTATATTACTGAGGCTGGAGGTACAGTGGTCACTTGATGGCCTGGCCCCAGTGCAGATCAATCCATCAGCCTCAATCTCACCAGTAGCAAGGACTACAAGCATGCACAACCATGTCCAGCATGCCTGCTTTCAGAACCAACACTTGGCAGACCCAAAATTTGCCTCTTTAGAGGGTCTTGCTTCTTCATATCCTCATACAAAAACTTTCATTTCTTGGCTCAGGTGACATTCAGCCAGAACTGCCCTTTTTCACGCTCTGAGAGATGGAGGCTTTGTCCGAGGGTGTAGAAAAGCCAGCACTTGCAAAGAGCAAGGATTCAGACTTAGTGAAGTCTTTGTCCTCACAGAGGGCATGGGGCTTTGGGTTCTAAGGAGAATCATTAAGACAAGAAGACTTGCCAAGGCAGTGCCCTCTTATATCATCCTTCTCTTCCCAAATATTGTCTGAGATAGGCTCTATTTGCACATACTTCCTTCTGTCTCTGATCCTCCTTTCTACTCTATTAAAAAGAACTAGAAAAGAGATGGAGGCAACCATGCATCTCTATGACCCTCCCAGTCTTGGACTTTTATAGAAGCTGCAGACATGAGTAGAGAGACTTAAATTCCAAAATCCAGCCCTTATTTATGCAGAGATAGCTAGTCTTTTCATAGGCATTGCTATAGGGATAATGATATATCAGATTCTTATCTGTTTTCTAAATATCAAGTATTTATTACACACCTACAATACATAGGACACCACACCAAGTATAGGAATCTACCGTGAATGTCTAGCCTCAGCTTTCAAAGATAAACTCCCTTCTAAAATTATGATGTATAATCTGAAGGACATAGGTACAGGACATTGTTTTCCATTGAATTTAAAATTTTTTCCTCTTGAAGGTTGTCTATTTATTTCCCAAGAGTAGACAGACCCTGTAGTTTACAACATCAAGCTTTTCTTTTATGCACTTGCCAAAAAATGCAGTCACCACCCCTACATACAACTTGCTCACTTAAAACTGAGCCATTATTTAGGCCATTCTTCCCATTTCTTCTGTATCAAATCATGGAATCATAGCATCCTCAGAGTCAGAAGAAACCTTGTAGTCTCATCTTTTGCAGCCTCTTTCTGAGCCAGAGGCCCCTCATTCCTGATATGTGGTCATCTAGCCTTCCCTTAAGGACTGCAAGTGACAAGGAACTCATATCACAGTCTCTTGAAATGGGTCATTCTTCATTGTTAGGAAGGAGGTGGCTAGATAGCTTAGTGGAGAAAGTGCTGGGTCTGAAGTCGGGAGGATCTGAGGGCAAATGTGGGTGAGTGACCCTGGGCAAGTCATTTAAAATCCATTAATCTTAATCCTCTGGAGAAGGAAATGGCAAATCACTCCAGTATCATTTGCCAAGAAAACCGCCTGGACAGTACTGTGTGCTGTGGTCCGTAGGGTCTTGAAAAGTTGGACACAACTGAATGACTAAACAACAGCAACGTGATCAGAAAGTTTTCCTTCTCGTGGAACTGAAATCTGTCTCTCTAGAACTTCCACCCATAGCTTCTGACTGACAAGCTTTCAGATACCTGAAGCCAGCATTTGTGCCCCACCCCGCCCTCCAAGACTTTTCCTAACTATTCTTTTCAAAACTTATTCAAAACATCCTTTCTTTAGAAAAAAAAAAATTCTTCCTTCAAAAGCCAGTGTCAGATGCACGTCTTCTGAGAAGCCTTCCTGACTAATTCCATGTGGTGGGCCACAGCAGTCATTCTAGCGACTCGAGTGCTGGCAGATTGTGGGCAGGTAACTATTGGGCCTATTAGTCCCCTTAGGTCTTAGGCTTTGTGGCAAAGGACTTTGCCTTTTGTCCTCCTTTGCCCTCCTTTGGGGGCATCCTCAGTGTTAATACAGGCCTGAGAATACAGTATTGCGCATTCCTGGCAGACACAGAGATCCAAGGGGATGAAGGCAGTCTAAGCTGATTTTGTGGTTCATCTTAGGTAACTAGAGTGGGCTAGATAATTTCCTCATATCATCTTCCTGTTGGTTCAGGACTTGCTAATCTCCATCCTCTGCTTGAATTTCCATCACTTTCTTCCTGTGCACTGATCTCTATCCCTCCCCCTCCCAGTATGTTCTTCTATCAACTTCTTGGAGCATGTGAGATCTCTGTAGAGCCTACCGAGGCCTTGGCTTTGCTTTCTGTATTTGCTGAGCGTTCGGGCACAGATAGATGTCGGGGCCTTCCCTTGGGGAAGTCATGCCCAGCATGTCTCTCCAGAGTGGTCTTGATGGGGTATCCTGGAAGAATGCGCTGAGCATCCACTCCAGACAGCACCAGCTCCTCCAACAGGTTGTCATTAGGATCTGGGAGAGATATATTCCAGCCCATTTCCTCACTAGAAAGGAAGAGTCTGAAAAGGGGATTGCTTGGAGCAGAATGCAGAGCTTCTGTGGCCAGAGTTTCACTCTGCCTTCCCACCCATTCTTCTAGCAATGTCCTTTTCTATTTATAAATAATGCAGGCCCCCATAAAAAGCTTGTCATTTCTCCTTGTGAGCTGTGCTTGCATCTAGTTCATTGATGTAATTGCTGCTTTTAGCCCTTAGCTTCCAGCTTCAGCATCCCTGGCCTCATTCCTCACAGCAGATTCCTTGCTGTTCCCCCCACCCACCAAGCCCCCATTGGGCTCTTTCCTAGTTCCTTTATCTCGGAGGGAAGGCACAGCACCTGAGATACCTCCGATGTTTTGCTGGCTTCTAGGAGTTCTCATTTCTGGGCAGTTGTATACATTTTAGAGGAATGTTGGTAAAGAAAATGTGAGGTCTCTGAGAATATAAGGAATGGAGTCAAAGGGCCAGGAGAAGATGTGGCCCTTTTACACCCATCTCACCTCGCTCCTTGACTTGGTGTATTGGGAATGAGCCTACAGGTAAAGTTGAAGCCTATATACCACCCAAAAGTGGTTTTATAAGAAAAAAGTGTTGAGAAAGGAATTTGCTTAGAGACAAAGCAATTCCCCCCTCTGTCAGTCAACCTTGCCCCGCCTAGAAATGGCCAGACGGTTCCCATAAGGTTGGACTGAAGCATTTCCACAAACTCAGATCACTGCTGTTCCCCAGGCCCCTGGAGAAGTGACTCCCAAGGCCTGTGAACACTCAAGCCCAATGAGAAAGCACTATTAGCTTCTGGGGGAAACACTGCTGCTTAGAGTGGGGGTGGAGAAGGATGATAGACTCTGGGATGAATCGTGCTGAAATTGTTCCTGAGAACCTTTGCCCTGTGCGTTCTGTGCCCAGAAGAGAGTGTGACATACTGAGGCCAAAGGGTTACTTCCCTCCATTTCCCACTGCTGAGGTTCTCCTTCTTGACCATGAGACCCTCTTTCCTGGCCCCACCACTTCCCCGCTTCTATTTATATCTATTGCCCTTTGTGTCCTTGAAGATGAAGCTACAGATGGTGATTGTTCTCGACCAGTCTGAGTAACTGAAGAAACTGATTTGTGACCACAGCAAAGAAACTAATTTCTGTGCTTCAGGCACAGAGTCTGTCCTTGGGGTTTCAGATTCCGCCCCTAGTTACAGGGCCTGGCACTGTTGATGACTCTGCCTTTGTCTCAGAGCCTGGCCAGTGCTGGAGAAGCTGGGTGCCAGTTGCCTGGTGTCACATCATTTGGACTTAGGACTATTCTACCACCGTCTGTATAGAAAGAACAAAGAAAATATAAGAGACATCCCCCTGCCCCCAACCAGGGTCAGCCACAAGGTCTATCTAGCCTAGGATTCTGTCTCCAGTGAGGATACTGAGCTATATATAGGTTTGGCAGAGGGAGTTGGGACGAACATCCTGTATGATACCAACCTCCAGTATAAATGATGTGTGTGCTTCAGAAACACATCCCCAACGAAGCATGCTTCAGTGGGAAGAGCCCGGAATTAGGAGTCAGAAGACCTGGGTTCAAATCCTGCCACAGGCTTTCTTTTTTTTCCCAAGTATGTACTTTCTTTTTTTAATAATATTTTATTTTTTCCAATTATATGTAAAGACAATTTTTAACATTCACTTTAAAAATTTTTTGCATTCAAAATTTTTCTCCTTCCCTCCTTTCCTTTCCTCCTCCTCTCCCCCCTACCTGAAACAATAAGCAATTTAATATAGGTCATATATGTGCAGTCATGTAAAACATATTTCCATATTTGTCCTGTTGTGAAAGAAGAAACAGACTAAAAGGAAAAAACCATGCAAAAAATAAAGTGAAAATAGTATGCTTCAATCTCCATTTAGACTCCATCACTTCCTTCTCTGGATGAGGATAGTATTTTCCATCATGAGTCCTTTGGAATTGTCTTGGATCATTGTATTGCTGAGAAGAGTGAAGTCATCCATGGGTGGTCAACTCATAGTGTTGCTGTTACTCACAGGCTTTCCTGGCTTTGTGGCTGTGAGATCACTTAACCAAAGAGGCAGAGAAATGATGGACTAGAAGTGCTCACTGAAATATGCAGTTTCAGACATGGCCAATGTATAGATTCAGTTTGCTTGATTGTATTTATTTATTACAAGGGAGGATTTTTGCTTGTTGAGGTTGAGTAAGCAGAATAAAGATGTTAGAGATGAAGAAAAGAACATTGATGAAACATTAAAAATACACAAAAAGGAGAAAATTTCAGATAGAGATACAAATAGGGCAATTTTGTTACTTCTGTAGTAAATTTAATGTATTCTTTTTCAAAAAAACAGACCATGTAGAATAAATTCATGGTTTCATATACAATCCTCTTATCATTTTTCTTCGTATAATGAAATGTTCATTTATTAAGTTCATAGTAAAAAAAAGAAATTGTTTTAAAAATGCATATAGAAGGGGAGAAATTACTTAATGCCCCTTAGCCTCCAGGTGAGGTCATAAGGTAAATGTTTTGGAAACTTCAAAGTGCAATACAAATAGAAGTTTGGAGAAGGAAATGGCAAACCACTCCAGTATCTTTAAGAAAATCCCAAATGGGATCATGAAGAGTCAGACATGACTGAACACCACCAGCACCAAATAAGGGTTATTACTGTAATGTGAGTTCCCCATTGGACCTTGAACCCCCTTTGCTAACCACCCAGCTTTAGTATGGCGCATGCTGGGTATTTGTAATTATGTAAATATAGATTAAGCCCCTATCCATGCACCCTCTTCCAGTAGAGCAGGTAAGAACCATACATCAAAGAGCAAATCATATGATGAGGACAGAGAAGACCAAGCAGCAGAGTAATTCTTGGCCTTCCCCGTCCCTCCCCCCAGGGCATGGAGGGGTATCACTTCCCAAGAGCAGCAGGGAAGGGAGCATTTCTCATACCTTCTCCGATGGCCCCCTCAAAGCCCCCTTGGCGTGGTTCTAGAGTGTCTCCATGCTGTTCTATGCTGCTTCTGAAGGGACCGTTCCTCTTTTTCTGAAGCTGCTGTTCATTGCTTCTCTGCCAAGCTGCTACTGACATCTGTTGGAGCAGCCATCTGCTGTTGTGGGTTCTTCTTCCCCAGGGAGAGTGGCGTGTTCAGTTCAGGGCACCACAGTTTAAGATGGACATTGATAGTAAGCTAGAGAGCATCCAGAGAAAGGCAGCTAGAATGGTCTTGAGATCATGTCATATGGAGCTCAGTTCAAGGATATGGGGAGATTTCATTTGGAGAAGAATCAAGGATTGGGATGGCTGTCTGTCACAAGGGCTCTTTCAAGAAGGATTTGACTTTGTCCTCCTTGGCCCATGAGGCAGAACCAGGAGCATTGGGTGCAAGGTGCAAAGAGGACAATTCAGACTTGATTTGGGAAAAAAAAAAACTCCCTAACAATTAAAGTCGTGCAGTAACTTTCTTCTGTGGAATAGGTTTTCTTTAGAGGTGGTGGGCTCCCCCTCATTGAAGGTCCTCCAGCTGAAGCTGGATAATAACCACTTGTCAGATATATTATATTGGGGATTTCCTTTGGCTGTAGGTTATAGTGAAGGGACATTGAGATCCCTTCCAACTCCCCAATTCTGTGATTCTCTGATTTTGTGAGACTGTCCTAGACCAAAATGCCTTCCTTTCTTAGAAAAGCCTGGATCACTCCAAGCTGACACACAAAAGGGTTGATCAGGCATCTGTCACAACTTTCTTACATAGACCTTGCTCACATGGGAGTTTCCCATCCTCACTCCTAACTGGGGCAGGAAGTAATTTTTTTTCATCTCTCACTGTTCAAGAGTATAAGCTATGTGCCCCTACATAATGCAAAACTCCTACTGATTCTCTGTGGCTGAGACTAAACAGAAGTACCAGTTTTTCATTAGCCATTTCAATTCCTATCATGATTTGGGCAGCTTGTACTGGGGGCCATCCAGATTCCTTTGAGTTTTGGTGAGCCTCAAAGAGGCACTTTTGTAGCACAGGAAGGAAGGGTTTGGGCTGAATTCTTGCTGTCACGGCGAAAAGCGCTATCCCCCTTTATGTTGTTGTGGGCAGTGGGGAACTTTAAGCATTCCTGCATCAGCTCGAGTTCTCATTCTTCTAAAAGCAGAATGGCTAATAAATTCTTTATATGCTATAATGCAGATTTCATTCTAAAACATATGAGAATAATATAATAATAATATAAGAATAAATCAATAAGAACTGCTAATCTACATGAGATTCTGACCAATGAGGACCTGGATGCCAGAGTAGAAATGCTGGGGACTTGGAGGAGAACTACCAATGCCATCTTAGAGTCTACAAATGATAAGAACAGAAAAGCCAGAAAAATCTGATGTGTTTTTTGTGTGATGCCTATGCTCCCCACATATGACACTTAGGGCACCTTTGATACTTGTGACAGCTCATAGTACAGATAGTCCAGCTCAGCTTGTGTGCTTGAGCCTACAGAGAGGGAGTCAGTCACTGTCAGTTATCCAGTGGGGAAGTACAATATCCAAGTTGCCCACTGGGTGGCATTCTACTTGAACAGCAGCCCCAGTTAACTTCAGATCCCTTGCTGCCAAAGTGGAATCCTCAGCTGGCAGCACTAACTAGGTTTGGACTTTAGTAGGTAAAATGAAAAATTACCAGAAGTTCATGGAGGAACTCCTCTGCTGCTGTCTGGAGGGACTCAAATGCTGCCCTTTCCCAACCCAGTTCAGGGCCTATATGGGCTGGGGTCAGTCAGGGATGGGGGAGGGAGTGGAGCCTGCACTCTCCTTCCTTCTTTTCTCTTGCTCTTTAGAGCCTCAGCTGGGAACCTGGGGAAAATTGCTTATACTTAGGTTAAGCTCTTGTCTAGAGTCTCTCCAAGTCATACTCAGTATTCAGGATGAAGCAAGGAAGTAGACAGCTACTCATTTCCTCCACTACAAAAGATATAAGGCAGCTAGGTGGTGCAGTGTCTGGAGTGTCAGGCCTGGAGTCACAAAGACTCATCTTTGTGAGTTCAGATCTGGCCTTGGACATTTACTTGCTGTGTGACCCTGGACAAGACACTTAACCCTGTTTGCCTCAGTTCCTTATCTATACAACGAGCTGGAGAAAGAAATGCCAAACCACTCTAGGATCTTTGCCAAGAAAACCCCAAATGATGTCATGAAGAGTCTGACATGACTGAGTAACAACACAAAAGAAATGTTTAAGATGCAAAAAGGCTCATGAATATACATAGATTTAAAACAAGTTACAACAATTCCTAATTCCTTTTATACCCTCCAATGAGGTTAATACCTAAAATGTTAATACCTAGAAACATACATTCTGTGGGACTACCAAAGAACCATTACACCTTCACCTTATCTTTACACTATCTGCACAACTCCCACAAGATCATGTCTTCTGGCATGTCAGTCCAGGGCATGGGCTCAGCCTCCTGTAGTTGATCATTTCTCTGAGAAGGAGGTAAAGGGAAAAACCATGTCTGCCACTGGTCAGTTCCTGCTGAGGGATTCAGGAGCTACCATCCTCTCAAACTCATGAAGTTGCCTCCAAAGCTAAAAAAAAAAGTCCATCTCAAGTTGCTGTTTGATCATTTGTATTCAAGGAAAGAAACACAAAGCAGAAGAGGCAGCTGGGGCCTCGAAATCCCAGGTGAGTATAGGCTCAACTAGATGAATACATGCTCTTCCTGCCACGTATCAGCAGCTGCTGTGTATGTCAAGAATGGCTGGGATGGTGGAATACCCTTTTGACTGCCTCAGGTTCCTCAGATGTAAAATGGGGATCATAATAGCATCTACCTTATAGGATTCTCAGATGATCAAATGAGATAATATTTTTAAAGAGCTCAGCACATGTAAGAAATGATAAAGGGGATGGTTTCAGAAAAACCTGGAAAAACTCAAACGAACTGATACAAAGTGAAGTGAGCAGAACCAGGAGAACATTGTACGTAGTAACAGCAACATTGTAGTGATAATGAATTGTGAAAGACTTAGCTACTCTGATCAGTGCAGTGATCCACGACAATTCCAAAGGACTCATGATTAAAAATACTATCCACAAAGCAGCTAGGAGGCATAGTGAATAGAGCACCAGCCCTAGAGCCAGGAAGATCTGAGTTCACATACGGCCTCAGACACTTGCTAGCTGTGTGACCCCACTTAACCTGGATTGCCTCAAAAAAAATCTTCCTCCAGAGAACTGATGAAGATTAAACATATTTTTTTACTTTTTTTGCTTTTTTTTGTAACATAGTTAATATGGAAATATATTTTGCCTGACTTCACATGTATAATGGATATCATATTATTTGCCTTCTCAGTGGGTAGGAGAGGTCCTGGGGGGAGGAAGAGAATTCAAAACTGAAAACAAATAAACGAATGTAAAAATTAAAAAAAAAAAAAAGAATTTAGCACAGTGCCTGACACATAGTAAGTGTTTAATAAGTTCTCTTTCCCTTCCCCTTCCCCCTCTCACCGTTCTTAAGGTCAGTTCTTCCTGGATCAGTGGTCAGCCTTCCTTTGACACTTCCCCCTTCCCTGCTGCCATCATAGAGATCAAAGTATCGTTGCATCATTCCAAAGCACTAAGACCTTCAGTTCTAGATTCTCTCCCTCCCCTAACCTATGCCCCACTGATTGAGAAAGCAAGAAATGCAAAACTTATTACAAATATGAGTCATGCAAAACAAATTTCATTAGCCTTGTTCTGAAGAAAAAAAAGAAAGAAAGGAAAAAATGTGTTTCAGTTGCACTCCAAATCTATTAGGTCTCTATCCAGAGGTGCATGGCATTTTTCTGTAGGTGAGCCTTAAAAGGAGCCAAGGAAGCCAAGAGTTAGAGGCTAAGAAGGAAGGCATTCCAAGAATGGGAGACAGCCAGTACAAAAGCTGAGAAATGATGAGAAATGGACTGTCATGTTTGAGGAGCTGTAAGTAAGCCACTCTGACTGGATTGTAGAGGACATGGAGGGGAGTCCAGTGTTAGGAGAAGAATGGGCCAGGTTATGAAGAGCTCTAAATGCCAGACCTAGGTTTTTATATTTGATCCTTTAGGATAATTAAGTAATGAAGGAGCCATTAGAGATGATCAGTGGGAGGTTGACGTTGTCAGACCTATGCTTTAGGAGAACCCCTTTGGTGGCAAAGTGGAGGATAGATTGGCATGGGAGGAGACTCGAGGCAAGGAGTCCAATCTGAAAGCTATTGTAATAGTCCAGGTGGGAAGAGATCAGCGCCTGGGTGGTAGCCGTGTGAGTGGAGAAAAAAGAAGTTCTAAGTGGCTTTTTTCAAGGAGTTTAGATTAGAAGAGGAGGTGAGATATAGGGCAATACCTGGAGGGCATCGTAGTATCCAGTGAGGATTTTTTAAGGATAAGGGAGACTTGAATGTCTTTGTAGGTAGCAGAAAAAGAACCAGTTGGATAGAGACTGGAGATTAGAGAAAGGGTGGGGATAATAGCGGAAGCAATCTGCTGGAGAAAATGAGAAGGGATGGGATCAAAGATACACGTAAAAGAGTTTGCCTTGGTGAGTAAATAGGCCACCTCATCCCCAGAGACTGACATGAAGGATATAATTGAGAACAGTATCAGAAGGATGTGAGATGAGGAGGGGAGAAGAAGGCATTCTTGACAAATGACCTCAACCTTTAGGCATTTTGATCTATTTAGGCCCAAATGGACCATCAGATTTTGTTTGATAACTTTGAATAGGAACTATGTTGACCTCAACCAAGAGATAAAGACTTTTTCTGCTGGTCATGACTCATTTTATTGTAGGAACTGAAGCTACCTCCATTAAGTTCTTAACCTAGTAGCCAGAGACAGTTTGAACTACTATGAGCACATTCATCTAATTCCATTTGCTTGCTACTTTTCTTAATAATTGAACTGATAAAAATATTCAAATTAAAAGGGGGCTCTACAGTTTGAATTGAAATATAAAGTCAGGGATTCGTTACATTACTTGAGTGGCCAATCTGAGAAAAAGAGTCCCAAGATTCCCCTCCACCAGAGATGCCAAACATGGACCACAACATTCTCAAGTGTGGCCCAAACCAGATTGAAATGTCCTTTGGGAAACAGTTAACTAATAAATAAAAATTCAATCAAACATAAATAGTATCACTATGTGGTCTTCTAAGTCACCATACTGACAGCAAGGATCCTTATGTACAGTTTAGTGGCCCCATTTCTACATGGGTTTGACACCCCTGTGTTACATGTGCCTAATGCCTGGCCACTTAAATAGTTCAGAGGATTTTCTAGAGTAGCAGTCAGAGAGGAAGCAGAGGGCCATTGCATTGCAATGCCACAGTAGTGCAAGTAGGGGGAAGAGAAGGGAGACGTGTTTGTTAAGCACCTGCTGTGTGGCGCCGTTAAGTATTTTATAAATATTATCTCATTTGTTCCTCCTGACAACCCTGCGATGTAGGTGCCATGTTACTGTTGCTCCATTTACAAATAAGGACAGTTTAAGTGATTTTCTCAGGATCACACAAGTGTCTGAGGCCACATTCAAACTCAGGTCTTCTCTAACCTATGCCCAGGGCACTATCCACTGAACCCTCTAGCTATTTAGATACATGCAGTAAGCAAACAGAGGCTTCAAGCCTATATGTATAGTCTGTATTACACAATGCAGCACTTACTACATAATGCAATAATCCATAATGTCAAACCAAGTTTGCCATGTGATTAAGTTAAACCACAAAGTACCTTTTTTTGGGGAGACATTAGGGTGTGCCTGTAACACAGCACAGCCCAAAGATAGGTCTTCTTGCCTGCTTGTCAAAGATGTCACAACTGACATTCCTGTTAAGGTACAGAATTTAGTGCTTGTCCTTGGAATCCCTCTTAAGTCTGAATGATGCTAATTCTTGGATTTAGGGATGTCAGGACAGGTCCCCAACTTTCCTTAATTTCTCATGGAGCTGTTATCTGAGAAACTAATCCTTCTGAAGTCTGTTTATATTAGCTTCAAATAACCAAAGCCCTCAATTACGGAGACTTCTTTCAAATTCTACTTTTAAGAGGAAAAAAACAAAACAAATAATGGAGGAAAAAAGCTGATCTCAGACATCTATTCTAAACAGAGCCCCCAGGCAGGAGTTATTAAACTAAGGTTTGTGAACTTGTATAGTATCTCAATAACTGTATTTCAGTCTGATTTGTTTCCTTATTAAGTCTATGTGTTATTTTATTCATTTGAAAACATTCTTAGAAGGGTTCTGAGGCTTCACCAGTGCATGACACAAAGGGTTACCCCTGCTCCAGGACATGTCCTGGTTACAGGACATAGTTCTTACCTCTCTCTACTCCTGATTCAGTGATCTAAGACCCTTCAAGATCCTAGAGGTCTTAAAAGATTCAATTATGTTCAGTTGGCTGGACTTGTAAGGTGGGGAAATTGACCCAAATGTGTTAGAAGATTTTAGTTACAAGACCGAAGCAAAAAGGAACTTCTGGGTTGATACTTTGACCAGAAGATCAACATGGCTGAAACTCTGAGGATTCAGGTGAGTTGAGGCTTTAATTTTTAGCCCATAGGAATTGTGAAGATAAATTCTCTGTGTTTACTCTAGAATGGCAAAATCATACCAGCTTGGAACTGGAAGGGACCTTCAAGGTCATATCGTCCAAATGACACTTTGACAGGAACCCCTCAACAGCACCTGCTCGGCTGCTTAGTGCCTGTGTGAGTTTGGTGCACCTCTCTCTGGGCTTCAGCTTCCTCATCTGTAAAAACGAGGAGCTGGAGTATGTGATCTCCATGATCCCTCTCACCCCAAAGTTCTCACTCAGAAGTAGGCATTCAGCTAAAGGCCTCCAGGGAAGGAAGATCCCGACATCTGAAGGCAGGCCATTCTGTTCTTGAACAGCTCTCAGTTAGGAAAGGCAAAGCCCGCCTCTTCTACCCCCCCCCCCACCTGCATACCCAATTGTCTTTAGTTCTGCCATCTGTGGCATAACAGAACTAGTCTAAAACCTCTTCCACAGAATAGCTCTTCAAATACTTTAAGGCAGCCCTCAGAAGCCCCCAGGTCTTCCCTTCTCCACGTTAAGTACCCCAAGTTTCCCATCTTCATATGGCATGATCTCTACTCCTTTCACCTCCTCTGGATGCAATTCAGCTTGTCACTGTGCCTCCTGAAGTGTGTCTCCCAAGATCAAGTATAGTCATTTAGATCTGGTTTGACCAGGTCAGAGGGCAGTGAGCCTGTGGAACGAGGACCTGTGTTCAAATTCTGCCTCTGACCTTACTGCCTAGGTGACTTTGGCCAAGTCCCTTAACCTTCCCAAAACTCAAATGAGGGCATCGGACTAGCTGGCCTCTGAGATCCCCATGATCCTCTCTCTTCCTGCATTCTGTGCCTCTCAGAGTAGCCCGAAGCCCCCACTAGCTTCTTCAGCTGTTATTTCACACTGTTGACTCATATGAACCTTTCAGGCCTCTACAAAACCTCAGCTCTTTTCCCGCAAGACCTACTTCCTACCTGCTGTGCAAAGTAATACTTCCTTTTATTCGTCTTAAAAGTTGACTTCAGTTTTTCGGGGAATTCCCTCTTCTCACCATCTCCTTCATGATTTTATAGTCTTCCATCATGCCCTTCTCAGTCTTACATAGTCTTTTCATTTTGCCCGGACTTTTCATTGCCCTGTATATGTTCCATACCACCACATACTCAAATACGATACCACTCGCATCGCACATACACACAGACCCCTCCATCACTGTTCTGCTGGTCACTCTAGGTACACTTCCCTGGGCCTTCTCCAGCTCTCTCCCACCTTTTTTGACGTCCAGCAGTGAGGATCACACATAATCCAAGTATGGATGAGCCATGATTTTCAACAAGGATTGGAGAGAGTTTTGATTTTATCTGAACTAGTTGATGCCTAAGTTCCTTTCTGGCTCCAAATAACATCTTCCTCTAACCTTCATTAGCTGATACTTGGCCAAAACTGTCTGTGATGTCTCTTGCTTCCTCCAGAACTGGAAGGTCATTATATATTAAGGGCAATACCCCATTACATACAGTCTTCTGTGTCTACCTTTGGCAAACGCGATGGCCGTAATGAGCTGGGTGAAACTAACCCCAAGGGTCCGGGCTATTTTCCACTCAAATGGCAAGTCTTATTAATTCACTTCTACAGCATCTCTCACATCTGTGCTTCTCTCCAGCTGCACAGCCCCCACCCTAATCAGGCTCCTATAGCCCCTTATCTAGACCAGTGCCCCACATCACAGAATTTGTGAAGGGCCCTCGGGCCATCTAATCCAGCTCACAGGAAGGGAATCTTTACCATACCGTAGCTGACACGTGACCCTCAGGGAAGCTCCCTCTGGAAGCAGTGCACAGCCCTCATTGGGAGGAAGTTGGGCTACACATCCATCCTAAAGTGGCGTCTTTGCAGCTTCC
>CM053623.1:412561992-412572843 GCA_028646595.1 Phalanger gymnotis
CTCTTCCACATGCCAGCTCCTCAGTATTTGGAGCCATCATGTCCCCTGCATCGTCCCTTTTCCCATCTAAACATGTCTTGTTCCTTCGCTAGTCCTCATGGCATGGACATAAGGCCCTTCTCCATCCTGGCTGCCCTTCTATGGACATTCTCCAGCTTATCAATATCCTCCTAAATCATGGCGTCTAAAGCAGAACATAGTTCTCCAGATGAACTCTGCTGCAAGCAGAGTACAGTGAATGACCATCTCCCTGTGCCTGGAAGTTGTGCCGTTCTTAACATAATCCAAGATTACACTTCCTTTTTTGGCTGCCGTGTCTTACAGCTGACTCATGCGGAATTTGCAGTCCACTAAAATCCCAGATGTTTTCCAGAACAACTGCTGTCTACGAGGCCTCTCCCATCCTGTGCTCATGAAGTTGATTTTGTATGCAAGTGCTGGACTTTACATTTATCCGTATTAAGCGTCATCTTAGCTCAGTGCTCTCACCTAGCAAGATCCTTTTGGATCCTGACTGTCCTCTACTGTGTAACCTATCAGCTTTGTGTCCTGTGTATATTTGAAAAGCGTGTCACCTGTGCCTTTATCTAAGTCTTTGATAAAAACGTTAAGCAACAAAGTGCCAAGAACAGATCCCTGGGACATTCCACTGAAGACCTGCTGACACATTGACATTGAACCATTAACAACCCATCATTGAATCTGGCCGTCCAACCAATTCTGAATCTGTCTCATTATGTATTGTCTAATCCCTATAGTTTCTTCTTTTCCACAAGATTATGAAATTCATTACCAAAAGCTCAGCTAAAATCTAGGAAAGCTGTACCTACAGCATCCCCCGTCTACTACTAGTTTAGTAATTCAGTCAAAAAGGAAATGAGGTTAATCTGGTGACCTGTTCTTGATGAAGCACTTTAGAATTGGTGCTTCTTTCTCTTTTTTATGGTCTCTTCTGGGAATTTTCTCAGGAATTAAGGTCAAGCTTCTCAGCCTATACTTTCTAATCTCTTCTCTTTCCTTTTTTGAAAATTAGGACATTTTCCCTTCTCCAATTTTGTGGTCCCTCTCTCCTTTTCCATGATATTTCAGATATCAGTGATAGAGGCTCAGTAGTCACATCTTCCAGGTCTTTTAGGACATAAGAATATAGTCCATCTAGGCCAGATGACTTGAATCCATTAAGAGCAGTTAGGTGCCTTCTTAATATCTCCTTATATATTTTGCATATCAACTCACTGTTAGTCATTTTTGTTGTCATTTCCAGTGTAAAGATTATTCTCCTATAGAGAGAAACCAGAAACAAAATTAGATTCCAGCAGCTCCGCCTTTTTTTCTTTTGTCAGTTGTCATCCCATTCATCCCAAACAAAAGAAAGTCTGAACCTCTCTGTTATCCCCCTTTTCTCTCAATTAACCTAAGAAGTCTGACCATTTGGGTTGTTTCTAGCCTCCTTCATCATCCTTGGTTCATTCCAAGCTCTATATTGCAATGACCTCACACAGTGTTACACCACAGAGCAACCTACATGCAGCAGAGGTTTGACCACATCACTCCCCAGAGCAGCGGCTTCCTTTTGTACCTAGTATAAAACATAAAGACCCATATTTGGCTTTTAGGACCCTCTCAGCAGTTAGTCAAGAGTAGAGGCAAGAAATAGTTCTGGGAACTGTAAGCTCTTATAGCAAAAAAGAGAAAATTCTTTGGCAGAAGAAGGTGGGGATAGAAAAAGGAGGACAATGTGCATAGCAGCATAGTCTGGAAGTGGGTGATGTGGAGGCCTGGCTCCCAGCAAGATATTAATTCTCACCTATCAGAGCTCAAAAACTGAGGGGGGAAATCCAGGTGGTTCTAGTGGGAGGATGCTGGGGAGGATGACCAAGTGGAGGCAGTATGGTCTAGAAATGGTTGTTTCCATCTGCAGGAAAGTTAATTTTTTACTAGAACCCTGCCCTGCCCCAACCAAAAAGTAATTACAAGGTATTAACAAGGTGTTAGAAACTAACTGTAAAGATGCATCTATTCCCTAATCTCTCTATGGTGTATGAACATCTATTGTTGGGCATCTAAGATAGCAAAGTGGATAGGGTGCTAGGCCCAGAGTCAGGAAAACCTCAGTTCAAATCCAGGCTCAGACACTAGCTGTGTGACCTCTGGGCAGGTCACTTAACTTCTGTCTGCCTCAATTTCTTCAGTGGGGTTCAAAATAGTGCAGGATCAAAAGTATTTTCTTTAAGAGATTCCTTCAGGGGGAGAAGGGGAGATTCTCTCTCCTCCTCTTCCAGTGGTCATGACTTCTAGCAACAGAATGGGAGACACCCTATCTAGAAACTCAAGGTATATCAGTTCAGGAGAGTATAAGGTACAATTGAAGGAGGAAAGGCTCTAATATCTTTGCCAAGAAAGGCCCAAATAGGGTCACAAAGAGTGAACTACAATGACTGAACAACAACCAAAGTCACTGATGGGAGAAATCGCCTTCAAGGAATGGGAACCTGAGCAGCAAAGAAGACGACTTGCTGTCTGTGTTCCCAAACCCTGGGAGCTCAGATGAGGAACCTACCCAGCAGAAATACTGCCCCAAGGGGAGAGGCAAGAGTGCACTACAGGGAGAAAGGGCCTCCAGGCCTCATGTGTTTCCTACAAGTATGTGCCTCTCTTCCCATGAATGCTTTCACTTAGATTATTTCTATAGCCTCCTAATTGATATTTCTGCCTCAAATCTCTCTGCACTCCAGTCCATCCTACATTCTACTACCAACGTCATTCTCTTTAAGCATAGCTCTGATCATGTGACTCACTATGCAACCAACTCCAGTAGCCTCCCATTGCATCTAAGATAAACTACTCTGGTTAGCTTTTACAGTCCTTGACCCCAAGCTGTCTTTCCAGACTCACTAGACATGATTTCCCCTCTTAGTTTTTATTTCTGATAAACTGGCCTTCTTCTGTTTTTCACTCATGACATTCCATCTCTCATTCTGTGCCTTTGAACTGGCTGTCCCCAAAGCTTGAGGTGCTCTCCCTACTTATATCAGCTTTATAGAGCTCTCTTCCTATAAGGTATAGTAACTCAGGCACTGTCTTCTGCCTTTCCTGTTCTTCCCAACTGCTAGTGTCTCTGAGAAGATTTTATAGTGAACTACCTATTTTATATTTATTAATTTTGTATTTATGCCATACATATTTTATATGTGCTTGTTGTGTCCTGCATTAGAATGCAAGCTTCTTGTGACTAGGGATTTTTTCATTCTTTGTATTTGTATCCCTAGCACCTTGTACAGTGCTCAGCATATAGTAGCTACTTAATAAATACTTAATTGAGTGATGCTCTGTGAATGATGATGGCACAGCAAAGACTGAAGAGTTGTCAGATAGACAAAAGAACAGAGAGAGAGGGTAAATCACAGAGATCAAGAATGTCTTAAGAGGGACTGATTGGAAATCAACGTCCTAAGATGATTGTACTAATTCAGTTCCACATGTGGTTATTAAACAACTACTGTGTGGCAGGCAGGCACTGAGGAAACAACAGTGCCTGCCTTCAAGGAGCTTAAATTCTACTAGAAAGTACCACAGGTGCTCTCAGATATTTAACCAGAGCAGAACCTGAGGATTCTAAGAGGCCGAGATGCTGAGGGAATAAATTATAGCCATGGGGCCAGCCTGGGCAAAGGCACTGGGAGAGAAGATGGCATTGTAAGATTGCAGATCAGCAAGTAGGTCCATTTGGCGAGAATATAGCATGTATAAGGAGGAGTGACTTGAATCAAGTCCAGAAAGCTAACCGGTATTAAATTGTGAAGGACTTCTAATGCCAGGCTAGCTCTGTGTTTTGTTCTGGAGGTAGTATGGAATCCATGAGTATTATTGATCAGGGAAATGATATAAAACTTACCTTGTCAGCTGCGTAGAAAATGAATTGTAGCGAGAAGAGACTGGAAACAGCGAGAATCATTAGGAGACTGTTGAAATAGCTCAACTGAGCTTCTCAGCAATGCAGTATTCTAAGACAGCTCCAGAGGACTCGTGATGGAAAATGCCATCCACACCCAGAGAAAGAACTATGGAGTCTGCATGCAGATCACAGCGCACTATTTGCTCTCTCTTTTTGTTTCTTCTTTCTCATGGTTCATCCCATTGGTTCTAATTCTTCTTTACAACATGACTAATGTGAAAATACATTTAACATGGATGTATCTGTAGAGCCTATATCAGATTGCATGCCGTCTTGGGGAGGGGTGAAGGGAAGGAGGCAGAGAAAATTAAAAACTCAAAATCTTGTGGAATTGAATTTTGAAAACTAAAAATAAATTAACTTGGACAAAAAAGAAATAGCTCAGCTGAGACATGATAAAGGCCTCAACTAGGGCAGTGTGGGTGAGCAGAGAAAAGGAGAAGGATATAAGTTAATTTATTTACTCAGTGCCATACCAATTAAACTACCAAAAATTATTTTATTGAGCTAGAAAAAATAATAACAAAATTCATCTGGAAGAACAAAAGGTCCAAGGGAATTAATGAAAAAAATGCAAGGGAAGGTAACCTAGCCATACTAGATCATAAATTATGTTATAAAGCAACAATCATCAAAATTACTTGGTACTGGCTAAGAAATAGAGTGGTGAATTAGTGGAATAGGTTAGGTACACAAGACTTAGTAGTCAATGTCCATAGTAATCTACTGTTTAATAAACCCAAAGATTCCAGCTTCTGGGATAAGAGCTTACTATTTTTTTGGAGGGGAGAAGGCAGGGCAATTGGGGTTAAGCGACATGCCCAAGGTCACACAGCTAGTAAGTGTGTCAAGTGTCTGAGGCCAGATTTGAGCTCAGGTCCTCCTGACTCCAGGGCCAGTGCTCTACTCTACTGTGCCACCTAGCTGTCCCTAAGAGCTTACTATTTAACAAAATCTGCTGGGAAAACTGGAAAATAGTATGGCATAAATTAGGCATAGACCAACATCTTACACTCTATACTAAGATAAAGTCAAAGTGGGTACATGATTTAGATACAAAGGCTAATATACTACAAGCAGATTAGGAGAGCAAGGTATAATTTGCCTGTCAGAATTATGAAGAATTGAAGAATTTATGACCAAACAAGAGATAAAGAACATTATGAAATACAAAATAGGTAATTTTGATTACATGAAATTGAAAAGTTTTTGCACAAACAAAGCCAATATATCCAAGATTAGAAAGGAAGCAGAAGGGAAGGAGTTTTTACAACCAGTATCTCTAAAATATATAGATATCTTAATCAAATTTACAAGAATACAAGTCATTTCCCAATTGATAAATGATCAAAGGATATGAACAGGCAGTTTTCAGATAAAAAAATTAAAGCTATCTGTAGTCATATGAAAAATGCTCTAAATCACTACTGATTAGAGAAATGCAAATCAAAATAACTCTGAGGTGCCACCTCACACCTATCAGATTGGCTAACATGACAAAACAGGAAAATGTTAAAAGTTGGAGAAGATATGGGAAAATTGGAACACTGATGCATTGTTGATGGAGTTGTGAACTAATCCAGCCATTCTGGAGAGCAATTTGGAATTATGCCCAAAGGGTTCTAAAACTGTGCATACCATTTGAACCGGCAATACCACTTCTGGGTCTGTATCCCAAAGAGATCATAAAAATGGAAAAAGGACCCACATGTACAAAAAATATGTATAGCAGCTCTTTTTGTGGTGGCAAAGAATTGGAAATTGAAGGGATATCCATCAATTGGGGAATGGCTGAACAAGTTGTGGTATGTATATGAATGTAATGGAATACTATGGCTCTATAAGAAATGATGAGCAAGTGGATTTGAGAAAAACTTGGACTTACATGAAATGATGCTGAGTGAAGTGAGCAGAACTGGGAGAACATTGCACACAGTTACAGCCACATTGTGCAGTGACTGACTTTGATAAAATTAGCTCTTCTCAGCAATCCAAGGATCTAGACAACTCCAAAAAACTCATGATGGAAAATACTATCTACATACAGAAAGAGAACTATGAAGTCTGACTGCAGATCAAAGCATACTATTTGCTCTCTCTTTTTTGTTGTTGTTGTCTCTTCTTTCTTATGGTTTCTCCCACTGGTTCTAATTCTTCTTTATAATATGACTAATGTGAACATATGTTTAATATTAATATATATGTAGAGCCTATATCAGATTACATGCCCTCTTGGGGCGGGAGGAAGGGAGAGAGTGGGAGAAAATTTAGAACTCAAAATCTTATGGAAGTGAGTGTTAAAAACTAAAAATAAATATTTAAAAAAAAGAAAAGGAGAAGGATATAAGACATGTTGCGGAAGGAGAATCAACAAGAAGACAAATGACTGGACATGGAATATGAGGGAGAGGAAAAAATCTAAAAATGATTCCAATTTTCCAAACCTGAGTGACTGGTAGGATGGTGGCACTCTCAATGGAAGCTAATCTGTAGGAGGGGGAACTGGAGGGCAGAAGTTAGGAATTAATATGCTCATCAGGAAACCTTATCTGTGCTGTTTCTAAATACTTAAATCTGTAGTAAGTTTTCTCCAGCTGTCCTCTTTATACAGCCTGAGCCAATATAAAGTGTGATGCTCCAAACTCTTCTTTACAGTTGTCCTTCAGTGGTTTGCCAGATAGCAACAGAATGCTCACGTCCGGGGGCTTCACTAATACTGCTGGAGCTCAGCAGCAGCCACTGCTCAGAACCATCCTCATCAGCATTTGACCTTGAACAAAGACCACCTCCAGAGCTACTTGGCCTCATTTAACTCATTTGTCTGAATGACATGTAGAGTAAGTCTTTCCTTTTAGAAAGATATTTTATCCATGGATGTTTTCTGGAAACAGCAATTATAGCATCTCAATTTCTGGAGATGAAGCTGTGTTATATACTTGAGTTCTGGGAAGCCAACTGAGTGTCAGTGTATCATCACTCCCAGCCCATATATTGATTTCCCCACCTCCTTGTAGCATTGTGGCATCAAGACCAGGAAATGCTACTCTTCATTTAGTTCCTGTTCAGTGACTGCATTAGAGGCATTTCCTTGTAACAGCAAGACCTTACTAGAGTCAGTCCTACCCTAGAAAGAGGCTAGTGTGTTTTAGTGAATTGGTTGTTTAGAACTATGTCATATAGAGAAGCATTTCCTTATTAGCCAAACAAAAGTCATGTTTCTGTGGAATGGCTGCTGTTCCTTTGCCCACTCAGGAACATTTTGGTTCTTCCCTGAATCCTCACCCTGGTAGATGCAGAGACAAAACTATGATGCCCAAGCCCAGGTGCTCATCTGACTTGGCCCAAAAGGCTCAGAGCTCTTCAGTATTCTGGAAGCGCTAGCTTCGGTTAAGTTTTTCTGAAACTCCTCTGACATCTACACTTGAGCTTCATCTTCATTTCCACGTGCACGTCAGGGTCCCTGATTTCCCTATTTGCCAGCACTCAACCCCAGGATTACCACTTGGTCTCTTCTTTCCTCTTTTCCCTCGAGTCAGGAACTCCACTCTCCTTTAGCCAGCCCTTTAGAATTGAGAATTAATCAGGGCACAAACTATGTACTATATAGCTCAGCAGTTACAAAACTATAGATTCTAGCCTTGTTCAGCCTAAGAGATCAGCGTAACTTCAGAATTTGCTGGTTCTCAGGACCACAGCTACATTGAAGCACTTAGACTATTGCCCTATTTGGGGATGTCAGAATTGCCAATAGAAGGAAGTACTACCCCCCTTTTCTTTTCACTGTGGTCTGTTATTATTTCAGGGACCCCCTTAGTGGAAATTTCCTGTACAAGGCCCTGCTGATTCTCAATCTTTGCCCATTTTTTCTATCTCAGTCCTTCCTAACCAGGGTCTTTCTCTGCCTAGGTCCCTGAGAAGTCCATATTCTCTCTCATAAGTTCCTTTTTGTCCAGGACAATCTTCTCTCAGCTCAGCTACACTGAGGAACATAGAACCATAGAGTTTTAGAAATGGAAGGGATTTTATAAGTCCTCCAGTCCATTCCCTGCCCAAAATAGATAAATCCCCTCTAGAAGATTCCCAACAAATGGTTATCTAATATCAACTTTAACTGTCCCAAGATAAGCCCTTCTATTTTTAGAAATATTAGGAAGTTTGTCCTTAGGTTGAACTGAATTCTGTTCACTCTTAACTTCCATCCATTAGTTCTAGTTCATGAGACGTAGATAGAGTTGGAACGCCATCTAGTCCAGCCTCCTCATTTTAAAGATGAGGAAACAGACCTAGAAAAGTCAAGTGGCTTGCCCAAGGTTACACAGGTGATAAGCAGAAGAGCCAGGATTCAAAGCCAAGTGCTGTGACCCCTAGATGGGTACTTTCCCCACTATGCTGTAATGGAATAATATAGAAGAGAGTGACACTCTCTTTCATGTTGCAGTATTTGAAGACAATAATGTGCCTCCAAAATCTAGCTTCAGGCTAAACATCTTTATTTCCTTCAGTCCATCTCACCATCCTGATTGCCTTCTTCTAGATGTATGTATTGGGAGTCAAGATGGGCTCTTATCACTTATTCAACCAAGTGCCCTCGAAGAGTTTGGCCTTTGTTTCCTTGATTAAATTAGGAGTCTTTGATGACCTCCTTGCCTCAAAGGAAAGCCTAGTTTACATGGGTTTGAGTGACATGTTTGTGACATCAGAGGCTTTTAGACCACATGGGTTTAAGTCGAATTTTTGTGATGATTTTAGTTCACATGGGTGAGTCGCATGTGTGACTCGCCTTTGACCCTGAACAAGATATATAAAACCAGAGGTTGGCTTTCTTTTTTCAGAGCTCTGAGCCACAGCAGGAATGGCGCATAACTCTGGGCCAGCCGTTGTCGAGCTCCCGGCTGAACTCAGATGTCGGTAACTATGAATTACATTTGGTCTGTTCATAAATGTATGTTTGTATTTTGTTTGTATTTGCTCTGAAGTTCAGGGTGCTGGCTTTTTCCCCTGAACTATGTGAATGATATTTGTTTGCTGGATTAAAGTAAGATTGTTAACCCCTTAACATTGCTTTCCTTAGTAAAGCAGATCAAAAGAACCTGGGCTTGCAGCGTTCTGTGTGCTGGTTGTTGTTGGTTTTACACAGCCATAGTAGATGCTAGCCGGATTATTGAAACAATGTGCTCAATGCTGTCCTAAAAGGTGGTACCCAGAACTGGCCACAGCTCTAGAGATATGGTCTCAAGTAAGCCCCTAGGTCTTAGCCTGGTTTTTCAGGCCCTCTACAACCTGACTCCAACCTGCATTTTCAGTTTTTTCTCCCACTGTTGCTCACTGACTTCTCCAGTGAAATCAGGGGACTATTTTTCATTCCCATAACAAACATCCCAGGTTTGCATCTGTGCCATTCTTCATCTCTTGCCTATTTCTAGTCTAACAGGCATGCCGTGTCAGACATCAGCAAATTTGCAAGTAGTCGGGGGAAGTTGTAGGGCAATGAGGCACATCTCCCTCAGATTTCATTTGTACATTGTAGCCAATAAACTCCTTTTCACATATGCATTCTAGACCTGGTGAAAAGGCTTTTGGCTAGTTCATTTGCATTAATGAACTTGCTGAGGCATAGAGTGCCTCTCTACCTTTTCCCCGATCGCTTGCTTATATAAACCAACAGTTTTTAAAAGTCTAGGAAGACCTGAATCATTGCCTGATTATGACCTAACCTACATAGATGAAGATCTGGGAAATATACCATACGATCGCCATAAATTAGGATGAGGTGACCCAGCCCAGAATCCAGAATAGGCTATCGCTCTGATCTCCCATCTCCTGTCTGAGAGATGGCAAGCTTCAGAGCCAGAGCCCTAAGTGAGCAGAACTGGGAGCAAAGCTTTTTTTTTTTATTTTTAGTTTACAACACTCAGTTCTACATAATTTTGAGTTCCAGATTTTCTTCCCTCGCTCCCCTCCTCCCTCCCCAAGACGGCATGGAATCCCATATAACTTCCATGTATAACTTCGCATTGAATTAATTTACACACTGGTCAAGTTATGGAGAAGAATTATGACCAATGAAATGAATCATGAGAAAGAAGAAACAGGACCAAAAAAAAACCAACCCAGAAACAAAAAAGAGAGAGAAAGAAAAAAAGGTGGGGGGGAAGGCTAGCATGAAGTGTGCCTCAGTCTGCATTCATACGTCATAGTTCTTTCTCTGGATGTAGACAGCATTCTCCACCATGAGTCCTTTGGAGTTGTCTTTGTACCTTTTGTTGCTGAGACGAGCAAAGTCTGTCAGGGTTGGTCCTCACAGAATCCATATATCTGTGGTTGTGTATAATGTTCTCCTGGCTCTGGGAGCAAAGCTTCTGCCAGCCCTAAACTAAATCCTTTCTTTTTCTGAAAGAGCACAAGAGTACTCAGGTCAAAGACTACAGCTGAGTCTGAGGCTAGACAGTGGAGATTACACCTGCCCATCCAAGAGCATGCCAGGAAATCCAGTGGGGGGACCCCTCTAGTATAAGCATCACACCTAGCTGAGAATTGCTTAAAGATTTTATGGAGAAAAAAATTACTTCTAGGCCCTGAAGAACTTGGAGCTCAGATTTGCCTTTGCTACATGTATATTCTACATGTCTACCTTTCTACTACTGTACTCTAAGTTTGAACCCACCCTTCCCATGGGTGTTAGAGCACTCCCCAGGCTTATAGACTGAATGTTTTCTGGCTACTATTTTTACTTTGACATTTGCTATAGATATACCTTTGCTAAAAAGAAATTGCAAGGGACTTACTAAAGTTGAACTGTTTTGTTCACATTCCCACATGGAAAGATGATGTGTATGATTCATCAGACCTCAGTATTAGGGTAGCTGAAGGGAATATGTGTATATATATATATATAT
>CM053623.1:412573343-412592255 GCA_028646595.1 Phalanger gymnotis
GAAAAGGGTCAGGGTCAAGGGAGAAAATTCGATAAAGGGGTATAGGTTAGGAAGGAGCAAAATATAATTAGTATTTCACAACATGAGTATTGTGGAAGGGTTATACATAATGATATGCATGTAGCCGATGTTGAATTGCTTGACTTCTTAGGGAGGGTGGGTGGGAAGGGAAGAGGGGAGAGAATTTGGAACTCAAAGTTTCAAAAACAGATGTTCTAAAACAAAAAAAAAGTTTTTGCATGCAACTGGAAAATAAGATACACAGGCAATGGGGCGTAGAAATTTATCTTGCCCTACAAGAAAGGAAGGGAAAAGGGAATGGCAGGGGAGTGGGGTGACAGAAAAGAGGGCTCACTGAAGAACAGGGCAACCAGAATATATGGCATCTTGGAGTGGGGGAGAGGGTAGAAATGGGGAGAAAATTTGTAATTTTCTTGTGAAACTCTTGTGAAAATCAATGCTGAAAACTAAATATATTAAATTTAACTCTTGTGAAAATCAATGCTGAAAACTAAATAAATTTAACTCTTGTGAAAATCAATGCTGAAAACTAAATATATTAAATTTTTAAAAAATTTTAAAAAAAAAGAAAAAAAATATACCTTTGCTAAGAGCTTATTTCCATTGGCTGATTGTTCCTGGGAGCCATACCGACAGGGGTTCATGAGCTATATACTAGAAGTACAGACCCACAAAGTTACTATCCCTAGAACCTGTGAGAATAATAGCCGCCCTCTAAGGACCTGCAAGGGGGGAGCTGTGGGAATCAGTCCCTCCAGAGAGGGCTCCTCCAGGATGTTCCCCTTTCCATCTCCAAGAGTTGAAATTCTACTGATCCTTTAAGTTTCAGATGAAGTGTCACCTCCTTCATGAAATCTATCCCTCATCCCCACAGCTAGGAGCCAGTGATCTAACTCCTTTGTACTTCTGCTATGGTAATCTACTCCAGCCTCAGTGGAAGATGTTCCCCACCCGTCTTCTTGCTAACAACAGCTCAAACTGAATGCTACTTAATTATGATAGTCAAGCTTGGCCCCATGGAAGAGATAAGGCAATGAGCCTCCTGCCTCTCTGGGACAGCTGGCACAGTTTACTTGGTGAGTGGTTTTGATGAACTGCCTCCCCCCACCCCCATCTTTTATTTTCATTCTTTGTTAGAAGAATCCCCTGTAGACAGGATAGGGGAAGGAACATAGTTGGAAATGAAGGTGACAGAAAAACAGCATCTGCTTCTAGCTTCACTTAGTAGACTGATGACAAACCATGGCTGGCTGTGCACTGTACAGTCCAGCCCGGCTGAACTACTTATTATTCCCTGGAAGGGCCACTCTGATCCATGCCTTTGCCCACCGCACCTAGAGTTCCCTCCCTCATTCTCTGGGCCTCTTGGAAGCCCTCCCTTTCTAGGCTTAGCTCATGTGCTCCCTAGAAGCAGGAACTGATTAATTTTTTATCTTTGTATACCCAGTGCTTAGTAAAGTACCTGGCAAACGAAATTCTTAATAGAATTCAATAGAATCAAATCCAATTGAATTGAACCATCATGGTTCCAGTTTGTAGTTGTTAACCATCTCAACAAAAACAAGGGGCCAAGTGCTCATTTGATCAGATAAGGTCACTTGTGACTAATGAGCACTTGACACTTTGTTTTTGGGAATCCATTATTGCTTTATTAACAATGTGGTTTACAATTTTTCTAATAAAGGGAATTTTTTCATTTAGAATAAAAGTAAAATATAACTCCAAATGTAGATTTTCATTTATTTAAATGAAAACATATATACAAAATATAAACTTACAGCAAACTAGCAAATACCCTTGTCTTGTAAATTTCAAAAGTGAAAACACCATCAATTTTCTCTTGTACACACTAAAAAGTCTACATGTTAGTCAAATTTCAATACAAACTCTTCAAATGGGAATGTAAAAGTGTTCTCAATATTCTCCACCAGAAAGAGTTTCTACTTCTTAAACCGTGCTAGTCCCCACTTTTGGACAATAAATGACAGAATTTTTTTTAGAGTGTCCTTGTGTGCAGAGCACAGGAGTTGAGTGTCTGCATCAGTGACTTTGAGGCAGAGCTACCTGTAACCGCTGGAGGGCGGACTAAGGCCAGGAGCCCAGCCTGCTACCAGCCTCTCCGCCTCTCCTGGCTTTCTAGGTGGCAGCCCAGGAGCACATGATTCCTGAGCATCACCTCAGTCCTGCCACATCTCCAGCCTCAGCTTCCAGCCCATCAGTGGTGCTTTGTACGGTTAGATCCAAGGGCAGCTCAGCACAGCGGAGCTGGCAAGCCCCACAGCACCACCCCTCTGGCCTGCAGCGGGGCCATTTCCGCAATGGCAATATTTTTCTACTGATTCAGCCTAGCACATTTTTGAAAGGCAACAAACCCTCCTATACCCGAACACGGGGGTGGAGGTGCGGAGGAGCTAAAACCAACCATCTAATTGAAAAGACCGAGTACACTCATAAAACAAAGGGAGAATACTTTTTCAGAGTAACAAGTCAAATCCAATTTAATACAAACTGAACTAGTAAGGGGATAGAGGTGGGAGAGAGTATTAATCAAGGATAGCTTCCTGAAAGCAGTGACTTTTTAGCCAAATTTCAACAGATATGGGAAACCTGGTTTGGCAGAATCACAGAGGCACCAAGAGACAGTGAGTTGTGAGGAGCCGGGTCTAGAGTCATGGAGGAGCCACCTTTGGGAAGCTTCCCCAGTCTCCCCACACCTCACCCCTTGCAGACTTTTCACCTTGAATTTCAAAAGCATTTTGCACCTCTTTCTTTGACTTAAAATGTATTATATTTTCATGTGTATGTATATGCTTTGTGTCCCTACTGATCTGTGAACTTTACAAAGGAAGAAATTGTAGTACCCAAACTTTATTTCTTCCCCAGTTCTGAACATAGTGCTTTGCACAGTGTAGATACTCTAATAAGCATCTCTGATATTCCAGCCACTGTGCTAGGTGCTAGGGATACAAAGATAAACAGGATGGTCCCCACCCTCAGGTGCCCCCTCCTTTACTGAAGGGGAAACCACATGTACACATACAAAAAAGATAGATAGATAGATAGATAGATAGATAGATAGATAGATAGATAGATAGATAGATAGACAGACAGACAGATGGGTATGGCAACTACTTCAGGAATCAGCGAATAGAGAACTTGGCTTGGAGTCAGGAAGACCTAAGTTCCAATTTGGCCTCAGTGACTTTCTAGCTCTATGACCCTAGACAAGTCACTTAACTTCTGTTTGCTTCTGTTTCCTCATCTGTAAAATGGGAATAATAACAGCCCCTACCTCCTAGAGTTATTGTCAGGATTAAATGAGACAATGATTGTAAAGTTCTTAGCACAGCTCCTGGCACAGAGTAAGCACTGCATAATAGTAGGGTTTTTTTTGGACAGGAGACAGCTCTTGAGCTGTGCTTTGAAAGAAGACAGGGATTTTGCCAGGCAGAAGTGAGGAGAAAAGGCATTTCAGACAAAGGGAACAGCCTCTCCAAAGGCGTAGAGGCAGGAGATGGAATGTTGTGTCCTGAGGGCAATAGGGACAGTTTGGGGAGTGTAGGAGTATTCTAGTGACCCTGGAAAGAAAGGCTTTAATTGCCAAATAGAGGGGGGAAAGGATTCTATAAATGTGAGTTGTTACTCTTCACACCATTGAGAAGGAACTTTAGAGCTATCCTTTCTGTCACTTTTGGGAAGTAACGTGATACATGGTACATAGTCCTAAGCAGAAAATCTGAGTTCAAATCCCATTTGACTTATGACTTTAGCCTTATTTCCTTTTTGAACCTTAGATTCCTAACATGAGGAGCCTATATTATTAGGTAATCTCTCAGGCTCCTTCCAGCTCTGACATTTTGTGATTCCAAAAATCTTCTTTTGGAAATGACTCCTTAATTCTCATCTTACTGCCCTAACGTGGGCTTTAGAGGGGGAAGACTAGAATAATGTCATGTAACTTGTCAGTTCTTTTTATGATAGCAAAGAATTGGAAATTGAGAGGATGCCCGTCAGCTGGGGAATAGATGAACAAGTTGTGGTATATGAATGTAATAAAATACCATTGTTCTATAAGAAATGATGAGCCGGTGGATCTCAGAAAAACCTGGAAAAACTTACACGAACCGATACTGAATGAGCAGAACCAAATGAACGTTGTACATAATAATAACAGTATTGTTCGAGGATCAACTCTGAAAGACTTAGCTCTTCTCAGCAATGCAATGATCTAAGACAATTCCAAGGTTCTCATAATGGAAAATGCCAACCACATCCAGAGAAAGAACTATGGAGTCTGAATGCAGATTGAGGAATACTATTTTCTCTTTTTTTCTCTTTCTTTCTCTTTCTCGTGGTTTTTCCCTTTGGTTCTGAATCTTTTTTCACAATATGACTAATGTGGAAATATGTTTAGCAAGATCATACATGCATAACCTTTATCTGATTGCTGACTGTCTCGGGGAGGGAGAGAGGGAGAAAAACTTGGAACTCAAAATCTTACAAAAATGAATGTTGAAAACAAATGTGTAATTAGAGAAAAAATAAAATACTGTTAAGAGAAAAAACAAGAAAATGTACTTGTCAGCTCTGCAGCACCTCGCATGGTGCTCTGCACACAGAAGCTATTCTTAGTCCACGGTTCTCGGTTCTCGAGTGAATTAAACCTCTCTTCCATCAGTGTTCAGAGCAAGATGGGGGCAGGGAGCTTGGCCAGGGCATTCTAATCCAACCCAGTGAAATATGAATGTGTTTCGAGAAACTTCCTCAAGCATGGAATAAGTAAGCCTCGTGTAAATCATGCCACATAAAGTTCCCCTCTCTCTGCTCCCTACCACCACCACCCCTCCCAACCCTTCCCCTGTTCTGAGCACCAGACCCTCAAACTGAAGCTCCATTGTTCCCTATTGGGAATTTGCTCTCCTTGGTCCATGATGACCCTGCAGGCTTTTCCTCAGGAATGTCTCTCCAAAAATAAACCATCAAAGCTTTAACCAGTCTTTCCCTCTGGGTCTATGAGTCAGTACTGCATTAATCACTGGACAGGAAAATTCTCCCAAATGCCAAGGGGCATGGCTTTAGCACTTAGTAAAGCTGTTTCAGAGACAGAGCCATATGAATGAAAAAGAGAAAGCTTTCTTCCCTTTCTGATTCAGCTGCTACCTTGTGCTCTTATCCTGTTCAGTCCTCAGTCCTTAGGGACTGATATCCCTTCTAGCCTGCAGCCCATTCCCTGACTTACTAATGAAATCTCGGCTTCCTTTCAGCACTTCCCTTATTCGCTGATAACCCTCTCATCTTTAACTCTTCTTCTAATGTGCTGATATTCCAATTTACCTCAGTCCTCTTCCTTAGTCACTAATCCCCTCTCCTGTCTACAACCCTGATCCTGATTTAATAACATCTCATCTGTCTGCAACCCTCTGTCTTGTTCAGTAATCCGGCTGTCCCTATTTCTAATGTCATTCCGCCTCTCCCTCTGCCTCACAACTCCACATCCAGTTCTTTGTTCTCCCCAAACCTTCCAATCCTCCTACCCCTCCGTTCTTTCTCAGACCATCACCACTGCTCTAGAAATATTCTCTTCCCTTCCCCATTTTAACACTCTGATGAAAGAGTTCAACTCTACGCTGCCCTCTTCACTCCAGTCCCTTGCCCCTTATCCTACTGAAGCTCTTGACCTTCCAAACCACAGCCTTGGGTTATTCCCAACATTGGCTTCCTTCATCCCCACTCTCATGCTGCTGCATGATGTTGGAAAAAAAATTACAAAAATCGTGTTGACTGGGTCCACTACAAGTTTATATTACATCATCTCAACTGGGCCCTCACTTTGGCAAAGGCAAACCTTTGTCATCTCCCTAATTGAATCACCATCTCACTCACTACAGGGGCTTTTCCAAACCTTTCTTTTCAATTCTTCCTCAAACCTCTCTCATCTCCCCCTCCCCCATCCTCTCAGCTGAGAATTTTATATCATATTTGACTGAAAAAAATTGAGGCCTTCACCAGGACTTCATTTTCTCTACATCTGAAATCATCCCAATGCCTTCTGCCACTATCTCCTCTGTCATCCCTGTTTCACATGAGGAGGTGACCCCTGAACCTGCACAAGTGATCCCATGCCATCCTGTCTTCTCCCGCAGGTTGCCCCCTCTATCATTTCTGTTCTCTTCCTAGTATTCCATCGATCCCTGTCAGCTTTTAGTTTCAGCCTACCTACAGTTTGGTGCTGCCTACCAACGTGCCTGTGTGTCCCCCCACCCTAAAAAAAGCCAAACGAAACATAGTAGATCTGTCCATCCTTGCTAGCTATCATCCTTTACGTCTCTTTCCTTCTCTGGACAAGCTTCTGGAGAAAGCCATCTACAGTAGATCGCTCTACATGCCTTCCACTCACTCTCTTCTTAACTTTCAGCACTCTGCCTTCTGGCCTCATGGGTCAACCAAAACTGCTCTCTCCAAAGTGCTAATGTTCTCTTATTTCTCAATCTAATGGCCTTTTCTCAGTCCCCATCCTTCATGATATCTCCGCAGCTTTGGACATTGGTGACCACCTTCTTCTCCTTGAAACTCTTTTCTCTCTAGGCTTTCATGACACTACTTTCTTCTACCTCTCCTACTTATCTGAAAGTCCCTTGTCTCATTTGCTGCATCTTCATCCATGTCACACCCACATAACTGTTGGAGTTCTCCAAGGCCCGCCCTGGTCCCTCCTTTCTTCTCTTTATTCCTTGTTGATCTCTCGGTAGTTCTCATGGTTTCCATTATCGTCTCTATGCAGGTGACACTCAGATCTATTTGTCCAGCCCTGACCTCCAGCTGCATGTTAGATCTCTCAAAGTGATTTCCTGCAGATATCTTAAAATGTCTAAACTCTTTGTCTTTGTCTTTTGCCTGAAACTGTCCCTTCTTCCTAACTTCTCTTTTTACTGCTGAGAGTGTCACCATCTTTCCAGTCACTCAGACTCACAGCCTATTTCCCTCAACTCCTCACTCTTTCTCTGCCTTCCCCTGTATCCCATCAGTGATCAAGCCCTGTCATTTCTACTTTCATAACATCTCCTGTATGTGCTCCCTTCTTACCTCTGACACTGCTCCCACTCTGGTGCAGACCCTTAGCACCTCATGCCTAGACTTTTGCAATAGCTGCTGGTGGGACGGCCTGCCTCAGGTCTTTCTGTCCTCTACTCAGCTGTCAAACTGACCTTCCTAAAATGCAGGTCTGGAAAATATCACACCCCCATACAGTACACTCCAGTGGCTTCCTATTACCTCCAAGATCAAATATAAAATCTTCTGCTTGGCTTTTAAAACCCTTCATAACCTGGCCTTTTCCTGTATTTCTAGTCTTCTTATATCTTACACACACACACACAGAGACAAAATAATCCAATGATACTGGCCTCCCAACTCTTCCTTGAACAAGCCACATCCTCTCCAGACTTCAGCATTTTCTCTTGCTGTCCTGCAGGCCTGGGATTCTCTCCCTCCCCAATCCAACCTCCTGACTTCCCTGGCTTCCTTCAGGTCTTACCTAAAGTCCCACCTTCTGTAAAAAACTTTCCCTGTCTCCTTTTTCCATTGTTTGCTCATTGTCTCTCCCACTGGACTGTTGCTCCTTGAAAACAGAGACTGTCTTTCGCCTTTCTTTGAATCCCCTGCACGTTATACAGTGCCTGGCACACGGTAGGGCGCTTAATAAATGCTTGTTGACTGATAATTGCAATCAAGAGGGAAGCTGTTAATTAGTAAAACATCTCAGCAGCAAATTTCTCTAATAAAGGTCTCATATCCAAGATATAGAGGAGACTGATTCAAATACATAAGAACGAGAGCCATTCCATGGTAGATAAATAGTCAAAATGGGGGGAAGAACCTATTTGTACAAAAATACTTATACTCTTTTGTGGTGGCAAAGAATTGGAAATCAAAGGGATTCTCATCAATTGGGGAATGGGGAAAGTTGTGGTGTATAAGACTTATATGAATTGATGCAAAGTGAAGTGAACAAAACCAGGAGAACACTGTACACAGTAATAGCAATGCTGTATGATGATCAACTGTGAGTGACTTAGCTATTCTCAACAATACAATGATCTAAGAAAATTCTGAAGGACTTAGGAAGGAAAATGCTGTCTACTTCCAGGGAAAAAAACTGATGAAGTCTGAATACAGATCAAAGCATACTATTTTTCACTTTCTATATTTTTGTGGGTTTTTTTCCTTTTAGTCTGTTTCTTCTTTCACAAAATGACTAATATGGAAATATGTTTTACATGATTGCACATACATAACCTATATCAAACTGCTTTTATTTCAGGGAAAAGGGAGGAAGAGAGAAAATTTGGAATTCAAAAAAAAATTTTAATGGATGTTAAAAATTGTCTTTACATGTAACTGGAGAAAAACAAAAAAAGATATTTTAAAAACTAACTTGAAAGACTTGAGAGCTCTGTCCAGTACAATGACAGAGAACCAATAATGAAGCATGCTTCAGGACAGCTAGGTGGCACAGTGAGTAGAGCACTGGCCCTGGAGGCAGGAAGACCTGAGTTCAAATCCGGCCTCAGACATTTGACGCATGTACTAGCTGAGTGATGTTGGGCAAGTCACTTAACCCAAATTGCCCTGCCAAAAAAACAAAAAACAAAAACAAAATGAAGCATGCTTCCCACCTGAAAAGAAGTGATGAACTAGTGATGCTGAATGAAACCTGAGTGTTTGAACATGACAAATATGTGAATCGGTTTTGCCTAACTATGCTTTTTTGTTACAAAGGATGTGGGAGGGGGGAGATAGAGCTATAGATTTGTTGTTATCGTTGTTCAGTCATTTCAGCCATGAACTTCTCTTTGTAACCCCATTTGGGGTTTTCTTGGCAAAGATTCTGGAGTAGTTGGCCATTTCCTTTTCTAGCTCATTTTACAGATGAGGAAACTGAGGCAAACAAGGTGAAATGACTTGCCCAGGGTCGCCCAGCTAGTAAGTATCTGATGTCGGATTTGAACTCAGGAAAATGAGTGTTCCTGACTTCAGGCCCAGTATTCCATGCACTATGGCACCACCTGGCTATCCTAGAGCTATAGATAGTGATAGAAGGAGGAAGAGGAGGAGGAGAGTGTCAGTGAAGCATTTGAAAGAATACACTGGGGGCAAGGTGGGGGGGGGGAGCCAGGATGGCGTCTGGAAAGCAGGGACTTGCATGAGCTCCCCCCCAGGTCCCTCCAAAAACCTATTAAAAATGTCTCTGAACAAATTCTACAGCTGTAGAACCCATAGAATAGCAGAGGGAAGCAGGGCTCTAGCCCAGGACTGCCTGGATGGTCGCTGGGTAAGGTCTATCCCACAGAGCTGGAAGCAGAGCAGAGCAGAACCCAGCGTGGGCTGCGCCCAGACCAACCAGACTGGGAGCTGGGCAGAACTGGCCCTAGCGCCCTGAATCAGTGAGCTGTGGCAGTTACCAGACTTCTCAACCCACAAACACCAAAGACAACAGAGAAGGTTAGTGGGAAAAGCTACAGGGGACAGAGTGAAAGGGGGGGCAGCTCTGAGGACAGAACTACAGCTGCAGTTGCTTCCAGCCCCAGGCCCACCTGGTGGGAGGAATTAAGTGGTGGATCTGAGCGGGAGTGCAGAGCCTGTGTAAGATCTGAATCGCAGTCCAGGTTAGTTGTTCTTGGGGGAGGAGTAGCGCTGGTGTGGCAGAGCTTGCTGTGTAGAAATAACTCTGAAAATAACAGCACAGTCCCTCAGGCTTGGGACAAAGTACTCTGTACTCTATAAGCAGTCATACCCTGCTGAAAAACTCAAGAGTCAAGTAGCTGGCTGGGAACATGGCCAGGCAGCAAAAATGCACCTAGATTCAGTCTCAGACTTTGGAATCTTTCTTTGGTGACAAAGAAGACCAAAGCATACAGCCAGAAGAAGTCAACAAAGTCAAAGAGCCTACAACAAAGCCTCCAAGAAAAATATGAACTGGTCTCAGGCCATGGAAGAGCTCAAAAGGGATTTGGAAAAGCAAGTTAGAGAAGTAGAGGAAAAAATGGGAAGAGAAATGAGAGTGATGCAAGAAAACCATGAAAAACAAGTCAATGACTTGCTAAAGGAGACCCAAAAAAATACTGAGGAAAATAACACCCTAAAAAATAGACTAACTCAAATGTCAAAAGAGATCCAAAAAGCCAATGAGGAGAAGAATGTCTTAAAAGGCAGAATTAGCCAAATGGAAAAGGAGGTCCAAAAGACCACTGAAGAAAATACTGCCTCGAAAATTAGAATGGAGCAAGTGGAAGCTAGTGACTTTATGAGAAATCAAGATATTATAAAACAGAAACAAAGGAATGAAAAAATGGAAGACAATGTGAAATATCTCAGTGGAAAAACCACTGACCTGGAAAATAGATCCAGGAGAGAGAATTTAAAAATTATTGGACTACCTGAAAGCCATGATCAAAAAAAGAGCCTAGATATCATCTTTCAAGAAATTATCAAGGAGAACTGCCCTGATATCCTAGAGCCAGAGGGTAAAGTAGAAATTGAAAGAATCCACAGATCGCCTTCTGAAAAAGATCCCAAAAAGAAAACTAGGAATATTGTCACCAAATTCCAGAGCTCCAAGATCAAGGAGAAAATACTGCAAGCAGCCAGAAAGAAACAATTTGAGTATTGTGGAAACACAATCAGAATAACCCAAGATCTAGCAGCTTCAACATTAAGGGATTGAAGGGCTTGGAATATGATATTCCAGAGGTCAATGGAGCTAGGATTAAAACCAAGAATCACCTACCCAGAAAAACTGAATATAATGCTCCAAGGCAAAATATGGATTTTCAATAAAATAGAGGACTTTCAATAAAATAGAGGATTTTCAAGCTTTCCGAGTGAAAAGACCAGAGCTGAATAGAAAATTTGACTTTCACACTTAAGAATCAAGAGAAGCATGAAAAGGTAATCAAGAAAGAGAAATCATAAGGGACTTACTAAAGTTGAACTGTTTTGTTTGCATTCCTACATGGAAAGATAATATGTATAATTCATAAGACCTCAGTATTAGGGTAGCTGAAGGGAATACATATATATATATATACACATATATATGTATGTGTATATATATATTTATGACAGAGGACATAGGTATCTAAAAAAAATAAAATCAAAGTAAGGTATGAGAGAGGAATATATTGGGAGAGGGAATGGGGAGAGATGGAATAGGGTAAATTATCTCACGTGAAAGTGGCAAGAGAGAGCAGTTCTGTTGGGAGGCAGGAGGGGACAGGTGAGGGGGAATGAGTGAATCTTGCTCTTATCGGATTTGACCTGAGGAGGGAATAACATACACACTCAATTGGGTATCTTACTCCACAGGAAAGGAGGAAGGAGATAAAAAAGGGGGGATGATAGAGGGGAGGGCGGATGGGTGGAGGAAGTAATCAGAGGCAGATACTTTTAAGGGGGGACAGGGTCAAGGGAGAGAGTTAGATGAAGGGGAACAGGATGAGAGGGAGCAGAATGTAGTTGGTCTTTCACAACATGAGGATTGTGGAAGAGTTTTGCGTGGTGATGCATGTGTGGCCTGTGTTGCATTGCTTGCCTTCTTAGGGAGGGTGGGTGGGGAGGGAGGAGGGGAGAGAATTTAGAGCTCAAGGTTTTGAGAGCAGATGTTCAAAAAAAATAGTTTTTGCATGCAACTGGGAAGTGGGATGTGCAGGCAATGGGGTGTGGAAGTCTGTCTTGCCCTACAAGAAAGTAAGGGAAAGGGAGATGGGGGGAGTGGGGTGATGGAGGGGAGATTTGACTGGGGAATGAGGCAATCTTGAGGTGAGGGGGTGGAGGTGGGGAGAAAATGTGTAATTCGAACTCTTGTGAAAATGAATGCGGAAAACTAAAAATATTAAATGATTTTTAAAAAATAAAAATGAAAAAAAGAATATACTGAAGAGAAAAGAAAGAGCCTTAAAGGGTGACACAGATGAGCAGGACAATTTTGAAACTTGCACATTGAATTTATTACATATTTTTTAGTGAAGATCTGAAATGTTCTATGCATGCCTCTTTTTTTTGTTCCTTGTCTAGCATGGGCTCTGACAGTTCATTGTCCTTATACAGACAGGCTGGGTAGCCAGGAGGCCACTACATGCTGTTCCCTTCTGAATTCTAGGAAACCCTGAGGAGCTAGGGATGGTTTTCTGGTGTGACAGCTCATTAACTCCCATGGGTGTAATTCTCTCATTCATTGGTATCTATTAGCTTGCTAAACTTAGCTTTTTAAACAAAGAGATACTTACCAAGGTAGTATCATAAGAATAGTTGGTACAAAATATCCTCCAACCCCCTTCACCAAAACTTGGAGACACACTTTCCTACAAGTCCTTGCAGAGTCCAAGGGCTGGGCAGCCTCCAGTTTAGAGCATTTGATATGGCAAAAGGGTAGCTCAGAGGATCTAGGACTCCTTTTACCCATTGTTCTCCTTCATGGGACCTACGTGAAGTGCCACCTTCAGTATAGTATAGCTGTGTGCTGGGCTCCTTAGAGTCCTCAAGCTGACTTTCCCTTCTCATGAACACTCTCAGCTCTGATCTTGGCACTGGATTGCAGGTTTCCTTAAATCCTCCAAACTGAGCCTGAAAGTATCTACAGGGCCACAAGATGAAGCCGGCTAGAATGCATGAAGTACTAAGCTATCAATCTATTGTCCTAGTCGTTTTACAGTGATTAAAATGCTTCCACTTGTAGCCATCCACTAGTAATCTTGGCTACATTGATGTTTTGTTTAAGTGTTTCTACTAGGAACACTGAGGAGGCTGGGTTTTGGAAACAATTTACTGGCAGCTTTCCAGTACAAGAGTTGATTCAAGTAAACATTGTATTGTTGTGTGTTGAATAACTATGTATCTTTTGTCCAATAATCATTATATACATTGTAGTAACTTCAGTGAAGCACAGCTGTGCTGAAAAATACTGCCTAGTTATGTATTGAAATAACATTGGTGAACTACAAACAGCCACCATATCTACTCAGGTATTGAAGAGCTAGTTTAGGGGTCATGAGTGGATTATGGATGAATGGACCTTGAGCTGTGTTTACATAATTTGCTGTTGTCGTTTAGTCATTTTAGTTGTGTCATCTTATTTGGAGTTTTCTTGGCAAGGATACTGGAGTGGTTTGCCATTTCTTTCCCCAGCTCATTTTACAGATGAAGAAACTGAGACAGAGTTCAGTGACTTGCCCAAGGTCACACAACTAATATATGTCTCAGTCTAGATTTGAACTCCTGTCTTCCTGACTCCAAGCCCAGCACTTTATGTACTACACCCCTTAGCTGCCCTGTTTACATAATTAGGGTTATACAAAAGTCACTTTGAAGCTGGCAGCGTCTAGAGAGTGTGAAGAGATAAAGGGCAGGAGGGAACCAGTGTACATACTTATAAAGTTGATTTTTAGAACCCAAGTTTAATACTTTACCTTTGTTCCAATTTACATTCAGCCCCATCATCTAGCCTATTGATATTTTTTTGGATTCTGATTTTGTCATTCAGTATGTTAGTTATCCTTTCCAACTTCGCATTGTCTACATGTAACCAGGGCCTGGAGCTCTGAGCTCTTGTGGATGTGATCCAATCTTAGGCGTTACCCTAAAAGATCCCTTTTTCTTGACTCAATCCCTGCCCAGAGTTTATTCTCAGAAATCTGCATATACAGTTCATGCCTAGGTCTCCACTGATTTAGGTGATAGGGTCCTAAGTACCTCTACAAGCTTTCAAGATATTAAATACGTTATCAGATTTGGGACAGCCTCAAATAAAAGGTACAAAATACAAAGGACTCACAGAAGCCCATAAATAAATGTAGAAAACACACAAAGGATTTGCAGTAGCTCACAAGCAATACAAACAGTTATCCTCTCTCAGGTGGACCCTGCCTTTGCACACAGTTCCCCCTCAGGCTTCCACTACCATCCTGTAGTTTGGACTCTTGGGAAGCTAAGCAGGTAATACCTCATACTACAATGAGTCTCTATTGCATTTCATAGCCATATATTGAGGGCTTGTACTCCTCAGAAACAGAAACTCCAATAACGACAATAATAGAGAGTAAAATCCAGATCTTTTGTTTCCCCCATGCTGTCCTTTTAGCCCTTTGCCATACTTGGGCCAAAAGGACAATCTTTTTTCAAAGTAGCGCAATGCTTAGGAAATTGCCCTTCCTGGAATAAAAGGCTAGGACCTGAACTTTTGGTCTTCAGAAGCTATTCTGAAGCCATTAACCTCAAGGTTAATGGTGCCTGAGAAATATCTATTCTCTCCCTCTTAAAAACTAGATTCCAGTAGCATGCTGCATAAGAAATCTCCCTGAGAGATATCCAAGGAAGCTAGATTCCTGGATTCCTGAATTTAGGTTCTCTTATAAGACAGCCCTAAATCTGTATCTGCCCAAGAAATCTCCCATCTCCGGCCAAACGAGCGAGTGCCTGGATTCTGCCTACCTTGGCTAAAAGGCCAGATTTACGTGCTCTCTAACTTAGAAGGGCTTGTTGTATGTTTGAAAACTAGATGTGTTCTGAAATTGGAATTCTGCCACAGGTACAGACACCCAGGCAGAGGCTAAGGGGAAATGTGATGTCAGAATTGGGGTCCAAGCACAAGCACCCCATCAGAAGGTTTGAGGAAAATGGAAAAGGCTTGGGATAGTCATTGTGGACAATGACATGGAGAAACAAAAAGAATGAAGTAGGAACATCACCCTGAAGGTGGAATCCATATTTTAACAACCTTTTTATCCATTCAATACCTCCCTTACACATAGTAGGCACTCAGTGAATGAATGTGGTACAACCTTATCTGTGAAACATCCCATGACTGCTGCAGCCTTTGTGATGGGCTGCACTTACTTGTTACATGTACTACCCAATTTAGCATTTAATTAGAAACTGTTATATCCCATTTCCAACTAGACCGTAAGACCTTTAAGGACAGAAAATTGTCTTTTCCTCCTTTGTAGTCCTCCACAGTATCTAGCACAAAGTAGGTGCTCAGTAGATTAGTTTTTCCCTTATTTTTTTCCTGATAACTTTTCTTTATGCCTTTTTTACATCAGAATTATTTTCCAATATACCCACCCATTGATTGCTTCCTTGTAATGAGGAAAAGTTTGAGCAAAATGCAGCAAACAAAGCAATTGTAGCTTAACAAATACTTATCGATTTACTTGCCAAAATTTTTCCTACCTGCACATTTCTGGGTACATAGTAGGTCTTAGAAAAAGATATGTCTATGAATTATTGGGAAGCTTCACAGATTTAAAAAATGGTCATTTGTCTTCTTGAGTCACATACTCAACTAGTGTTTTGATTTAAGTGTTTTCTATTACCTTATGTGGGAGACTTAGGAAATGAAGTTGCAATTGTTTCTGTCTCTTGCAGAGTGTTCGATCCTGGGCATTGACATTGAACTTCAGATCATCGAAAATGATACTGTGAGCATAGAGAGTTTCTTCAAAGCTTGGCTTCAAGACAGTGAGACAGACCAAGAGCATCTCCATCTCCTTCTTCCTTCACAGTGTTTCAGCAGCTTCTCCGGTGCCAGATCAGAACCAAGTACAGTACCCTCAATATACGCACAGGAAAGGCTACCGTAGGCATAGTGTTGGATTCTGGGTGAGAGGTATCAGAGAAAGGCTGGCAAATGGCATGGTTGAGGGCGGGAGATTCTAGCTCATCAAAAGTTCTGATTATTAGTAGAGTTGATGTATATCCCCTACATGGCTTCCCAATTTAAAAAGATTTATGAAGAAAATAGTCAAAAAATGAGATAAGATACGGAAAATGCTTCATAAACCATAAAGTGCTATATAAATGAATCATTATTATACAGTGAAATATTAATTATTTTAATTAGATTGTGCCGAACACAATTTTTTTCTGTTTATAATATGGGTCACAAGCTGATAGGGCTTCAGAAGCATCATTCTCATTATCAGTCTGTACCATACTGGTAAAGCACAGGTAAGGCAGTGAATGATGATTTCTAATTGCTGGAAAATGACACCAACATCGGTAGGGTTTGTGGAACACCAAGTGGTTTTCTGTCTAGTGAAGGACTGCAGTGCACTGTGGCACAGACCGATGAATTTTGTGGTGCCTCCTCCCCTCTAAGCTTCAGTTGGAAGATTTCTTCTGCTAAAAGTAGAGCATCTGAGGAAGTCTGGACTTGTCTTGCTGACTACTTCATGTTTCAGCAGAGAGAGGAAGCAACAAAGGGAACTCCTTCTCTGAGTTTAATTCTCAACAACAAGGAAGTTGGTGATATGGAAATGACAGGAACTGTGTAGGCGGTGGCCAAGCGTGGAAGCAGGCAGAGCCCGAAGCTTCCTTTGGGTCCTTTTCTCCCTGACCACTGTCTCCTCTGTGCCTGGAACCCTGCCTAGAATCCTGTACATTGCTAGATTTGCATCTCAAACTTTCAGAGTACAGATTTCAAAGAGTTCAGAGAAAAGATAAGGCCAGAGACTCTCAAAGGAAATGCCCTTGAGAAAGATGAGGCTCTCAGAAACAAAACTCTAATAATAAGATAATTATTATTAATAATATCAATTACTAATAATAATATTAATTAATTATTGGTAATATTAAGATGATAATAATAATAATAATTGTAGAGACAGCATGGTGCAGTGGATAGAGAGCTACCCTTTGAAGTCAGGAAGACATTGGTCCAAGTCCCAACTCTAGTCCTTGTTGGCCATGTGCCTCTAGCCAAGTCACTTAAGCTATCAGTATCTAGAGAAGATGCCTCTCAACCTTGGTGAAAGGAATTCACTCCTTGGAAGTCCCCTGAACCCATGAATCACAGGTTTAGTCCTATTCCATCCACAATCACAGATTAGGGGGAAAGGAGGAATTGTCTAAAGATAAAACTGGGGATTCCCAGAAAGTTCTTTGATTGGCACATTTAGAAGTACATGCACAAAAATCAGAAGGATAAATAAAAGAAGTGGGATGAACCGACAAGAACACTGTCAAAAAGACTAAAACCTAGAATGAACCAAGGCTGCAAAAAAAAAAGAAAGAAGTGCTGACAACACAAAAACATTGAGCTGTGTTCAGAAAAAGGTGAAGAACAATTTTAACATATAATATTTTGCATATAATAATATTTAACATATAATATTTTATTTTTCCCTAATTACATGTTAAAACAGTTTTTTTAACATTTGATTTTTTTTTATTTTTGAGTTCCAAATTCTATCCCTCCCCCTCTCCCCGAGATGGTAAGCAATCAGATATAGGTTATACATGTGCAGTTATGTAAAACATTTCCATGTGAGTTGTTTTGTACAAGAAGACTCAAATAAAAAGAAAATGAAAAATAGCGTGCTTCAATCTGTATTCAGACAGTATCAGTTATTTATCTGGAGGTGGATAGTTCTTCATCATTACTCCTTTGGGATCGTCTTGGATCATTGTATTGCTGAGAATAGCTAAGTCAATCACAGTTCTTCGTTGTTCAGTATTGCTGTTACTGTGAACAATGTTTTCTTGGTTCTGCTCACTTCACTTTGCATCAGTTTATGTCAGTCTTTGCAGGTTTTTCTGAAATCATCCTGCTTGTCATTTCTTATAGCAAAATAATATTTATCACAATCATATACCACAGCTTGTTTAGCCCTTCCCCAATTGATGGGCATCCTTTTAATTTCCAGTTGTTGGGGTAGGACTACTTCTGAGGCCAGATGGGAAAATGGTAATAGACCACAAAGAGAAAAAAGGATTCTCTGACTCTGGTTTTTTGTTTTAGCTTTTTTCAGGAGGTCTTCTCTATGATAGTCAATGGTCAGTGCACTGGAAAGGATAGAATAGCCATAGTTACGAAACCCATTTCCCCTTCTACCTCCTCCTGTATCTGAACTCATTCTCCCTACCTATCCCTCTACTTACCTTTTTTCACCATGTACTGTTCTGCTATGAACAGTCTTTTCTATGTTACATACCTTTTCCACAAATATTCCATCTTCTGGACAAAATGAAATCTTAATTTCCTTTGATGAGAGAAATATGAAAGGAGACTACTAGTCTCTACAGACCAAAGCAACAGAGGTACATCTGAGAATTATGGGTCTCTCAGAAAAAATACTTACAAGCTCACAGCCGAAGGTTATGTCAGGAAGCTGCCCAGATGTATTGAAAACAGAACTTAGAGAACAAATCTATTAGAATCCATAGGCTGCCAACATAAGAGAGTTTAACAGAAATATAGCTACCAGATTTCAGAGCTTAGCAATCAAGGAGAAAATCACAGTCTTGAAAGCAGCCAAGAGGAAGCGAGCTACAGATCAGCAAGCACCTATTCAAATGGTGTGAAGACAAGAAATGAAAGAAGAAGCCAGAGTGTGAGATGCTGAAAAACAAGGGAAATTAGTCTACAAAATTAACAATCCTGGAAAACTAAGGCTATTCCAACATGGGAAAAGTGATTCTTTTATGGTATCATAAACTTCAGTCATTTCCTGATGAGATATCCAGAACTGGGCACAACCTTTGACATAAAAATTGGTGAAACAGATGAAATTTAAGTGATCTGGAATTGAATGCAAAGAAGGATTAAGTGTTAACATTCTTAAGGAACTATTGCATATTTTTATAACTTTTAAGTCAAAACTGGCATAAAGGTCACTGAAAAAACAGTCTAAGAATTTAAGGAAAGAATCTCTTAAAAAGGGAACAGAATTTGAACATCAGTAAGACTAAAGCAAAGGTGTTGGGAGAAATTAATAATTTTTCTTGAAATTAAGTGCCACAAATAAAGGTTAATCAAACAAAGAGGTAGTAAGTGGGTGTAGTAGGAAGGCCGAATTTATGATCTCAAATATAATCATGTATATGTTTGAATGGTCC
>CM053623.1:412592755-412670218 GCA_028646595.1 Phalanger gymnotis
ACCATTGGTTCCCCAGCTGGCCCCTCCTAAGTCACCAATCCACACCCACACAGGTTTCACATCTGACAGGGCCCTGGGCCCGGGGCTTAGCACTTAACAGCTGAAAGTACTTCCACTCAAAAGAAACAAAAGCCATGCTAATGAGACAATTTTGCTTAACAACACAGTGGGGAAGTGAAAGTGATTCTTAAATCACATGTTTATATGGTATACCTACGGAAAAATAAATGGAAAAAAATTTTAAGACTACATCAGCAAAAGGAGAATCCCAGAATCTAGCTTTGGTGTGGGCAAGAAGGGAATGGAGTGAAATGGGGTTTAATCGTAAAATTAGAATGTTACAAGTAGATAACCCATTTTACATGATTTGGATACAAAGGGTGACATCATAAATAAGTTAGTGGAACACGGAAGAAATTACCTGCAAGATGTATAGATAGAAGGAGAATTCATGACCACATAAGAGAGAGAGATGTACACAGGAGGGAAAACATACAATTTTTATTACATAAAACTAAAAACGTTTTGTGAAAACAAGTCCAATGCAGCTAAAATTAGAAGAAAACTGGGCAAAAAAAAAATCTTTGTAACAAGTTTCTCTGATAAAGATTTCTAAGGTATTTCTAAGATTTTTTTTTATACCGGAAAACTTTTTATTGTAGGTGGAGTGGGATAGCTGGACACAGTTTAGATGATTCCAATTTTGTTGGCAACATCTAAAGCATCATAGTCTGGGCCAAGTTGGACGTAGGCCTTCTTCTCTCCATCAGGCCGGATCAGCATGTTGACCTTGGCCATCTCGATGTCATACAGCTTCTTTACTGCCTGCTTTATCTGATGCTTGTTGGCTTTGACATCCACAATGAAGACTAGGGTGTGGTTGTCTTCGATCTCCTTCTAAGCAGACTCAGTGGTCAAGGGGAACTTAATGATGGCATAGTGATCCAGCTTGTTTCTCCGAGGGGCACTTTTCTGAGGGTATTTGGGCTGCCTTTGAAGTCTTAGTGTCTTGGGCCACCGAAAGATGGGGGATATTTGGATCTTCTTCTTTTTGTGGCTGTGGACACCCTTCAACACTGCCTTCTTAGCCTTCAAGGCCTTGGACTTGGCCTCTGTCTTGGGGGGACAACGGCTTCCTTCTTTGCCTTTGGCGCTATCTTGGGGGAAAGGCTCTAAGAGTATTTCTAAGATATACAGGAAACTAAGTCAAATTTAGAAGAAAAAGAGCCATTCCCCAAATGATAAATGGTCAAAGGCTATGAATAAGCAGTTTTCAGGGGAAGAAATCCAAGCTATTAATGGCCATATTTTTTTAAAAAAAAATACTCTAGATAGTAATAATAACTGGGAAAATGCAAATTAAAACAACTCTGAGGTTTCATCTCATACCCATCAGATTGGCTAAGGTGATAACAAATGAAAATAAAAAATTCTGGAGTGGATCGGGAAATCAGGACTCTACTGCATTATTAGTAGAACTGTGGATTAATCCAACTGTTTTAGAAAACAATTTGGAACTATATCCAAAAAAGTTATTAAACTATGTATACCCTTTGACCTAGCATTACTTCTACTGGGTCTTTGCCCCAAAGAGAACAAAGAAACAAGAAAATGACCCAAATATACAAAAATAACTACAGCAGCTCTTTTTGTGGGGGCAAAGAATTGAAAACTGAAGCGATGCCCATCGATTGGGGAATGGCTGAACAAGTTGTGGTATGTGATCATGATGGAATATTGTTATACTGTAAGAATTGACAAAGGCTACAGTTTCAGAAAGCCTGGGAAGACTTTTATGAACTGATACAAAGTGAAGTGAGCAGAACTCAGAGAATAATTTATATAATAACAGCTATATTGTAAAGATAATCAACTTTGAAAGACACAGTGACCAACTAAAATTCCAAAAGACTCATTGTGAAATATACTGCTCACCTCCAGATGGAGAAGCAATGGCATCAGAGTGCAGATTAAAGCATTATTTTTTCTCTTTCTTTTTCTTTATTTGTTTTTTGAATATGGCTAATAAGGAAATATGTTTTGCATGACAATACATGTTTATAAGGGATTTTAGTTTTCTTGCCTTTTCAGTAGGTGTAGGAGGGGAAGAGGGAGAGACAGAATCCAGAATCAAAACTAAAATAAAATTGAATTAAGAAATAAAAAACAATAAACTACTTGAGGCAGCTATGGCTCAAAGATGCAGCCCACAGTTCATGTCAGAAAAGAAAAAACAAGTTGATTCTCATTGATTAGGGAATGAATCTAATTAAAGATCATTGCTATAAGAAACAATGAATAATATTAATATAGAAAAGCATAAGAAGACTTAAATGAACTGATACAAAGGGAACCTGAAGAACAACACTCACAATGACCACAATGGAAAGAACAAAAACAAAATCTAAGCTGAATATTCTGAAATTATCTTAACTAAGCTTGGCCTCAGAACAAAGACAGGAGAAGATGCCTCCACATATGTGTAACGCTGACTATAACAGACTTTTTTGATATGCTGGTTAGTTTTTGTAAACTTTCTTTTTCCTTTCTCTTCTTTTCCTTTGCTGAGACATCTAGGTGGCATGGTGGATAGAGGGCTGGGCCTGGAATCAGGAAGTAGGGCCCTACTTTCCCTACTGCTTAAAAACAGTAGGGGGGTGGGGTAGAGAGTAATAATAAGAGGATCTGATAGAGTAAAGAAAAGACTTAATATAACATAGTTGGTTTAGAAAATCCTAGAGAATAAACCAAAAAGAGAAAATCAATAGCCTTAGTAAAGTAGCAGGATACAAAATAAATACACAAAAGATTGTTAACATTTCCATATATTACTAACAAAAGCTGGGAAAATGAGGTAGGAGGAATATAAGTTAAATTAACAATAAAATGTGTATTAAATATCTTTGCTAGCCCATGGAAGTGTAAGTGGTCAAAAATATCTAGGAGAACAAAAATAGGAATGAAGGGGTTTGGCCTTTAATGTGATCTTACATTAAAGTAGTAATTATCAGGATTATAGTATTAAATATGAAAACTGAATGGTCTGACAGTGGAATAGATAAAATAAACAAGACTTAGAAGGAAATGCCTCATGCAGCCTAGTTTTTAATAAACCTAAGACTACTCCAAAGAATAATATTCAAAAACTGCTGGAAAAATTATGTAACAGTCTTGTCAGCTAAATGGCACAGTGTATAGAATAATGGGCCTAGGGTCAGGAAGACTCATCTCCCTAAGTTCAAATCAGGCCTCAGACACTTTCTAGCTATGTGATCCTGGACAAGTCACTTAGCCCTGTTTGCCTCAGTTTCCACGTCTGTAAAATAAGCTAGAGAAAGAAATGGCAAACCACTCCAGTATCTTTGCCAAGAAAACCTGAAATGGGATCACAAAGAACCAAACACAGCTGAAAATGACTAAACTGAACTGGATTGTTCATAATTAACCATCGTCCTTCACAAGATTTTACAAGTGAATATATATACACATATATGTATATGTATATGCACACACATCTCTCTCAAGCTGACAGTAAGTCAATTGTTTGTTGACTAAGGTTTGCTGACAGGGTCTTCTTGTTATGACAATTGATTTGCATTGGTTAAAGTTTGATATGAAAATATAATACATGTCAATGTCATTTCTTCTCTCTATTACACACTTTTCATTATCATTTCTTTATGTAAATAGTTCAAAATTAATTTTGTTTCAGTTATGTGCCTTTTTTCATTCTTCTTATAGCTCTTTACTAATTAGGGTCTTTGCTCTAATACATTGACATTCTGCCTATACTCAGCCCATTTAAGGATGGCTTTTACTTCATGACAAGTCCTGTCTCCTGTATGTTAAAATATAATCAATTCCATTTTACAATGGGATTCAGGGTGCACCACATCCAGTGCCCACCAATTATTTTCTCAAATAACATATCTGTAGTGCAATGATGTCTACCCTTGCCCAATACCATATAGCAAGCATATTAACTATGTTTCTCCCACTCACCAGGAGTGATTAGAAGAGGTGACTGTTTTCAAAAGACCCCGTGGCAGATGCTCCAGCAAATTCAACTCCAACCCTTCAGTTCCTGTTTTTTTCTGTGTAGCTATCATTCGGGTAAATTCCCAGAGTGGAGAAGCGAAGTAGTTTCAAAACTACAGCCATTAAAAAAAGAAAGAAAGAAAGAAACTAAGGCTATACCATCAACAATCATATGAAACAGTGCTCAGATTCCCAAATAATCAGAGAGTGAAAATTAAAACAGCTAATATAGCCCTTTAGTCAAATTAGCAAAGACTGTAAAAGATAAAAAAAATCAGGCTTGTTAGAGTGTGTGGTACCCTCCTTCTGGTCTCCCCACTCCTCTACCCACCATACTAATTTACTGCTTGTAGAGCAATGAATTTATCCAACCATACTGGAAAACCATTTAGAATTATGCAAGAAAAGTTAGAAAACTGTTCATAACCTTTGTGCCAGTGATGTCAATGTTGGGTTTCTACCTCCAAGGAGATTTGGACAGCAAGGAAAAAACCTATCTGCCAAAAGATATTTCTAGTAGAGCTATTTACAAAAAATTGGAAACAAACAGTATATCTAGTGATTGAGAAATGGCTGAACATATTGTGGTATATAACTATGAAAATATTATTTCATCATAAGGAATGACAAATCCAAAGAAACATAGGAAGAATTATATAAAACAATGCAGCATGATCAAAGCAGAATCAAAGAAAAATAGACACAATTACTACAACTATGTAAATAAAGATCACTTTTATTAGCAACAGAATTCAGATTAAAAACATGGAACAGTGTGCATACTTAAACAGCATATACCCATTCTTTTAGCAGACAAAATTATTAATGTAAAATTTCATGTACAATCAGTCTGAATCACTTTTTTTTAATGTTTTGCTTTACTGATTGTGGGGCATACAATTAAGAAGACACTGGGATCAGGGGAAAGTTGTGTGGTGTGTTGAAACAAAAAATTATGAATAATTTTTTAAATTTTTAAATGGAAAAAAAAAGATGAGAACATGGTAGAGCATGAATGGCCAGCCCTCAGGAGAATGCAGCAATCCATCCTTCTTTGGATCCTTCCTCTTGGTCAGTCCTAAGAACTTTTCATCCCTGGGCATGTCATGGACAGACAACTCTTCTGGCCAGGAACAGTTAAAAAATAAAGCATTTCCAGACCTTGTTTTCTTTGTCCCAGCAAGAGCCCACAACGAGATGGTAGCCATCAGCTGACTCCCCAGCTTCTGCTTTCCAGGCCTTCCCATTTCTGCTGCCTTATAGGAACTCAGCCACGGGCAGCTGCATGTGCAAAGTTCTGACTGTAATTGGCAAAGGGCCCCACTGCAGGTTATGGTGTTGGCTTCCTCTCACACAGAAGATGTGTTCCCCACAGACGGATTAAAAAACCAGATCACTCGCATAAGTGCCAAAGCAATACAGGGTTTGCATTGTGCCAGTTCATTACCCATCAAAGCGATCATGCTGTTAAAGCCAGGAGAATGAGGACACCCTACCTGCAAGGGGTCATACACACCTCCACTTCCTCCCAAATGAGTCCTGCCTTTAGGCAGCCAGTGTTCCTTCTCTCCCTCACCAACCTACTGCCCAACCCTTGGCTTGTGTGTTCTTTGAACTGTGAAAGAGGAATGGGTGGCAGTTAATGTCTCCTAATTGCATGCCCTGAGGGAGGCTATGACCCACAAGCCTTCCCTCTAATGCTTGTTTTATTGCAGTGTGTCTGAAATGTGATCTTCAAGAGCGGCTTCTTAACCCAGCCCTCCTCCCTGGCACAGCAGAGAGCCCCAGAGGAGACTTCAGCTCCTTCTACCAGATGGCCCCTCAATCAGCAGCATCGTGTTACAGACTCCGAGTGATCAAGTAAGGTACCAGAGTGTCCCTAGACCCCCCAACCCCCATCAGTGCAGACTCACGAGTCTCTGCCTCAAAAAGGCTATGGACCTCAGGGCAATCTCTGCCTGCCAGCCTGAGGGTTAGGAACGGAGCACTCAGTCCATGAAAGCGTGTGCACCTGGGGTACGAAGGAGTCGGGTCAGGACACTCTGAGCGGAGGCCAGAGTGTGGTGTGGAAAGCTGTACCCTGCATCAAATGAAGATTCCAGGCTCCTGGCAAGTGGTGAGGAGGCTGGAAGATTGACGAGCACTGAAGGCTGGACGGAACTGGGGGCTGGGGGCTGGGGGCCTGGGGTGGGGCAGGAGGAAGCAGGGGTAGGCACACAGCATCCCCAGGCAGCTTGCTTCAAGTGAGTAGAAGAAGCGCTGGATTTGGAACAGAGCCCCTGGCTTTGAATCCTCACTTTCTCTGGCCTTCCGCAAGTCAGAGCCTCAATTTTTTCATCTGTATAGGGGGACTGTACAAGCCGATCTATAAAGGCTCTTCCAGTTCCCGATTCTATAATGCTGATGAAATGAAGGAACTTTCCACCCTACTTCAGGTTGCTTTTGTTTCCCTCCAGTCGTTGCCTCAGGAGTCAGTCCCTTAATGGCACTGGCCTAGCAATTTTCAAGAGAATATATTTTCATGTAGCTGCTAGGGTGAGAAGTGAAAGGGGGAGCAGAAGCCATTTCATTTATATTCATGGCTGTGACCTTTAAGTGATGACTTGTTGCTCTCGTTTTAGCAGCAGGAAGAATTTTCGCCAGAAAAGCAGAAACGTTGGCCGTCTCAAACTATTAGTTCAGGCGGGAGATCAGGACCTGGACTAGACCAGGGTTAAAGGGGAATAATGGAGAAGGAATAAGGAGAGCCTCAGCTCTGCTACTTACTGCCTGTGTGACCTTAGAGGAGTCACTTCTCCTCCCCAGTCTATGCAACCACTAAAATGCAAAACTAAATCCGTGATCCTCTGACCCCATAAGTTGTTGCAAGAAAGAGACTGTATGACCTGGGGACAAGGAGGGGAAAGAGTTGAGAATGATTCCAACCCTGGGCACTGGATGGTGCCGCTAGCAGTGATGGCGACCCCAGGAAGTATCCCCCATCGCTTTGCTTTGCATTTCTTTCCCTTAAATTTACTCTGAGGAACAATCACTGATCATTGACCCGCCTTTCAGATTTGGGAGCGGGGGAGGAGGGGGAGGGCTGTGGTATCTGCATGCTCTCCCTGTGGAAGTATCTCTTTCCGTGTGTGTAGTCCTAGGACACAGCCATCGCTGGTACACACGCTGCCTCCGTAATCTTTCTAACCACAGTGATCACTTAGCTCTCCTCTGCTCACAAGTCTCCAGGGAGTTGTACCCAAAGTGCTTTGCAAATCCTAAAGCCCTAAATAGATATTACCTTTTACCATCAGCTCATCTTTTCCATGTTACTGTTATTCTACAGATTCCCATTGCCCATCAAACAAAGTATCGATTTCTGACTGTCTTTCAGGCCTCTCCATAATCTGGCTTAAACCCACCTTGCCAGCCTCATCTCATTTTACCCTTCTTAGTGTAGTCTTATGTTCCAGTCCAATTGAATGGCCTTCTTCTGTTCCATGTAGGCCTCTCCCAGCCCCTCTCATTTGTTCAAACTCCTCCCAGGCCCTGCAGGGAGCTCTTTCCTCCCCAACTTCACCTTCTTCTAGGCCCGACTCAGGTGCTGCTTCCTCCATGAATCCATCTTTGACTGCCCTGAGATGGAAGTGATCTCTCTCCTCAGATTCCTCAGAGTATTTTATCAAAAACACATTTTACCACATTTTCCCTTGAATCGTAGTTATTTGTGAGGCACTGTATACCACACCAATGGCATCATTTGAGGATCTCTCCAACCCTCTATTGCACTTGCTTTGTCTAGTAACTTTGTTTCCTTAAACTTTCATGTGAATGAAATTCTCAGCAAACATACTATTCTGTGAAAGAGCTCAGGAGTCCTGCCTGATTGGACACTTGGGATAGAACCTTTTGTGATATAACAGAGAAAAAATGGATGGACATCTTACTATAGAATGCTTGGCCTATGTAGGCCATGGATGTATTTAGAGAGCTATGCTTAGGAATCTGGAAAGTCCTATTCTACTTCTCCAAGGAAGACTTCAGTTTCCAGCATTGTGGAAAGGAGGAGAACCAGTTACCTGTCAGTGGAGGGTATGTAGCATTCAGGACAGCCATGGCTTCATGCTTACTCCTTCACTGTCCCGTCTCCAAGGAAGATGCTGGGCTAGAATTATATCTTTATATGATACCTCAAATGTTAACGATCTAGAAATATAATACTCTTTTAGAGCCCCAGAATAACAGTCCCTTACCCTGGTAACTCTGGGAAGCAGTCTCACCTTGATCATAGCTTGCCAGCTTACCTTCTTCTAATAATGAATGCTAGTTATACAAAGGACAATCACAGATAGCAAGCAGTCATATTTATCAGAAAAAGCAGTGAAACAAAAATCAAAGAAGTTACAGTGGCTAGTGTAGCAATAGCAACAACAGCCGTAATAATAGCTAGCATGTGTGCAGAGAGCTCTTTAAGGTTTGCAAGCACTTTACAAATATCTCCTCTTACCCTCACATTTTATCCCCGGGAGGTAGGGGCTATTTTATCCCCATTTTATAGATGAGGCTGAGAAAGGTGAAGTGACTTGCCTAGACTTTCTTATAGCTAATAAGTCAGAGGCCAGACTTTAACTCAGATCTTCCTGGCTCCAGGTCTAGCCCTCTATCTACTGTGCCACCCCCACCATGTCCCTCAGATCCTATTTGCAAGCCCAGAGACTGTTAAGAGCAAACTTCCCTGGTAACATTATCATTGTCATGGTTGAGCTGAAGTTTTATCTAACTTCAACTCAGAAGTCAAATAAAATTTGAGCTCAATCAAGGTGAAAGCAATATTACCAGCAGTGTCTGGGGCTGCATATGCTGGGAATCACGAGATATGCCAGGGTGGGGCCTGAAGCTCTAGGGAGCTTCTAGGGAGGTGGTCTGTCCACCATTCACAAGTTTGTGCCTTGCCTTTCCCTCATCTCCCTCAGACTCCCTTCTCTCGCTCTTTCTCAGCTGCTCAGGAATCGTGTCTACTTCCAGATACTCAGTACCTGCTTTTCCTGCTGAATCACGTACATTACTCTACTCTACTCAACCTTCATTCCAGCCAAACCAGCCTTCTTGGAATCCCCCACACCTAGCATTGCATTGTCCAGCTCTAAGTCTTTGCAGGAACCTGGAACATCCTCCCTCCTCCCCTTCACCTCTTAGAATCCCTGGCTTTCTCCAACCTCAGCTCAAGCCCATTTGCTGCATAATTCTTCCTGATCCTCCTCCCAAGCTGTCCAAAGTGATCCCATATTTACTCTGTACAAAGTTATGTGCATATGTGCTGTCTCCCCAGATAGAATGAAAGTTTTTGATGCCAAAGACTCATTTCTGTTTTGTTTTGTTTTTCTCATATCCCTAGTGCATAACAAAGTATGCTGGTAGGCCATAAGCCTCTTGATGTCAGTGAGCACTCTTATTTAAACTTGGTAACTCCTCCAACACCCAGTACATTGTTCTGCACTTAGTAAGTGTTTATATTTGAAAAATATTGTTGCTCATATAACAGCTGCTAAGCAGAGCCATGGGTTTCGGCAGCCCCAGCAGGGCTGTGCAGGATGTGCCTGAGAAGATGGTTCTCACTCTGGAGTGGAGTCTGAGCCCTCATGGTGACCACTGGGATTTGGGCCCACCTCGATGCCATAGAATGTTCCTTCTGTCCCTGCTTTCATCTTGTTCCAGGGCTCTAGAATCCAGTGGGGTCTGCGAGTCGGTGACTTACGGACTCCCGTTCATCATCAGACCAACCAGTTGTTGGCAACTGGACTGGGATGAGCTAGAGACAAACCAGCAACGTTTCCATGCTTTGTGTCACAGCCTGCGGGTAAGGTCCCATGTCACTGGGTGGCAAGAGGTGGGAAGGCTGAAATACCAGCCATCAAATAGGCATTAGCCCCAAAATCAACACCAATCCCCCAGAGCCATAACTAGCATGGGGCAAAAGGGTGTCTGTCTCCCTCCCCATGCCTTGTTGGGGGAGGGTGAAAAGAGATCCATTCCCAGTGGTGATTATCGTCCTTGTACCTTGCCTCAAGGTCCTCTGTCAACCTGTTCTGCTCTACTGTACCATGCACTCATCCCCAGGCCATGATACCCTCAGCCCCCACAGAATCATGTCACCAAGTCTTCCTCCCCAGCCCCAAAGCAGGCTCAGCTCTCACTCCATTACCCCCTTGTACATGCTCCCTGGTTCAGCCCTGTGTCCCCATGAAGTTAAGGAGAGTCTCTTACACCTAGGGTAGATCTAGATGTCTTTAGGTTTCTTTCTGAGAGTCTCAGAGTCCCTGGAATCAATGTCAGACCTCTTGGAAACCCTGGTTTGTTAAACTGAGCTCTCAAGTAGCAGGTAGCAGCAGAGTAGGCAGCAGGAGGACAGAGGGGAGAAGAGGTGACCCATTTCCACCCTGCCAGGCTCCCTGAGGAGCAGAGATAGAAAAGGTACATGACAAAACCAAGGTACTAACACTGGAAAAGCAGCACAGAGAGTTCAGGTGAGTGCAGATGCCCCGGGGGGTGGGGAGGTGGGGAGGTGGGGCGGTGGGTCTGGATCTGAGGGGATGAGTGATAAGGAAAGGCCTTTCAGAGGAGGTAAGATGTAGGAGGGAGGGAGGAAGGGAAGCGAGGGAGAAAAGAAAGAGTGAAGGAAAGGAGGGAGGGAGAAAGGAAGGAGGAAGGGAGGGAAGGAGAGAGGGAGTGAAAGAAGGAGTGAAGGGAAGAGGGAGGGAGGGAAGGAGGAAGGGAAGAGAGGGAAAAAGGCACCTGAACTGGCTGCCAGTGTTGGAAGAAGGCCATTATAATGGCCGGGGAGAGAGGGAGGGGGAGAAGGCCTGAACAGATGCCCACTAAAAATAACCTTCCCCAGGGAAAGGAAATTGACCTCAGTCATGGAGGAAATAATGGGCAACTCAGGGCACCAGCTGGTAGCACTTCTATTCTACATGTTGTTGAGTCGTTAAAGTCGTGTCCAACTCTTTGTGGCCGGCCCCACATGGGGTTTTCTTGGCGGAGATATTGGAGTGGTTTGCCATTTCCTCCTGGTCATTTTACAGAGGAGGAAACTGAAGCAGACAGGGTTAAGTGACTTGCCCAGGGTCACACAGCTAGTAAGCATCTAAGGTCAGATTTGAACTTCAGGCCAGGCAGGCTCTCTGCTGGGCCCCTCAGCCTGCTGCCCACCACTACTCTGCATCCCTAGTCATTTGTATGTATGTTGTAGCCTCCATTAGAACATGATCTCCTTAGGAGACTATTCCTGCCTTTCTTTGCTTGTATCCCCGGCATTTAGCAAAGTATTTGGCATATAGTAAGTGCTTAATAAATGCTTATTAATGGGTTTTTTTTAAGAAATAATATGCAGTTCTCCAGAGAAACCTCAGGACACACAAAGACTGCTCAGATACTTTCTTAGATACACTCTGTGCCTGACTCTCAAGCCAGGCAGGTTCTAACTGTGTGCCACCTTAGACAGGGCATATGAGGTCCCACGTGCCTGGCCTGGAGGTACAGGAGGGAAGACCCAGCACTGCACACAGGCCATGGCAATCTTCCCAGAGCCCTAAATCTGACTACTCATTTCTCCGTTCATGCTCATGCTTCAGTGTGAATCTGGTTAATTTGACAATCAATCCTAGCATGCCAACACTAAAGGCAGAGATTAAATGAGCTTTAGAGAGCGGAGTCCCTAAAGTTTAGCTATAGCAAATGGTCCCTGCTGTATTCGCTACCACCCCCCACCCCACTATTAATATCAAGGGTCAGCAGGAGCAGGAGCAAGTAGAGTTGCCGGCTAGCTTAGTTGGGGTGAAGGAAGGATGGGGCCGGCTGTAGCGTGGAGGAGTCTTGAATGGCCAATTCGGTAGTTTAGATTGATATGGTGTTCTCAAGTAATTCAGTAAAAGAGTAGTCCTTGTGGTAGGTAGGCCAGTATATGCCAAGGGGCTGTGGCTAGAGGACAGGATGATGAGCAGGACTGGGTTCTGCTATAATGATTTCTTCCCTGATCTTCTCTCCACATCGGATGTGGCAGTCTGTCTGCACAGCAGAGGGCTGGCTCTCTTTGCCAGCAGTGAGCCTCTCTGTGTGTGTTAATGGGGGAATCTCTGCTCTCAAGCTCCCACTGTCTATTCAATAGATTGCCCAAGGGAAAAGAAGCATCAGTGTACACAGCTGGATTTTTGGCAAATCATCTTCACTCTGTGTTCTGATGTCCTGATTTGTTCAATGGGGATAAGAATACCTGCACCACATAGGGGGAAGTGCTTTGTAAACCTTAGGGTGCTATAGAAATAAGAGCTGTCTGGGGCAGCTAGGCAGCACAGTGAGTGGAGCACAGCCCTTGGAGTCAGGAGGACCTGAGTTCAAATCCGGCGTCAGACACTTGACATGCTTACGAGCTGTGTGACCTTGGGCAAGGCACTTAACCCCAATGGCCCTGCCTTCCCTCCTCCAAAAAAAAAAAATAGAAATCTGAGCTGTCATCATTATTGTTGTTGTTACTGTAATTTTCATTATTATTTATCATCCCTCCTCCTTTGTCTGCTCCTCTCTAGCCTAGCCCAATGAGCTCTATCTCAGATCCAGGGCCAAAACAATTACTCTTGTCACCACACTGTGCCATTAGGGGCCCTAGTCCAGATGCCTCTCCAAACTGACCAAAGTGGAGATCTGATGTGGAAGAACAACCCTGACCAGTAGGAGAGGAGAGTCCTGCATCAATATAGAGCCACAGTCCATCTGCCCAGAGAGGTCCAGTTTTAAAAGGGCATTGCCCCATCCAAAAAAAAATAAAAGGGCATATGCGAAAGCCACAAGCAAGGGCACCCAAGCACAGAAGCCTACAAGGAGTGGCACAGACCCGTAACAAGGATGGCAGTGACCTGTGTGGATGCCTATACTTCATCTTGGGCTCAGAAGGCCGAAAAGCAACTGCTTTTCTAGTATAGAGACCTAAAACTTCCTGTTAAAGGGCTTCGGTGGGCTGGCCTCCTCCCCCACAACGGCCTCTCTGACAAGCGGGTGTTCAGCCACTTTAAGACCTCTAATATCAAGGCTTGTGGTTACAACACACTTTCAAAATATTGATCTCATTTTCCCTACTATTTTTCTGTATTACGAGCCCCATTTTGCAGGTGATTAAACAGAGTTTATGGTCACAAGCTAATGAAGGGTGGGGATCCAACTCACACCAAGACTTCTGGCCTCACATCCAGATCTCTTTTCACCACGTCAGCTGTAAAAATATTGTCAGGCAAGCTGAAGTCCCTAATGAGCTGAGGTTTGAGAATAATGCTAAGCCAACAAAAAGGAAGTGACAGACCCACCACTTGAGGAAGAAAGAGTAATGTTAATAAACAGCAGAGAAAATGAGAACGGCTGAGTTGATTTTGCTTCTGTCTTCTCTGACAAGGGCAGTGATCTGGCAACAAAGAAAGGTGAGAACCAACATTGTGCTAGGAAATCGAAACCCAAAAAGAATATCCTAAGAAAGGCCCTGTAACTTGAAATAAATTTGAGTCTCTGGCCTCAGATTAATTTTGAAGAAATTTACTCTGTCATCTTTGTCAGCACTTACTGAGAATCAGGGAGAAAGGAAGAAGTGCCAGAGACAAGCAGATGGTATCCCAGTTTTCAGAGAGGGCAGAGGGATGGACTTAGGGAATCAATGGCCCATGGAAGCCTTCTGTCTCTCTTAGGTTATCATACAGTCTGCAGTCACCAATCACTAGGACATCTCAGAATATTTCAGACCAAATAAACCTCATTCCTCTTTCAGCCAGGATTACTAGGTTGATAGATCATAAATCTAGGGTGGCTTGATTTCAGGAAAATATTCAATAGTCTTTTCATGGTGTCCTTATGGACAAATGGAAAAATGTGGACTGAATGACAGTACAGTTAAATAGATTCATAGCTAGTTTAACAACTATTTAGGGAAAATGATCTGTGTCAACCTGTAGGGTATCTTGTTCTCTGTTCCTGCTCCTAGAGATGGACAGGAAGGTGTGACCAGCCATAAGTCTTCCCTGGCACCAACTGAAAGGTAGTAGAGTGTCATACTATAAGGGCCAAGATAAGACAAGAGCTTACATGTGCCAGAGAGAGGACAGGGAGGTCTCCTAAGTAGGAACAGATCAGCTACCAGATGCTCAAACACAGTGTCTTGGGAAAAGAGATCACATCAGATACTACCTTTCTTAGCTTCCCTGGGCCTGCTTCCTCATCAGTAAAATAAGAGGGTTGGACTAGATGGACTCCAAGTTCCCTTCCACCTCTACATCCTACAAAGTCTGGGGCAGAGGCGAGAGGCTGATCTTACACTTGGAGGGCAAGTCAGCAGAATGGAGGAAGGAAGTGAGCCTGAGGCTGAGTGAGGGTCAACAAAAGCCAGACAAGCAGAAGATCGGGCAGAAGCGATTGAGCTTGAGAGAAGTTTCATAATTTGTCAGGCTCAGCTCAGTAACTCAGCCACCCTATGGACTTTTAAACAAATATGGAGGCATCTGGGTAGCAGAGTGGATCACTGGACCTGGAGTCAGGGAGGTCTGAGTTCAAATCCAGCCTCAGACGCTAGCTGTATACTAGCTGTATCACCTGCACAAGTCACTTAATTTCCATCTGCCTCAGTTTTCTCAGCTGTAAAATGGGGATAACAATAGCACCTGTCTCCCTGGGTTGTTGGGACAATACTTGTGAAGCACTCAGTGCAGTGCCAGGCATAGAATAGGTACTATATCAGCGATTATTTATTGTTATTTTTATTACTGCTACATTCTCTCAGAGGAGCCTCAGCTCTCTCTCCACTGCTGGGCCTCTGGGAGGGTTTTCTAGGGTTCCTTCATTCTTGCGCCTTCTCCAGGATCTCTTCCTCATCTAATACAATTTCCAGGCCCCCTCACTATCCTCTTCTCCCTTTTCTGGACACCGTAACTTATCAGTGGGTCCCAGAATTGAACACAGTATTCAAGGTGTGTTCAGACAAGATCAAATGTAATCTCGAATGTGTAGGTTCATATAGAGCTTACAAAAAAAAACTCCCAGGACTTTTTCATACAAGCATCAATAAAAATTTCCCCCATTCTATTCCTGGACAAGTGTTCTTATTTATCTCTGTTAAATGTCCTCTTCCTTCACTCAAGGTCTTCCCTGACACCTCATTATGACAGAGATCAGTCAAGCATTTAGTCATTGTTTACTGGACCAGGCAACTAAGCTATTTTCTGGGTGTATAAAGAATGACCAAGATGGGCGGAGCCAAAATGGCGACTCGAAGAATGACCAAGACAGAGCCCTTGCCTTAGTGGACATTCTGAAGAGCTCTGGCAGGTCCCATCAAGCTGGAAAATCGATGAGTATGTGCCCAGAAGTGGATCATGCCCCCATCACGCAAAGAGCAGCCTAGCTTGGCGACAAGGAGCTCACCCGCAGGCGAAGCACTAGAAGAATTGGGAGGAATAGAGGAAGGCACCAGTACAAGTCATGAAACTTCCTTCTCTAGCACAGTGGGCCTTGGATTTCCATGGTAGAAGGAGCCGATGGAATCATGGATCCAACTCACTTAAAACAAACGTTCGCCATTACCTACTACATACAAGGCACCATGCTAAGCCTCAAAAATGAAGTTCCTGCCCTCAAGGAGTTTACATTCTTCAAGGTCCCCAAAGTATTGAAGGAAGTTTTGCATTTCTTTTTTCAGGATTCAGCCCCTAGTTCTAAACTCCAGATCATTTGGTTTCATCCTGTTGTTCTTTACGTCACTGCTCACTTTTTCTCTCCTTCTTCCTTCTCTGCCTGTTGCCTTATGGTAGCCTCAAATGTGTTTGTTATGCCTTTTGTATTCTCATGCAAGCCATCATCCAGCCCTACAATTTTTTTTCTTTTGGCTTCTTTGTGCACTGTTTCCTTTATCCTCTCTAAAAAACCAGAGTGTGAAAAGGCTTTACTTGACCGTTTTCTAGAAGAAAGACCAACTGCCTTGCAGCAGATATATTTGGTGACCATCCTAACCAGAAAAAAATAAATAGTTGGAATCCTACAAGTTGTTGTATGTGGCAGTTCTCTTGCTGTCCTTGATGAATTTGCCCTGGAAATTGCCATAGAAAATTACCTGTCTTCCATTTCTGTTTCCATTTTGGACTCCTGGGAAGGCCATTTTTAAGCCTGTCAAGCCTTTTCTCTGCTGTATGCTGCTAATCTCCAAGATTGTAATGGCTTTCTAGCCACAGCAGACACACAACACTTTACAGAATTCTCCCTTCATTCACCTCTTAGATTCTCCTTCTGTGGAAGATCAGGCAATATACACCATATTCCACAGAATTATGAAAGGTCAGAATCCTAGAATTTCAGAGCTGAAAGGACCCTCAGACAGAATTTAGTTCAAATAGTAACTGAATAGAAAGGAATCCCCACCATAATACCCCCCAAAAATGAGCATCCAGCTCCCATTTGAAGAGCCAAAAGGGGCATTTGAGGAGCACCTTCATTTTGCAGAGGAAAAGAACAAGGCCAGGAGAGGGGAAGTAACTTGTTTAAGGTTATACCCCGGGTTAGGGGCAGAGCTAGAAACCAAAATGAGATTTCCTCTCAATTGCTGTAGTGTTCTTACAAAAATCCAATTCACTCACACGTCATAGCATCACCTCCATGATGTCATGGTCCTCTTTGAGAAAAAAGACAAACACCAACAGCAACACTTTTACCCACTTGGCTTCTGAGCTTCCTGCTTTGTTTCTCCTTTGGCCTTCTGGCCAGAGCCACTCTATTGAATGAATAGATGGATGGATGAATGAATGAATGATATTTATCAAGCATTTACTAAATTCTGAGCACTAGGGATACAAATGCACAAGGGAGACAGCCCCTACCCTCAAGGTGCTTGCTTTCCAATGGAGTACATGACTCATATTGGGGAGTGCTGGCCAGAAAAGGATACAATTACCCTTTTGGAAAGAGGAGCATTTTTTGATGCACATGTCTCAGATATATCCCATATGTCCAATATGACACATCCCAGCCAGGCTTTGATGAGGGAGAAGGAAATGGCCTGTCCAAAAATGACATAAAATTTCTCCTGCTCAGGGCCAGGGTAACAGTGGCTTTTGTCTCCCTGCCATCTTCAGTGGACCCTGTTTGTGGCCTATATAAACTAAGACTTAAGGGGCAGCCAAAGACAAGGGTCAAGTTGAGCATGTTTTTGTGTGTTTCCTTATTTTAGAAAAGAGAGTGGCTGCTCTTGGCCAAAGGAGAGCCTCCAAGCCCAGGACCCAACCAGAATGGTCCCACCAGCACCTTCTACATCATTTTCCCGTCCAGTTCTCTTACAATGCTGGTCAAGGCAGTGGCCACATGTGAGCTGCTGCTGCCCAGCTCCTTCCCTGTGCCCTCTGAGGACCCACCCGAGGACATCCTTAGGAGTGTGGAGGTAAATGGAACATAGACCAGACAGACCCATGGGAGAGGAGGAAGAAGAGTGTAAGAAAAGGAAAAGGAGGAGGAGAAAAAAGATGGAGAGAAGCCTGAGCAGGAAAATAGATGAGTACAGAGATACGTGGATTCAATAGTGGAAAGAACAGAATGGCTGGTAAAATAAAGAATAGAATGAGAGGGTTGGGGGCAGGGAGAGTTGCACCTTCCTTTAAAGGTGAAATCTGGTTTAAATGAACATAGAACAGCCCTTGAAGGAGAGATGTTGCCACAGAGGAGTACGCTGCCACCATGGACCTGTGGCACTGGGGAAGATGACGCCCAGAAAGCTTATGTAGACACAACCCAAATTTCAGTTTTCTTGGCACCAGGTAGTTGGAGGAAGGAGGCTCTTTAAGGGGGGGTACAAAATGAAGGAGAAGAAAGTGAAGGGTCAGGAGGAAAAGAAAAGGTAGGGTTGAGGAAGAGGGAGAATAAGAAAAGAGGACAGAAAAAAAGATCAAAGCAGGGAGAAAGAGAGAAGAGAGGACATCTGTCTATATGTATGTACAGGTTGATTTGTGTATGTCTTTGTGCATCTGTATGTGTCTGTTTGTGTTGTTAGAGACACTGTCTCGGTGACTCTGTACGTGTCTTTGTCTTTGTGCCTGTTTGTATTTCCCAAGTGTATTTATGCAGCCATGTGTTTGTGTCAGAATCTGGGCATCACTGTATCTGATTCAGCAAGCATGTATTTAACCCCAAATATGTTCAAGACACTGTGCAAAGCCCTCAGGATGCAGACAGAGATAAACAATTACTTAATTGTTGTGCCCAAGAAGCTCACATTCTGCTGGGAAAACACAACATTTATGGAGATAAGTATGTTATGAGATGAAGTGTGAATAAGACAGCAGACATATAGGCAGTGTGCTCCAGAAAAAAATTGAGAAAGGAAATCTGAGAGGGTTTTACAAAGAAGATGACGCTGAAAGTAAATGAGGAGGATATGCACCAACCTACACAAGTGGACAGAAGCAAGAGAAAGAATGTAAAGTTCAGAGAAAAGCTGGTAGACTACAGATAGAGTAAATGAAGTTGAGTAATGAGAAATTAGTCTGGAAAGGTAGACCAGAGATAGATCAGGGCTTAAATTCTACCCAGAGGAGTTTGCATTTTATCACAGTGACATTACATTAGGGAGCCACTGAAGGTTTTTGACTAAGGGACCGTCAGGGCAGACCTGTGCCATAGGAAGACATCTTAGGAGGTTAGTGAAGAAAATTCATAAAATTGGGGAGGGGAGAGACCCAGATAGACTAATAGTAAAGGTGAGAACTGGAGTGGAAAGAAGGGGATGGATTTAAGAGACATCACACAGAATCAATAGGACTTCACAAGTGGTTGGATTTTGGAAGTCCAGGGAGAAAGATGCATCAGAGATGACTCCAGGCTTTCCATCTTGGGTGACAGGGGTACCATCAATAGAAATAGCAAAGTTTAGAGGAGAGGTATGCTTTTCAAGGAAGAGGACTTCGATGTTTGAGATGTCAGCTGGACACCCAACTGGAAATGGCCATCAGGCAGCTAACATTTGTGGAACAGATTAGGGCTGACTTACTTGATTTGGGAGTCACTTGGCTCTCAGTGTGTTTTGCTGTAACCACATGAGCCACAAGGGCAAGTGGGGACATGAATTCCTGGAGTTCAAGTTCCAACCAGATGGAAAACTGAGATACGGCCACAATTGCAGAAATAATGTCGCGATCTGAGAAGAGGCTTAAGTCCATAAGAGTGTAACGGAGGAACTGAGGAGAATTGACAAGTGTGAAATTATCAAAGAAAGAGCAACCAACCAGATATTATGATGTTTTCCCCCAATGTTTATGTTCTTACTTGCCAAAAAGAAAAAAAAAATGGGCTTAACATCTCATTTCTGGTAATTTAGCATCATCAGTTTTTAAAGAGATAGCAAATTTTAGGAACACACATGGAAAATGAATGTCTGGTTTAACGAAGGGCATCATTCTCATGGAAGTTTCAGTCTTCTTACTGTATGGAGCGAGACCAAAAGCAAAATGACAATACCACACTAACACAGTCCTCAGAAAAGTCAGAATGTCCAGTGATGAGTCCAGTCACACCCAGCGTCACCCAGCTGGATGCTTTGTCATCTCCCCGGCCTAAGGTGGCCATTTCATTGATTTAGGCATGCTCCAGAAGTTCCTCCATGTCATACCTTGAGACCTCTTGCTTCATCTGCATGTGTTTCAGTGTAACATCAGCTTTGTTTTTCTGGTAGATTCAAGGCCAACCAGTATAATGTCTGAAACATTTGGACAAAGCTGTTTTCTTCATTTCCCTCTCATTTAATGAACTCTTCACCCATCAAAATGACATTACTTCTGATGGTCTATTCCCCAACATCTCCGTGTTTGTCTGATAGGCCTCTCTGTAAAAGTTTAGGTATGTGTCTGTGTGCTCTACCTCTGCCTTTGTGTTACCAGGTCTGTGCAGAATCACATCTTGGTGTTGGAAGGGACCTCAAAGCTCCCAACCCATACCTGAACAGGAATCCCCTCTGAAACCTCTCTGAAAATTGGGCCTATGCCTGAATCTCCAGGGAGGGAGAACTCATTACCCCAAGGCAGCACATGCCACATCTCTGTATCTGTGTGTAGGTCTTTTTATATCCATTTCTTTGTTTCTGTGCACATATATTTGCCTGTTTCTCTGGGTCTGTGTGGCCAGATGGGAGAGAGAGAAGGACTTTCTTGGTAGTCCCCCAGCAGAATTGGCTGCAAAATGAAATTGCACTGCAAAGAAGGAAGCAGACATAAAGGCCATCCCACCACCACTGCCATTCCGCTTTCCTGATCCTGAAGGGCTTCCTCTGACTGCCTTCCTAGAGAGGAAGCCTAGAGAGACAGCTACTCCTCCACCAGACCACTGACTCTGTATTGTGCCTGCTCCAGAGCCCCACATCCTAAGCCTGCAGGGGAAACAAGACGATGGAGGTAGGGAGGGGCAGGCAAATCATAAGGTGGCAGCACTGAGCCCACCCATCGCTGAAGAGGCTGAGCCCAGCCCAGCCCAGCCCTGAGGATGCAGTTCTGAGGCTCTCCCAGTCTCACTTTGAGGCCAGCGGTTCCTGGCATGGGATTCTGTGGCCGGAAAACCTGACTGCTCGGGAATGTTGTCCTCCTGTATTCCCTGCCTGGGACTCTCTCCCACCTTGAAGGGCCAGAGGACATGCTGTACCCACCTCCAGCATGCCTTTCCCAGCCCTAGTCACACTCTGTCCACCTGGAATTCCTATGGCATCTCACATTCCTGAGACACACATCTCTGGGCCAGGGCTAGCAGTAATTACCTGTAACACATCTTCACCCTCTGCTTTCCCCATGACGGTCACACCTCACACTTATTGAATTCTGTGATACACTCCATGTAACTGCCCAGGACTTTGACTGTCAGAGTAACTGTCTTTGTGACGCTGGCTGGCTGTCATTTTTGAGGCCCCTAACATTCCTCACACTTTGTGTGACTGTTCTTAGTTCCTGTTAACCTTCCGCAGAAGGTTAAATGAGATAATATTTGCAGAGTACTTAGCACAGTCCCTGGCACATAGTAGATATTTAATAAATACTCTTCTCTCTCTCTCTCTTTTCCTCCCTCCCTCTCCTCAGAACGCCTTGGATGGCTTAGAGGTGGCATCCACCTATAATCCCCTGCAGATTAAGGGCCAGCTATATGAACACCTGAGAAGCATTTTGTCCAAACCCCAGGGGCTACTCACTCCAGGTCAGGAGCTCCGCACCCCCAGACAGGTATGGCCCCCACTCCTACTAAACCAGAATTTAAAGGCCTGGGATCCTTTGTGCTAGTCCAGGGGTCCCTCACCAGCGATCATCCTGAGTCCAGTATCCAGGCAAGTGAAGCTCCATCGTTAGTGCTTCTAGACTTACCAGTGGAGTCTGAAAAGGGTCAGGGTCCAGGCCCAAGAGAGAAAGAATTATTCCTCTAAGAAAAGTACCCCATAGGACTTCCTGGGGTAGGGTAATTCAGCATAGACACTGAGTATCAGAGGCTTCTCATACTACTCATGCTGAATGTGATGGCTTTCTCAGAATGGAAAGGGGGTAGGTAGACCATTAACTCCTTAGCAGTCAGGGCAGGGACTAGAGCTCTGGCCAGACCCCCACATCCCACCCCCACCCCACCCCCCAAGAAAGCAGAGGCCCAGGGGCTGAAGTAAGCTAGGCTTGTCATCCATAGCCAGCGCTTTGTAGACATGGCGGCAAACAAAGGCACCAAGAGCAGTACAAAAAGGCTGCTGTAGGAGAGAGTTGAGAAGGAATGGGGAGATCATTGTGCACAGAAGAAAGCAGGCTCAGCAGAGCAGAGGCTGTCTGTGGGCCAGCAGGAGGAGGCCCAAGAGGGCCCAGATCAGTGGGCCTCTGAATGCTGCATCCTCAAGGGTGGGCTTTGCACTAGGGAACCACTCAGGGTGCTGGAGTGAGGCCTGTGCATCACTATAATTACTCAACCATATGTGAAGGACAGATTCGAGTAGAGAGAGGCTTAGAATAGTCACCAGATTATAGAATTTAGAACTGAAAAGGGGCCCACCTGAGACATCTGGGCCAGGGGGCTCAGCCTTTTTAATGTCATTGGCACTCTGGGAAGACTTTTGAGCCCCTATTCAGAATCTTTTTGAATGCATAAAATACCTGAGATTACAAAGGAAACCAATTGTGCTACAATGCTGCTATCAGACTACATGTATATGTGTATGTATGTGTGTATGTGTACATAGGGAGCACTGACACCAAATTAAGGCTCCTAAGCTAGTCCACTGCTTCATTGTAGAAATGAGGAAGCTCAGATCCAGAGAAGCCCAAGATCAGACACAGGTATTAAGGAATATAGCCAGGATTTGAACCCAGACCCTCCGACTCCAGGTCCAATGTTCTTCCACAACAGCCCAAGTGAGAGGGCATGAGGGCCCAAGCAAGTAGATTGACCAGGGAAATGGAAGGGTACAGACAGATTCGAGAAATATCATGCAGATTGCCTGGCAACCAGCAAGAGTTAGCACTCCCTCTGAGGTCTTAAGTGCAGAAAGCTTCCAAGCAGGAAAGGGGGAGTCATGAGAGAGAGCACAGGATAGGCAGGGGAAGGTTATGATATGTTTGTTTGTCTTGGATTGGTTGGCTTAAAAAAAATTATTAAGTCCCTCGTCTTATTTCAGCTGAAACTAAGGAAGCTGTTTATAGAGGACAGAAAGGGCACCAGTGCATGGCTCTTGCCTGGGTGTGGATGGTGGCAAGGACCCAGCACTGGGACCAGGAGAACAAGCAAGGTGGAGATGGAAGGAAGCCATGATGGCTTTGCCGGATCCCCTTCCTGCCTGAACAAGCTACCCCTTAGGAGGTACAGATGTGTGCCCCCTTGGGCCTATGATAGCTATTTAGTGGTGCTAGGTCAAGAAATGGCAGGATTGGATGAAAAGAGCCCCATCAGGACTCCCATCTCACCCAGGGAACCTGAACCTCCACCCCCCAAGAAGACTGCCTCCTCTTTCTGCAGGTTGGAAGACTGCACCCAAACCGAGTCCGAGCTACAGTGCCTCCTCTGCCCCTGGTACCGACCCTGGCTCCTTCGGGGGCCCCAAAGATGCCAGCAGCTCAAAAGCCATCCTCAGAGCCAGTGCTGTTGCTTTCTGATGATGAAGAACTTTTCTGAGACAGATTGCCTCAGCCCTATTTGGGGCAAGGCCCCCAAAGAATCTGGGTGAAGTGCCTTTCCTCCTCCTACACAATGACCTGCAGCAGGCAGAACTCTCATGCGCTGGAGGCAGTGGAGGGATCTGTCCATGCTTCTCTGTCCCACTCTGTATTCAGGCTTAGGGTTGTTTCAGTAGCTAGAGGTGACAGGAACCTTTCCCTGGTATAACCCTGTGTCACCTCTCAAGGATGCACCCCCTGGTACACTGCCCCCTCCAGCAGTACCAGTGATTGCACTTGATAGCAATGGGACTCAGTTCAAAGTAACCTTGTTACCATTCCCAGCTTTCTCTTCCCATTGAATAAAAAGCGATTTCCCCACTTGGAGCCTTGACATGTAAACACAAGGACTGATTTGGAAAGCTGTGCCTTGAAGGACAGAAATTCTGTTTACAGAGCGCAGGCAGAGGAGGCTGGCAGGGAGGACCTGTCTGGTATCAGAGGAATGGCATGGGCAGAGTGTACTCCAGGACATGTCAGAGTCGTGTCACAAGGTCCTGGTTAGATCCTGCCACGGTATAAACACCTACTGTGGGCACTAAGAACAGGAACTTTGTCCTTAGACAGTGGAGCACCCTTCCTGAGGTTTTCTAGAGCAGGGGTGGGGAACCTGCAGCCTTGAAGCCACATGTGGCCCTCTAGGTCCTCAAATGCAGCCCTTTGGCTGAATCCAAACCTCACAGAGCAAATTCTTTCATTAAGGGTCCCCACCCCCGTTCTAGCATGTAATCCAGCCCACAGGCAGAGGGAAGGAGTAGAATCTGTGTGTGACATCCAGGGATCCATTCTGAAACCCAATCCTCTCCTGCCCTATCCCATACCACAGCTGCCCACCCTCCACCTAGTGCCTCCTTCCCACAACCCCTCTGTCTCGCCCTCACGTCTTCTACCACTTAACCCTAATGCAAACTACAGTGTCCAGGCTTCCTGGTTATTCATGCAGACGTGGCCAGAGCTCTCTTTGGCCCCAAGTGATTTTAATGAGTTTAAGTGTCCATGACACAGAGCATCGCAGGGTTGAGAACTTAGACTCATTCCAGACCCACCCCACCTCCAGACACCCAACAACTAGTCAGGAGTCACAGCAGGATTGCCCGAAGTCCCTTGTTCTGGCCAGGGTTCAGCCCCGACACAGGACTCTTTCCCTGGACCCTGACGTATTCCAGGTCTTGTCACTCGGACACAAGACCTGTTAACTTGGTCACAAGGTCTGGTCCTTTCCTAATGCCCTGGAATCCTGACCCACTATTTTTGTGAGGCCTGGACCTTGATTCATCGATACAACCTAGTCCCAAACAGGCCTCCCCTCTCTCCCAAGGGATCACCCATCTCCCCAGTTTATACAGATGTCCTTTTAGCACCCCTTTAGGCCCTCCAAGCCCCACCTAGGGCTTTACATTGGTCCATCTGATTTCATCCCAGTCCTGGGTTGAGATCCCCGTTCAGGCATTCCCTGGCCCCACCCCTTGGCAGCACCCTTTTGTACCCGGCTGTATACCGGGAGCGCGAGGCCACTGGGGCTGTTGGACCTGGGGAGCACTTGGGGTTTGGGGGGCGGAATGGGCTTGAGGTTCCTTGGAGGAGGCACAGCATAGTCATCTGCGGCAGGGTCATAGGGGAGCTCGTAACCCTCCTCTTGCACCCGAGCTCGCTGGCACCAGGCATCCCTGGGCTCTTGGGGCTTGTCATAAAGGCTGGGAGGTGGGGCTGGGCTCTGGCCTTCAGGCTCATCGTAAATGGGCTCCTTCTTGGCTCCTCCCAGCTTTGTATCTTGAAACTGTCGCTGCACCTGTTCAAACAAGCCACAGTAGAGGGGGGAGCTTTCACCAGCCCCATGGCCTGTCTTCTGGCCTGAACTGTCCACAGGATCTGAGTACAAGGGGTCTGAGGAGGAGTCAGGCAGTGAGCGAACGGCATCCAAAGGTTCTGAGTAGAGGGCAGGGCCGTCGGCATGGGGATCTTCGAGGCCATGGGAAGCGGCCCCTGCCATCCCCACCTCTGACAAGCCGGGGCTCTGCTGATCCAGGCCTGGGCCAGCTCCAGAAACAATGCCGGCTTGAGCCTTTTGCCTTTGGATGGCAGCCTCCACAGCCTGAAAAATGTCATTCCCTTGGGAGGTCTGGAAAGTGAAGGTTCCAGGGCCTGAGGGACACCTCCGTCCAGCCTCGAAGGAGAACATGGCCTGGAGGCAGAGGGAGAGAAAGCAGATGTGAGCTGGAGAGCTGGCAGAGACTGTGGAGATCATCCTTTCCAGTCCATCTTACAGGTGAGGAAACTGATGCTTGAGAGGGAAGAGGCTGACCCGAGGTCATCCAAGTAGCAGTCAGGTTTTGGGAAGAGAGACCAGTGTCACAGCTGCAGTGAAGGGGGACCCACCATACTCTTCTAGCCCTCCCCTCCATACATCCTCTGCTTCCTGAAACTGAGCCCAAGCCTTTGTATGGCGGGACCTCTGCCCCATCCCAAGGCCTTACCCGATCCCGGCCATAGCGACGGAGAAGAGTGTAGGGCCAGGAGAGCAGGGGCTCCTTCTTCTGACCCTGCCCCCCCAGCGCCAGGAGACTCAGACCATTGGCCTCCACCCTGAGCAGGTAGTGTCCCTGCAACCCACAATGCTCAGATGCCTCTGTTTTCTGTATAGTCACCCAGAACTCAGACCCTAGGGAGAGATGAAGGGTCAAAGTGGAATATTTCCAGAGGGAGAGGGGGAAGGACACCCAGGTCCTGACAGGGTCCTACCTAGACACCAGACCCACAGGGGCTTCACAAACCCTCGACCCCATGTAAGGGCTATGGAATTCCCATTCCAAGCCCATGGTATTCTCTCCCTTCCATCTTCCCCTGGACCTCTCTCCCCACCCCTTTCTCCTTTCATCCCTACCTTGCCCATGGGGGCTGTACAGAGAGTTCTCCTGCATCTCCATTGAAGAGGGCCCAGAAGAGCTTTCTCCTGGAGCCAGAGACCAGCAGCCTTTCTGCAAGGGAGAAAGTATCAGTGCTCCCACAATACATCCCCAGTGCTCTCCAGCGGGGGTCTGGGCCCAATCAAGTTGGGGGGGGGGGAAGGGACAGGCCGCTGACCTTGAACCTTGTCCCCTCACTAAACGGATTTCTCTAGACAGCATCCCCACCCATTCAACCCTCTCACCGGAAAGGCAGTCTGGCAGAGTATTTGCACCCAGGCCACACTGGCAGGGCCCTCAGCTGCCAGGAGGTGGGAGCGCTGAGCAGTGTCCACTCGGAAGACCGACGTGCCAGGTCCTGGGGGGCTGTCCAAGGCCACAGGGGCCACACTCACACAATCCGACAAGCGAATCACTCGGCAGTCTAGGCGGCGAGAGCCTCCCCACCCGCTTCCAGAGCCTGACCCTTTGTGCTCAAAGAACTCAAGCCGGGCCACTCCATTGGGACTGGACGGGTACAAGGCAGCCCAGGTCTTCTTCCACTTCTAGAGTGGGGAGAACGTGGGAAAATACTTTGAGAAGCCATTTGGGTAGAGGAGAACGTGAGGAAGATAATGGGAAAGGAGAGTTTCTTAAGAACGAGGATGCCCGGGACTTCCTCAAGCTTTGGGACAAGGGTGGGTGGAGGTCAGTGTATATACAGATCATTGAGAGGAAGAGAGTCAAGGAAACACCACGGGGTAAAAAAGACGCAGGTATGGGACACACCGTAGGACTGGCTCTCTATATAAATCAATAGCCTTATCTTCTTCCCCGTTTGTTGGGGCGGGGGAGCGACATGGGGAGAAACCCTGGTGAGATACGTGGAAGATATAAGGAAAACCAGGAAATGAGAGATAAATGAAGGGACGAGAGGGGCTCAACATACAGGCTGGCCCTCGAGGAGAGGTGGGTATAGGGTAGAGGCAGGGCGACCCTGGGAACGGCAGGGGACTCCATACGGAATAGTCCAGCCCACCTCCTGGGAGGGAAATGGGAGAGGGGGCCGAGGTGCGGGGAGGAGACAAGGAAAGGGAACATGGCTGGGACAGCCTAGGTCTCCAGTGGTAAGCCAGTGCAGGAGGGAGGCCGCCCAGCAAAGACCCCACACCCGGGGCCAAGGGTACGAGCCCTCCCCCACCCACCCCCCAACCCCGGGAGAGGTGGGGTTTCCTAAAGGAGGCGGAGCTCCCTGGTGGGGGTGGGCGTATTTCCGTCCGGCCGGGGCTGGAGGAAGCGTGGAGGGGTTGGGACTTCCTCCGGAGTTTGGGGAGAAACTTCTCCAGGACTAACCTCGGGCCCCGCGCCCCTCCATCCCCCCACCCCAGGGTCTCCCCGCAGACCGCTGCCCCGCGCCTCCCGCCCCCCAGCCCCCGCCACCACCTTGGCCCCGAAGCGCTGACTCTGCACGAAAAGCGGTCCCTCCATGGCAGCCCCGTCCATGGCGGCGCCGTCCATGGCCCCAGGCAGCTCCGGACGTTTCCTGGCGCTGCGGGGCGGGGGCGGGGCGGGGCCCACGGGGCGGGGGTGGGAGGGATCACCCCACCCCCATCCCCGCCCAGAGCGGCCGATCCGGTGTCCGGGATTCCGGCAAGACGCGAACAGACCGGGTCTGGACTGGAGCAGCCCGGGCGGCCAGCATTCCTGCGGCCGGCTCCGACGCCCGGAATGGAAAGAAGTGGGAGAGTCAGGAAACCCACCCTCCTCCCCAAACACACACTCACGTTCACACTCGACACACACTCAGCCTCCTCTTCCCGCTTGGCCCTCGCAAAACGAGCACGCAAACCTTCAGTGCCCACTGGGTGCAAGGCCCCGGGCACCCTCGCTTCCGCACCGCAGGTGTCCCGAAGGGTTCAAGCTCTGCCGGGGACCAGAAGTGGCAGGAAGGAACTTAAATAGATGCTCCCTCCGGGCAAGTTCCCCTTCCAGGTCGGCATCTGAATGTTCCAGGCCCAAGACAAAGAAGAAAAATCCCCTGCCCTCTGACAGCTTCCCCTCTATTGCCTACACGTTAGACCCAGACATGTGGCAACATCCACAGGCTCAAACAAGCCGCAGGTGCTCGGAGGCACATTGCGCAGCACGTAGTAGGTGCTTATGAATGCTTGTTCACCTGAACACACACACACAAAACTGTTCAGTGCTTATAAATGCTTGTTTACCAGAATACACACACGTAAAACTGCTCAGTGCTTGTAAATGCTTGTTCACCTGAACACACACACACACACGCACGCAGGTACAGTGTTCAGCGTCTGTGGGAGACTACACTCTACCGAAACCTCAATGGGTGAATGATGGAAGAAGGCAGGGACCTTGGGGGATGGGCAAAGTGATGAAGTTCGAGAAATGAACAGAAGGCTTCTCCAAGTCCCAAGCCAGGGGCTTCGCCCAACTTGGGCCCCCGTGTGTCCTCCAGCCTCAGCCAGCCAGGGAAGAAAGCCTCATTGAGCTGAGCGTCCAGGGCCGGAGGGGAGGAGGCGAGGCTGGGGCCTGGCTGGCCAGGGAGGGGGAGGGACAGACTGAGTGGAACGGTGGGAGGGATTGAGGGAGGGGCGTCCAGTCTCCCAGGGCCCGGCACTTTCTTGGAAGTCCCTGGATTAGGCTCTGAGGCCAGGACTAGCGTTTCCTATCTCATTCTTTCGGAGGCAACTTCCAGCCCAGAGGTAGGGGCGCTTGGGGAGAGGGAAACAAAAAGGACAAGCAGGAAAATGAGGAATGAGGGGGGCTAGGAGGGCGGGAGAATGGATGACGGTCACTGGGAAAGAAGTGGGAGCACTGGAGGATGGGGGGGGCAGCGGGGGAAGATGGGAGTGAAAAGAGTTGGGTTTTAGGAAGCTAGGAGTGTGTGGGTAACAGTGATAGGGGGTATAGGAAGGTTTCAAGGGAAATGGGGGACCCAGGTAATGAGGATGTAGAAACAAACACGAGGGTGCTGGAGACAGCAAAGGTGGGTGTGAATGCAGGGTATAGGGGGCTTATGGGGGTGAAGACAGCCAGCATCTGAAGCTGTTTTATGCTTTCTGCCATTGGCCAGTCCCCAGTTCCATGAAGTGGGGGAAACAGAAAGGGGAAAGGGGTCCAGCCTGGCAGGGGGCAGAGAATGTGGCAGCCACGGCAGGGGATGAGGACAGCATCTGAGGGTCGGACAGAGTAGGAGGCTAGCAGAATGGAAAGGGGAAAAGAGGACAGGAGTCTTTGCTGGGAGTCTGGCCCAGAAAAGTCAAAGTTTCCATAAAGGACTGGAGGAAAGGGAGAGGAGGGAGAGGAGAAGGTTAGAACTGAAGCAGGGAGGGCAGGGCAGGGCAGGGTCCAGTTTGCTCCCACCAAAGACTCCTCTGCAGGGGATGGAGATGCCAAACCCCAAAGTCAGCTGTTCCTATCCCATCCCCCCAGGGATTGGGCCTGTCTCTCTGGCCTAGTGTCTGTTGCCTCAGTAACAGCTTGGACCTTCACACTCCCTCCTTCTCAGAACTTCCCTCCCTCCTTCCCAGTGGCTCCCACTGCCCCACCCCATCCACTCAACTCTGGTCCCACTGGGTCCCCATGCTCCCCTGGGACAGGTAGCCAAGGGACCTCCATGTGTGACTGTCAAAGTGGCACCATCTGGGACATTGTTTCTTGTGTCACTATCAACATAGAGGCCTCCTCATGACTTCTGATGTTGGCAGCTGTGTGTGATTCATGCAGCTAAAACTATTATGTGTGCCTCTCTGGGACTGTGTGTGTGTATGTATGTGTGTAACATATTATGACTTATGTGCTCGCCTGTTTCTCTGAGCCTCTCCTGCACATGTTCTGATGAGGTTGCATTACTTCCCAGCTCTGAGGATAAAGGGCTGTTATTTGAGTCTCTCTTAACCGCTATTCCTCCTCCTCAATCAAGATCCAAGAGAAACCTATCTCATTAACTTCTGTTTACCATTCTTCTATCACTTTTACACTGTATCTCCTAATTAATGTCTATCATTCTTCATCTGTTGAGTTCACAGGCTATCTCCTGCCCTGCCTCCCTCACTGTGTCTCCCTGCCTTACTCTGTGAATCTCTTTATGTCTCTATATGTCATCAAAGGTGTTTTTGTCTCTCATTCTCTTAGTCCAGGTCTCTGTCTCTACCTTATTGTCACCATCTCACTATCATTAAAGTCTGGGTTTCTGTTTCTCTTAGACCATGTCTGATACACAGCTCGCTGGGGGCCAGCAGTGGGGCCTTTGGGGGCTGCTTCTGTGCATGCTATGTGCCTGGTGCCTGGGAGCGCCCTCTCCATCTCCAAGCCCCGAATCTAGCACTGGTAGCAAGCTTCGTTTCCGCCTAGCTGGTTTCCCTAGGAAGCACTATGAAGGCCGTGTGGAAATACAGCGGGCCGGCGAGTGGGGTACCATCTGTGATGATGACTTCACGCTGCAAGCAGCTCATGTTCTGTGCCGGGAGCTGGGCTTTACAGAAGCCACAGGATGGGCCCACAGTGCCAAATATGGTGCAGGCACAGGTGAGAACAAGCCCTAAGGAAGGCCACAGATCAGGGAAACAACACCAAGTACAACTGAGGCTGGAGGCTCAGGAAAACATGAAAAAAGATGTAGTCTGCAGATGATACCAAATCAGAGCTGTTGGAGGTGGTAGGGAGAGGGGAGGCAGTGGGAGGAGAAGCAAAGAATTAATATATTGACAAATTCCAAATCTAAAAAATATATGATTGGGCCAAAACTAATATGATGAAATGTAATAAATATAAATGTAAAGTTGGGCTTGGGTTCAAAAAATCAACTGCACTTTCCCAGGAGGCATGAACAGATAAACTATTCTTAAATTAAGGATCTGGGGGATTTAGTGGACTGCATATAAGCTCTATATGTCAAGCAAAAAAAGTAAAGTGACTGAAGGTAGCATCAGTAGAGCCTTGTCCTCTGCTCTGGTCTGACCTTCCCTGTTATATTGTGTCCAATTCTGGGTGACACATTTAAGGATATTGATAAGCACATCCAGAGGGAAAAACAAACGTACATAATAAAGGGTAACTGGAAATTGAAGCAACTTATTACCCAGGCTAGAGAGCATTGGTTCTGGAGTCAGATTCCACCTGTCATGGGCAAAGCACAATCTCCTGGGACTCAGGATTCCTGTGCTGAGAGGGAGTTTGGATTTCTAAGGTCCCTCCCAACTATGAGATCCTTCCATTTTTAACTTCAGCCTGGAAAAAGAGCATGTTAAGGGAGGCCCAGATGTTACACAAGGGGTACTGATTGGGAGGGGGAATTGGACTGAGGGGGTGACCAGTGCCCTGGGCAGTTTGTCATCCTGCTTGTTAGAAAAGAGCTTTGGAACAGGTCAGATGGGAGTCCCCATTCTGGCTCTTCCTCTAGATCATTGTGTGTCTTTGAGAAAGCCATTTCCTCTGTTTGAGCCCCCAGAAAACAAAATAATTGGACTCAGTGGTTTCTAATCCCCCATCAAGTTTAAAATTCTGTGATTCGGTGTGATTGCTGCTCACTCCCCAGAGTCTCAAAATGAAGCTGCTCCACCAAGGTTCTTTTGCATTGCCCAGGCCCAAATCACTACAGGTTCCCAATGCCTTTCATACTTCTTCTTCCCTTTCCCTCACCCATTTGGGCCAAGTGAACCAGAAGGAGAATATTCAGTTCATTCAAGAAGTCATCAGTGGCCAAGGATGCAGCCCCCTGTCTGCCAAAGCCCTCTTGTCTTCCCATCCCTGAGCATATCTTTCCTTACCTAGGGGGATAGGTGTAGGGGTGGACTACAAGACCTCTGAGACCTTCAGCTCTTCCATGCCCTGCCAACGTCCCCACACCCACCTTCATCACTACCTATGTGCTCCCTCTCAGTTTCTTCTGTCCCACTCCCCAAGGCCGAATCTGGCTGGACAACCTGAACTGCAGAGGGACAGAGCGGAGTATCACCGAGTGTGCCTCTCGGGGCTGGGGCAACAGTGACTGCACCCATGATGAGGATGCTGGTGTGGTATGCAAGGACCAGCGCCTTCCCGGCTTCTCCGATTCCAACATCATAGAGGTTGGTGGGTATATGGGCAAAGACTTAGGTTCTGTACAAATACCTATACATGTGGCAGCTAGGGGGTACAGTCTGGAGAGGGCTGAACCTTGGATCAGAGAAACTTGAATTCAAATCCTGCCTCTAGCCATGTAACCCTAGCAAGTCACTAAACTTCTGTCTTGCCTCACTTTCCTCATCTGTAAAGTGGTGATAATAATAGTGCCTATCTTCCACGGTTTTTGTGAGGATAACATGAGATAATATTTATTTGGGTTTTTTTTAATTCAATTTAACTTTATTTTTACAAAGATCCAAAATGAGATGATATTTAACAAGTAAAACACTTTGCAAACAGTAAAGTGCTATATACATGCTAGCAATTATTATCATATACATACACAAGCAGGCATATTGGGATTTGGGGGCTGGGGAAGATATGGGGATCACAGGGCAGATGTTGTTCAGTCATTCTCAGTTGTGTCCAACTCTTCATGACCCCACTTGAGATTTTCTTAGCAAAAATATTGGAGTGGTTTGCCATTTCCTTCTCCAGCTCATTTTACAGATGAGGAAACTGAGGCAAACAAGGTTAAGTGACTTGCCTATGGTCACACAGCTGAGGAAGATGAGTCTTCCTGACTCCAGGGCTGGCACTGTCTCCACTGCACCACCTAGCTGGGGCAGTTAATATATAATATTATAGGAAAAACAGTCTGATTTAGTAGAAAGATCAGGTTTGGAAGTCTGAAGGCCAGTTTCAAATCTGGGCTCTGCTGCTTCCTTTATATATAACAAGTCATTTAACCTCTCTGAGTCTCAGTTCCCCCACACACACAAGATCTCTTCCAGCTCCAGATCCAATCATCTGACACTGCTCCTTTTCTGGGCCACAGTCACCTCATCTGTAAAATTGGATTAATAATCTGTTTTTTATTTGCAAGGGGGAAGGCAGGGCAATTGGGCTTAACTGACTTGCCCAAGGTCACACAGCTAGTAAGTGTGTCAAGTGAGCTCAGGTCCTCCTGACTCCAGGGCTGGTGCTCTACTCACTGTGCCACCTAGATGCCCCGGGATTAATAATCTTCATACTTTCTTGCTTAGACTTTTTTTTTTTTTACTTTATGTTTTCTTCAGGAGGGAGTTAGATTTTCTATAGAAATTTTAGCTATTGTGTGAGAAAGTATTCCTGAAGGGGGAGACATAAAGAGGGAGAGTTATACAATTTTAAATAAATCTCAGCCTAGCTGGAGACCTCAGTTTCCTCATCTGTAAAATGGAGGGGTTAGAAGATGGTCTCCATGGTCCCTTCCAATTCTCAATCCTAAGGCCCTCGGGTAAATAAGAGGATGGGAGTGAGCAGTTTCCCTGTGGATCCTCCCCCAAGATAGGCTTGTGTGATTAAGGGCTGACCCAGACCTGTCTCATCCCCATCCCCAGGTGGAGGAGCAGCATTTGCAGGTGGAGGAGGTTCGTCTGAAGTCAGCTGTGGGTGGGGGCCGGCGGCCCCTGCCCGTCACGGAGGGGCTGGTGGAGGTCCGGCTCCCTGGGGGGTGGGCCCAGGTGTGTGACCGCGGATGGAGCGCCCAAAACAGCCGCGTGATCTGTGGAATGCTGGGCTTCCCCAGCGAGCGGAGGGTGAATGCTGCCTTCTACAGGTAAGAGAGCCAGGGTGGGTCCAGGGATGGGGGAAAGGGCATCTGAGGCATGAGAGAGATGTGAGGTAAGGTCTGAGATGTGTCCAGATCAGAATTTAAGGGTCTGAAGGGGTCAGGGTTGGGAGATTGTCTGGGGTTTGAGAGGTGTGAAAGTCAAGGCAGGTCAAAGCCAAGTCACCTCGGCATGAAGTTCCAGGTCTGAATGAACAGGGTTTGCGGTGTGAGAGGATCTGGGGTTTGAGGAATGAGGAATTCTGAGTTTTGAGGTGTAAGGGGCGGGGGCGGGGAAGAGGCCCAAAGTTGGGGGGTGGGGGTGAAGAGGGAGTATGACGAGGTGGGTCTGTACTGCCAGGTTCCAAGAGCTCGGAATCTGAAGGGTTTGGGGTATGATAAGTCTGAAGAGTAAGGGGTAAATATTGTGAGGTCTTGACTGTGGTACAGTCCGGCTGGGAAGGGTCTGAGTTATGAGACAGGACTTCGATCTGAGGGGACAAAGATGCCGGAAGGACCGAGGGCGATGGTGGGGGATGGGACCCGAATTGGTGGTCTGGGATGGGGTGGGGTCTGCAAGGAGAAGCTTGCCCGGGAGGGGCGGGCCTGCTCAGTGGGCGGGGTTTTATTGTGGTGGGGGCGGGGCTCCATCCTGGGGTTGGTCTGGGCCTTTCCACGCCTTAATGTGCTGACTTCATCAAGCGCTAGGCAGATTCTTCTGACTGCTTTGCCCCGGCTTCTTTTCTGGGGCTCTCAAAGTAGAGCGGAAGGGCGCGAGATGGGGAAAGGCTGCCCGGAAGAAGCGACATTTGTTCACTGTGGAATGTCATCACTCCCTTTGATGGGCAGGGACTATTTGTCAGTTCTCCCTAGGGCTTTGCACAGTGTTTGCCGAATACCATTTCATAGATTTAGAACTAGAAGAAACCTTATGCCCAAAATCCAGTGTCAAAGTCAGAATTTGAACCCATTTCCTCAGCTTGCAGATCCAAGTCTAGTCAAAAAGCACCTATTAAGTGCAGACACTGCGCTAAGCACTAAAGAGCGCTTTCTCTCTCTCTCTCTCTCTCTCTCTCTCTCTCTCTCTCTGCAAGGCAATGGGATTAAGTGACTTGCCCAGGGTCACACAGCCAGTAAGTCAAGTGTCTGAGGTTATGTTTGAACTCTGGTCCTCCTGACTCCAGGGCCAGTACTCTACCCACCTTAAGACCCAGATGCCCCATTCACTGATCTCAAAGGGTTCACAGTCTCACAGGGGAGACAACAACTATGTGTAAACAAGATAAAGACAGGATGGAGTAGTGATAATCTCAGGGACAAGGCACAAGGTTAAGGAAAACTGAAAAGACTTCTTGCAGAGTGGGACTTTACTAGAAAGAAGCCAGGAAAACCAGGAGGAGAAGATTGGGGTAGGGGGGAAGGTTCCAGGCTTTGGAAACAACCAGTGAAAATGCCTGGAGTCAGGAGCCGGAGTGTGTTTGCAGAACAGGAAGGAGGCCAATATCGTTGGCTCACAGAGTACTCGCAGGAGAATAAGGTGTAAGAAGATTGGAAAGTTAGGAAGGGGCCAGGTTATGGGCCCTTTTCTATTTGATCCTAGAAGTAATTGGAAAGCAGTCAGATTTCTGGAAGGGGAAGGGAAAAGGTCAGGTTGACATGGTCAGACCTGTGCTTTAGAAGGATCAATCTGGCAGCCAAATAGAGAGTAAATTGTAGGCAGGGGAAGGAGCCAGAAGGCTATTGTAATTGTCCAAGCATTAGGCTTTGAGGACTCGCACCAGAGTTAGGGCAGTGTCAGAGGGAAGAAGGGAGTGGAGGAGAGATGTTCCAAGGCTAGCCAGGCAACTTGGCAAATGCTTGTATATGGGGGGTGGCGGCGCGGATGAGAAAGAGGAGTCGAAGATGACGTCTAGACTCAGAAACTGGGTGACTGGGAGGATGGTGACACCCTTGAAAGAAATGGAGAAGTTAGGAAGAAGGGAACTTTTAGAAGAAAGGTAGCGGGCTCGGTTTTGGACATGCCTATGGGACATGCGATTCAAGAATAGAGATGCAAGACTGGAGATCCAGAGAGGGGTTAAGGCTAGATAAATAGAGCTGAGAATCATCTACATAGAGATAATAGAGATAATAGTTGAAGCAAGATAATAATTGAATCCAAGGGAGCTGTTGAGGTCACCAAGTAAAATAATGTAGAGGAAAAAGAGAAGAAGGCCCAGGACAGAGAGCCCTGGGTGACACTTCTGGTTAGATCCAGGCTGTTTCTACTGTACCTAATACAACATTTTTCTGTTGCTCCGTCATTTCAGTCCTGTCTGACTCTTCGTGACCCTATTTGGGATTTTCTTGGCAAAGGTACTAGAGCGGTTTGCCATTTCCTTCTCCAGCTTATTTTACAGATGAGGAAACTGAGGCCAACAGGGTTAAGTGACTTGACCAAGATCATGCAGCTAGGAAGTATCTGAGGCCAGATTTGACCTCAGGAAGATGAGTCTTCCTGACTCCAGGCCCTGGCATTCTATCCACTGCACTACCTAGCTGTCCTAATGCGTTATTTAGGAGACCCTTAATAAATCCTTGTCAGATTGAATTGAATTTGGCCTGGGCCTGGAGAGATCTGTAGGATTTCAGCAGGATTTCAGAATGCATGAAGAGTATGGGATGAGCAAAGATGTGAAAAGGTTTGGAACAGCTCAGAAATTTGCCCAGGGTTTGTGTCCATCATCAGGGGATGTTTCTTTAGGGTCTCAGAGACTTAGCTCACAAGATCCTGGAGGGTCCTTGATTCAACAAAGATTCATACATGCTGAGCTTGGAACTGTAGAAGATACCAGAGAAGTTGAAATCTTTGCCCTCCAAAATCTTCTACCAGGCAGCATAACACAGTGTGAAGAATGTTGGATTTGAAGGCAGAACACCTGCCACTTACTATCCGAATGACATTGGGCAAGTCCTTTCCTCAGTTTCCTCACCTGTAAAATGTAAGGGAATTCAACTAGATAACCTAGAAAGTTCCTTCCATCTCTAAATTTATGATTCTAAGGGTAGTGAAAGAGGCAAAAACACACATGAAACAATGAGATGTTAAGTTGTGCAGTATATGAGACCATGGAATCCAGTCTTTCATTCAACCGAGGGAAACCAAGGCCCAGAGAGGTGGAAGGACCTCTTCCAAGGTCACATAGATAATTTAATGACAGGACTAAGACTGAAATCTAAAAAGACCTAAATCGCTGGAGGACTACAGGAAAGATTTAATAATACGAAAGAAGATATAGTGCCATAAAAACTGGAAATGAAGAACGATAAAGAAATATTTCATTGGAGAAGAAAGTACTCACAGCGTTCAAAGCTGGACTTGTCTTATTTCACATCTATAATAATGCGTGCGCCCAAAAGGCAGATGTGAGTTCAATATAAAGGAAAAGCTTCTGACACTCAGAAAGTGTCTACAATGGGCTATAGGGAAGGGGGGGAAAGTAAAGAGGGGCTGATCCTCACACTAGAGGGCACTGTAGAGGGAATTCCCGATGGAGAGTAAGTTGAATAAGATGATTTCTGAGGCTGCTTCCAGCTCTGAGATCCTCAAAGTAATCACAAATTTCGAGCTGAAAGAACCTCAAAAACATCCGTTCATCCAGCCCTCTCATTTTATTGTTGAGGAAACTAAGGCCAGGAGAGGGAAATGGGTCTTCCTTTAGGTCACATAGGTAGTAACACTGGCACACTGGCACCAAAGTTACTAACTAGGCCCCATTGAAGGCCACAGCAATTCTTCAGGAAGGAAGCTGGGACCTCTGCCCAGCACCTCTCCCTGGATTGTGTGCATTCTAAGCAATTTTATGGTAATGTATTCAGGAGGAAACATTCCAAAGCATGCTTATAGGGTAGGGAGCAAGGGGTCCCCACTCTTTGTGGTGGCCTAGGGAAAGGAACTAAGGGTCACCACAAATGGTTCCCCCCAAAAGCCTGGTGCAGCTGTGCCCTCTGCTCTTTCCTATGCGCAGAAGGTCCAGGGAAGGAACAGTAACCAAAGGTGAATTGGCCTAAAGGAGTCTTGTTCCTAGTCCTCGAGGCTAGTTAATGAAAGGGAGCCACTGAAGCTTAGTGGTTGATGAATGGAGGTAGCTAAAGCTTAGTACTAAACCCCAGCCTTACTTACTTACTATGTACTTACTATGGACAGGGCTAAGATTAAAAATAATACAGTCCCTGCCTTCAAGGAGCTTATAGTCTAATACAGAGGGTTTTACAAGTCACAGAATGCCAAGTGAATAAGAGAAGCCAGAGTGATTGAAGAGATGACTTTCAGCTGGGAGATCACAGAAAACTTCACAGAGGAGGTGGTAGCCCTGGATCCACTTTGGGAGAAGGAATGGACTTCAGTAGGCAGAGATTTGGGTGCAGAATTCATTCCACGCATGGTAGGAGTGGGGGACAGGGGAATATTGTTACAGAAACAGACAAGTAGGACAAGCACTGGGAATAGCGAATAGCCCAGTATGGATGAGAGTTCGAATTTGTGAATTCTACTCAAATCAGTTCAACAAATGATTAAGTACTAGGTGGTGGGGAAATACAGACAAAGGCAGTTCTTGTCCTCACAAAGTTTCCATTTTACTAGGTGGGATATATGCATACAAATAGATACAAAGTGTACATAATGTAACACTGAGCAATTTCAAGAGGGAAAGAGCATTGAGACCCAATGTACCAGCAGCCAGGAGAAATCAGGTTGTGTCCTGCAGGAGGAAGCACCCATGTTGCCTCTCCAAGGAGGCTAGAGATGCCAAAAGGCAGAAATGAAGAGGGGATTCCAAGCAGAGGAGTGGATGTCTGTGCAAAAACAGAGTAGGGGTATGGCTTGCCATGCACAAAGGACAGTGATTTGCCCAGTTTGACTGGCATGGAAAGTGCACAAGAGTAACATAGGATACAGCTAGAAAGGTAAGTAAGGACGAGATGGCAGAGGGCCTTAAATGCCAGCCCAAGGAGTTTCTATTGGCAATAGGGAATTACTGAAGGTGGGTCAGATCTGTGTATTATCCAGGTGGTTTGTGAAAGAGAAGCTGGTGTTAGACCAGTAAGGAGGCTGTTAGAATAGTCCAGGTGAGATGGAATGGGTTCAGGAGATGATGTGGAGGGACCGCCCATGGTGACGGGGGCTTGAGGTGTGGAAGCCAGAGAGCAATCAGAATCCTGAAGTGGAAGGCAGCAGTGCCACTTCATGGAGAGCGAAACTGGGAGGTGGGGCAGGTTGGGGGTCAGGGGAAGATGAAGAGTTCAGTTTAAGACATATTGAGCTTAGGCCAGTAAAAAAAAAGGAAGCATGCTCTTAGACCTCCTTCACTCATTGGGAGCTGATCCAAGCTGGGGCTAGGGAAGGGGCAGTTGGACTATTTAGGACCTTGCCTGTTACTACTTCCATCCCCTCGAGTGCTCTGGCTCTGCCTGGCCTCAGCCTCAAGACAGCTCTGTGCTTTTGGTTTCCCTTCTTGGCAATGAGTCTTGGGACTGGCTGCAGGCCGAGAAAAGAGGTCAGCTGGATTAGCAGATCTGCTTAGGCAGGCCTGACCAGGTTTGGCCTTCCCAGCTCCATCAGCCTGGCTATGGTCCAAGTCACGTGGTTCCATCCTTGGCCAACCTCCGAATTCCTAGGCTTGACACCCCACCCCATTTCCACCATGGTCATGGCCTGAGTAGTTATGAGATTCTTGGTCCAGACACTACCTACCACCCCTATCCTCTATAGGTCTGCTTTTGGCTGACTTAAGATTCTTGGTTCCCATTCTGCCTTCCAGTCCCTGTCATCCTAAGGCAGTGATCCTGTCCTGAGTCTTCACACGTATCCTCACATACATCCATCTCCTTCCCTTCCCACTGATCCCAAGCATTCACGTCCAACATTGAGCTACAAGAGTCTAACAACTTAACTGGTTGGGGGGTTGCAAAGGAAAATAATTGTTTAGCTTCTGTTAACCAAGGTCAGTGGGGCAGGAGATAAGAGGTCCCTCTAAGCCATTTGGGGAAAATTTCTCTTGTTCCTGACCTCAACAGCCCTCTAGCCTGGTTCCAAGCCCCAGGCTTGTCCTTACTCCGGTGTTCTCTTGTCCTCACAGACGTTTGAGGAAACGGGCAGCCAAGGCCTCTGCCCGACGCCGTGGGTCTCATAGCAGGTAACAGGGTAGGAGGAGGTTGACCTCTGGCTGAATCCAGGGGCTTCCTTATCCTCCCTGTGGCTCCAGGAACTGGAAGGACACTGTTTTTTCCAGATCCCAGGGTAGTGAATCGGGGTGTGGCCAAGCAGGGTCAAACATGGGGACAAGTGGAAGAAGTGCTCCCTTCTGCTTCCCTGGGCTTAAGCCCTCAGCTCCAGCTCCCCTAGCCTCGATTCACACTCGCTCCCCTCCAACTTGCCCTCTTTGTCCCTTTCCCTTGTCTTCTTTCCCATGGCTCTGCCTAAATTTGGCCAACCTTTTCTTGCCTCCCTCCTCTTCCCTGCTCTGATCAGGCGTCTCCAGTGGGGCAGCATGGGCCCCTGGAGCCCTGCTCAATGTGGCCATGGAGGGGTCAGTGTGGACAGTGTGCCCCAACCACCTGACTCTGCATCTCTTCATCCTTCCTTTCCTTCCTCATCCCTCCCCTTGCCCTGCCTGTGTCTTTCTGGGGAACAGAAAAGACAAGGAGTCTGATGGCCCCTGCCCCTTCCTGACCCCTTTCCACTTATCCTCTGCCTCCCTCCATGGCTGTCTCCTTTTTCCAGGCCAGTCACCAAGCTTAAAGCCAAACACAAACCCCGTGCAGGCCAGGGGCCCAAAAAGAGGTAAATAAAGAAGTGGATGGTAAAAAGGAGACATAGGGTCTGAGAGACCACTGGTCTAAGCAGGGGACCATAGGGACCTGACTGGTTGGGAACCAAGGGAAAGAGGGAGGGCTTTCGGGACTAGGGTATCTGATGAGTCCAGTCAGATGCTGCTTCATTCGGACCCCACCCACCCACCTACCCCAGTGATGTTTGCCTAAGTGACCAGTGATCTCATCCTTTGTTATATATTCCTTCAGCTTGCCTGTTATGGAGGTAAAATTCAGGATGCCAAAGTGGCAGTCACTTAGCTTTCTAGTACAGTGGCATTCATAACAGGCTGTATGACTCAGTCCTTTCTTTCCCCTTCAAGTTACTCCAGGACTCTGGGGGAAAATCGCCTGTCTTCTTAGGCCCAAGAATAATAGTCCCATTCCCATGTATGCACCAAGCATCATTCATGTTATCTCAGTGACTCTCACCACAATTCTGAGTAGCAACTAGTATAACAAAGATGGTGATCCCCATCTTACAGATGAGAAAACTGAGCCTCAGGGCAAGGAAGCAGTGTGCCTGAGATCTTAGAGGCAGCATCAGAGCGGAGACTTGATGGGTCTGAATGCCAGCCCAGAGTGCATCCCTCTGTGCCACACCCTGCACCACGTCCCATCCATCCCCTGGAACAAACACCTTCAGCCCAGTGTCTTCAGAAGACAATGTGGGTGGGGGAGTCTGCTTGGCCAGTGAAGCCCAAGGGGAGAATTGTTCCTGTCTTCTTTTCCCACACACAAAATGATCCTCTGGGTATCTCTCATCAACCTCTCACTCTCATGGTTTGAAGAACTTGGGACTGCCTCTTGCAGCTCTGCTTTTGAGGTTTCTTTCTGGAGTCTGCCTTGCCCTCCATGGACCCCATTCTGGGCCTCCTCAAAGGACTTCTCTCTCTACTCTGGGACAAGACCATTTCCACTTCTATGACCCCTGACATTGCCCAGTCCTTCAGGGTCTTGGCACACTTTATTCTGGGTTTCTTGTATGAGGTGTTTACACACACACACACACATTTTGCCCATGCTTGCATTTACACTCACATCCATATTCATAGACATTGTTTTCTGGGGGCCCTAGCCCTGTCCTTGCTAATATTCAGTAACTACCAGATGGAGGAAGTTTTTCCTGGTTTTCCCATGCATGATCCTGCCATTTTAGCCTCAGGTCCTGCCTGGCTCCTTCCTTTGTGGTGCTGGCGTCTGTTCCATAAGGCAGACACATTTCTCTTGTCTTCACAACAATCCTTTGGTGCTTTCGGGCTTCAAATGAACAAAGCTGTCACTGGCTTCTCTCGACCAACGCCTGCTCCATCTCATTTGCCTGCTTAGCCATTTTATGGGATCTTTCTCTCTTACTGTTTTTATTTGAGATGCATGGAGTGGCCCCTCCAGAGACTCCATTGCATCTCACCAGCCCAGGAACCTCCCATCGCCCTTCCTCTCCTCTCACCTTCTCAAGGTCTCTTCCGTGCTGCACCTATCTGATGCGTAGACGATCTCTCCAATTTTGACTCATCCGGATCCTTCGCATGTCCTACTGTCCTGTCTCTCCTTCCTAAGTCTAGCTGTCCCAGCCCATCTTTCTCATTCTGCCCTGGTATGCCTCTCTAGCTCCTATCCTCTGCCCACCACGACCTAGAACATTTCCTAACAAAAACCAACATAACACTCACTGACCTTTATGTAATGCCTTAAGGTATGCAAAGTGCTTTACGATATCATTAGATCCTTTCAACAACCCTGGGAGGTATCATAGGTATAATTATCACCCTCTTCAATGAATAATGAAACAAGCCTAGAGAGGTTAAGTCCCTGGCTCCAACTCACAACAAAGTGGCAGAATTTGAATCCAAGTTTCTCCTGATTCCCAGGCCCAGCTCTCTTTTCCTGTACCATAGGTGCTGCTTTTAACAGCTGACATTTATATCGTACTTTATGGCTTAAACGTATTTTGCATTTGTTATTTCACTTGATTCTGTAAGAAAAGTCCTAGGAAACAGGATCAGAGAGGTTCTAGGTAGTTTGTTCCTGGTCACAGACTATTAAGTGTCAAAGGCAGGATTCACATCTTTCTTGATTTCAAGCCCTATACTCTTTCTACTATGCCACCACTTTCTGCTTCTCCAGTTGCTCATTTCTGCCCTGGCGTGCATGCAGGTGCATTCATGTCTACACTCAGGTTGACTGGTTCTCCTGTTTAAGCCAAGGCATGCATTACCTCCTGGCCACCCCAGCCATGTTGGGCCCCTTGGTCCCAGCCCTGGGCATTTTCTGCTCATCCACCTTCGTCATAGTCTGAGCCAGCAGCAGGGGGGCTGATGGAGGTAGGGTCAAGGTCACAATGAGCTATCTTTCCTCCCTCTGTCCAGAAGGCTCCCTCCATCTCCTTACCCCAAATCCCTCCCTTTTTTGAAATATCCATTGTCTCTTGCATCTCCTGAGACTCTTTGTTTTTCCTCTCTCTTGGAGGAAGCGTGGGAGGTTGTAGAACATGTTGGGAGAGGGGAATGTGACCAGGGAGATGGGAAGGAAGGTTGAGGATGAGGAGGCTGGAGTTTGGGGACCCATCCTCCTCCTTCCCCTGTTCCCAGGCTGTTGACCCAACGCCAACGTCACTCATTTGGCCTGCATGGAGTGGCATGTCTGGGCACTGAGGCTCACCTCTCCCTCTGCCCCCTGGAATTCTATCATGGCAATGACACTGCCCGGTGCCCAGGTGGGGCACCCGCCGTGGTGAGCTGTGTGCCAGGCTCTCTTTATGCCACACCTAGTGGCCAGAGAAAGAAGCAATCATCGACAAAACCTCGGGGAGAGGTGTGTGTGACCCAAGCAGAGGGAGGTCCCCCCAACCCCACTTCCTGACCAACCCAGCCCACCCCACCTCAAGGGACCAGTGGGACCCTGACAATACCTTCCTTGAAACTTGACCCTCTAGAACAGCAATCCCTTAGGGTTGCTATTTACCTGATACTCTCCATCCCCTGTCCCAAACTATGTCTACCTCCCCAGCCCTGTTAATACTCTTCCCCATCTCTGTCTGTCTCTCTTCAGCCCCGTCTTCGTCTGAAAGGCGGAGCACGGCCAGGTGAGGGCCGGGTAGAGGTCTTGAAGGGCGGTGAGTGGGGCACAGTCTGTGACCACAAATGGGACCTCCAGTCAGCCAGTGTTCTGTGCCGGGAATTGGGCTTTGGGAGTGCCCGCGAGGCCCTGAGCGGTGCCCGAATGGGACAGGGTGAGCTAAGGGCAGAGAGCAGTAACCCCTATAGAAAAGAGGGAGGGAGTATCGTGGGGCTCTGGGAAAAGTTACTGAGCAGGCATTATGGAAATGGGGTTTGTTACGTATAGCCCCTTGACTTCTGTCCCCTGACCCCAGGTATGGGCCCCATCCACCTGAGTGAGGTTCGCTGCTTAGGTCGGGAAGCCTCCCTCTGGAGCTGCCCCTACAAGAACATCACTGCTGAGGACTGTTCCCATGCCCAGGATGCCGCTGTCCGCTGCAATCTGCCTTACACTGGGGTTGAGACCATGGTCAGCTTTGTTCTCTGATGCCTAGTCAAAGGCTTATTTTCAGTCCCATGCTCTCCCCTCCCATATTCCAGCCCTGATTCTCTCTAACCATCCCTTCCAATTCTTCATCTTTACCACCCTCAAGAGCTTGTGACACCCCTATTCAGCCTTCCCTGTGCTCCCTGCAGATCCGGCTAAGTGGAGGCCGCAGCCGTTATGAGGGACGAGTGGAGGTGCAGGTAGGGGGGCCTGGATCCCCCCACTGGGGCCTTATCTGTGGAGATGACTGGGGAACACTGGAAGCCATGGTGGCCTGTCGGCAACTTGGCCTGGGCTACGCCAACCATGGCCTACAGGTAGGTATAAAGGGAAAAGGGGAAAATACAGGTTTTTTCCCCATGTTTCCTGGGTTCTCACGTGTCCACACGTCCACACTTCCAGGAGACGTGGTACTGGGACTCAGGGAATGTCACTGAAGTGGTACTGAGTGGAGTTCGCTGCACAGGCTCTGAGCTATCCCTAGGAGAATGTGCCCACCATGGCACCCATGTTGCCTGCAAGAGGACAGGCACACGCTTTACTGCTGGCATCATCTGTTCTGAGAGTGAGGGGGAGTGGGTCAGGGGAGGGGGGGCCCTGGCCCAGTATGAGCCCTCTTTGAGGCAGGGGATGGGGACCTGTGGCCCCAGGGGAAAGTCTCCATTGAAAAACCAGTCCCTATGCAGACTGGGAGAGAGGGGACGCCCCCTCCTCTTCAAACTCACAAAAATCACCTGCCCCTGTAACCTGTGACCTTCCTCCTCCCCTTTCCCAGCTGCATCAGATTTGATACTACACTCAGCACTGGTGCAGGAGACTGCTTACATCGAGGACCGACCACTACACATGCTGTACTGCGCAGCAGAGGAGAACTGTCTGGCTCGCTCTGCCCGGTCAGCCAACTGGCCCTATGGCCACCGGCGATTACTCCGCTTCTCCTCCCAGATCCATAACCTTGGCCGAGCTGACTTCAGGCCCAAGGCTGGGCGACACTCCTGGGTGTGGCATGAATGCCATGGGTGAGGGAAAAGGATCTTGGCTAACGAGAGGGAGAGGCTGAGATTCAGTGGGGGAGAGAGGAGGGCGTGCACGCTCTACGGGAGAGGGCCTCAAAGGCCTTCACAGTGGTGGCCGGTACAGGCCTGTAGGCCCCTGTAAATCCACTCCACAGGCACTACCACAGCATGGACATCTTTACTCACTATGACATCCTGACACCCAATGGAACCAAAGTGGCTGAAGGTCACAAAGCCAGTTTCTGTCTGGAGGACACTGAATGTCAAGAGGGTGAGTCAAGGCCTGGAAAGGGCTCCCCCATCCACCACCAGAATCTAACCCTGTCCCAGAGGTCTGAGGACCTTCCCTATCTTGGGGTCTCAGACTCCCTGCCTATGCCTGAGACTTGTGGCAGCTGAGGCCTCCTGGGGCTGCTCCATCCTCTGAACTCCCCATCCCCCCAGACGTCTCCAAGCGATATGAGTGTGCCAACTTTGGGGAACAGGGCATCACTGTGGGCTGCTGGGATCTTTACCGACATGACATTGACTGCCAGTGGATTGACATCACAGATGTGAAACCAGGAAACTATATCCTGCAGGTGAGGGGGACAAAGTGGGAGAACATCTGGGATCTCTAGAGCTGGGGACACCCCAAGGGAACTCAGATCCTAATTCTTCTCTACATCAGGTGGTCATTAACCCCAACTACGAAGTAGCTGAGAGTGACTTCACCAACAACGCGATGAAATGTAACTGCAAATATGATGGCCACCGCATCTGGGTGCACAACTGCCACATTGGTATCACGGTTGGGTTGAGCAGGGTGGCAAAGTCCTCCCCCCAACCCAGTCTACCTTTTCCTTCCCCTCCCACCCACCCTCCAGCTCAGTCTTCTATAGGGGCCAGGGCCTGACCAAGCCCCGCTGCTATTTCCTTTCCAGGCGATGCTTTCAGTGAAGAGGCTAACAGGAGATTTGAACGCTACCCCGGCCAGGCCAACAACCAAATCATCTAAGGCTCTTGGTTCATCTGCTACCAGGCTCCCAGGACCTCCCCCCAGCCTCGGGGCACTACTGAAGCCAGACCAGGCTTCAGCCAGTTTGATGCATGGACTGGGAAGGATTCCCCATCCTTCCACAACTGGGTTGGAGAAGAAGGAGCAGCTCCCTACCACACACAGTGATGTCCTGGGGACACAGTCAATACCTTCATCCAGTCTTTTGGTTTTGGAGAGGAATCCATCCCACTCCCCTCATTCTTGGCTACAATGTGCCACTAGTTAAAGTTTTATTTTATTTTAATTTTATTTTATATAAAACATTTCTCCTCTTTCTTTGGGGTGTGTAGGGGGGAGGGCCTGCCCTCCCCTGGCTCATTCCCTACCTTGTCCCCCTCCCAAGCTATTCGAGCCCCAAGGAAAAGGGGGTATGGAGTCAGGGCAGGGATCATACCCTCCTTTCTCTTTCTGTTTGGAGTAAACAAGGTGATGGAAGGACTTAGGCCCTTCAGTCCATCCTGGTTACTCAGTGACCTCTGGAGTCACAAACAGGGTCAGTGTATCCAACCCCCTTCGGACCTGCATGGCCAGCTTGGGCTGTGTATGAACAGCCTCATATACGTCTTCTGCTGACTTCACTGCTTGGTTCCCGATAGACAGAATTATGTCCCCTGGCCGCAGACCAGCCCTGAAGGAGAAGAGAATCAAGGAGGGGAATCTTGGCCCTGCCCTCCCTCCTGCAGGCTCCCATAGCTCCCCTGAACCCATTGAGACACAACCTGCCCCCTCACCGGTGTGCAGGGGAGCCCAGGATGACTTTGTGGATGAGGACACCATGCTGGACATCAGGGAAACTCGGCTCCCGAAGCTGCAGCTCAGCCAAGATGCTAATGGGGACGTGAAACGTGGTTAGCCTTACCTGGTCACTACCCCTTCCTTCAGCCAAATATACTAACCACATTCTCAATGTAGGCCCCTAACTGAAATTCTGGAGGTAAAAAGGCAATTTAAGTCAGTCCTTTCCCAAATGAGAGGCATAGACAATAGGAAAGAGGGCAGCTCAGAAAAGGGAGGAATCACTGAAGACGGCTATATTTACTCAAGGCTTTGGAGAGAAAGGAGGCCTGAAGCTGGGCCTCAGAAAACAGATAAGGAAAAAAGGATAGTGCATGTTAGTTTCAGAAACGTAACCAAAGGTGCAAAAATTACTAATCTCCTCTAGCCGGTGTCTTAAGAGAACAGTGATACAGCAGGAATGGTAAGTTGGGGCCAGTTAGAGCCCTGAACAGCAGGCTGAAAAAGTCTCTACTTCATTCCGCAGGCCCTAGAATGACTGGAGCAGAGTGACTTGTGCAAAAAAAGCACAAAGCAAACTGCTTTGATATGATTATACCTAGACAAATTCAGGAATGAACTAGAGACGAGAAAATGAATTAGGAGGGAACTACAATGATCCTGGTACAGAGCAGGTAGGGTACTAAGGCCTGAAACAAGGTGATCATGATGGAAGTAAAAGGGAGACATGGCAGAGGTTGCCAACTTATCCACTGTCTACTGGCTGACAAGAATCAGTGACGGAAGATTCTCAACCTGGGAGTCATTCCCACCACTCCCACCCCATTCCTCCCAAAGGCCATACCTGGGTGTTAACGTCAGCATCATCACCCCAATGTAACGACGTTTCAACTCATTGCTCCCAAACCAGGAACCTGGTACAGAGAGAAAACTAAGGAGTCCTGTCAGCCTGTTCAGTGTCATGACCTCCTTTCTTGGTTACCCTGGCATCCCCCAATTATCTCTCCACTCAAGCACTGTTCTTCCTTCACTCCCAACATTGTTGGTGGAACCATCCCACTACTGCCCCCTTTTCCCAACTTACTCTTCTTCTCCCCTCGCTGCAGAAACTCCCGCAGGCGGTCAGAGGGGATGGCAAAGGAGATCCCAGCTGTAACCTTCATTGTGTTCACCCCAATCACTTCTCCATCCTGCAGGGACACAGCCCCAGCATGATTAAGCCAGGGGTAAGGAGGAGACACAGCTAGCCCCAAAACCTGACCAGTGACCCTTGTGCAGACACAATGCCTTCTCCACCCCTAAATGGGTCCATGGGGGAATACAGATGAAAAGCATACTTACCAAATTAACCAAAGGACCCCCAGAGTTTCCAAACTGCAAAGAAAAGAGAAGAATGACGTTAAGAATGAGACTGGCATATAAACTCTTCCTTCAAACTCTATGTTCACACGTCCACCCACACATACCGCCATGACTATGTCTGTCTTCCCATCTTCCCCTATACAATCACGTCCTTGGCCCAATCTACCTTCACACCCCTGTCCTATCTCCATGCCCTGCGTACATCAATAGCAGCGTCCGTCTGGATATACTCAACGTTGGGCTGAGGCAGGCCAAGGTCCCGGGCCCGGCGCTGGGCTGAGCTAACGATGCCAGAGGTGATGGTATTCTGAAGGGCGAAAGGACTTCCCATGGCAACAACAAATTCACCCTGGCGAACTTCGGCCGAGCGGCCCAGGGGCAGCGTGGGAAGGGGGCCCTGGGAAGTGGGAGGAATTGCTGAGGGGAGAAATGATTGCAGGGAGGTGGGTCAGTGGAGGGGCTGTTGGAGTAGGTCTGGGCCGGTCCAATGCCCACCCCCCCAACCTTGGTTGGGATCCTGAGTGTGGCAATGTCAGCCACCGGGTCCACGGCGGTGACGGTGGCCTCGTAGGTCTCCCCACTGGGCAGTCGCACGCGGACCCGGCGCCGGTCAGCCACGACGTGGGCATTGGTGACGATGAGGCCGTCCGAAGCCACAATGAAGCCCGAGCCGTTGGAGATAGGAACCTCTCGGCCTGAGAAGGGGTGTCTGGGAAAGGGAGAGAAGAGCACGGTGTGGATGGGCAGAGATGGAGGTCAGCGGGCAGGCCTGAGTAAGAGGTGAAGGTCAGAAGGGGGTGGGGAGGTCATTTGGTCCTTTTCTACCACTCCCTCCCCGTGGCCCCTATCCACCAATTCTAAGGCTGGAGGGGCTCCTGCCCCCTCGGTGCCCACGGCTGAAGGGGCCCCCAGAAAGAGGGGAGGGTGCAGCAGGATGAGAGGTCAGAGGTCAGCGCCCCCCCCCCCCAGCCCAGCCCGCCCAATTACCTGCCCAGGATCTCGATGTACACCACGGCGGGCGCAGTCTTCTCCACCACGTCCGCGATGAAGTTGTAGAGCCGCCGTGGGGAGGAGGGCGGGGACGCGGGGACGGCGGCCAGGACAGCGGGGAGCGCGAGGCCCAAGCCCGACCGGCGCTTGCGGCCCCCCGAGCCCCACAGCAGCAGCAGCGCCGCCGTCCCCACGCCCAGCGCGGCCGCCGCCCACCCGCGGGCTCGGGGCTCCTCGGGCTCCGCTGTCCCCGGCGCTTCGGCCTCGGCCAAGGGAAGAGGCCGCCCGGCGAGGCTCCGGAGCCCGCCCAGGCTCAGGGCGCGAGCCCGGCCCACCCTCTTCAGCAACGCCGCCGCCGCCATGGCTCCCCGCCGGCCACCGGCCCTACCTTCGAGGCTATACCCCGAGAGCCGACTGGGCCAACGAGGACCGAGAGGAGTTCAGATCCCGGAGCACCTCGGGAGCTGTAGTTCTCGAGCCAGGGTGGGCGGGGCCCTGCGGTGCATGTCGGGAAGCGTAGTCCTCGGTCCGCTTCCTACGTTCCGAGACCCACAGTCCTGTGCGGCGCGACACGCGCGGGGCGTGTTGGGAGTTCTGGGCCCACCAGCCCGGAGGGCTGGCGCCCAAAGGCCTGGCTCTAGCCTTCCCAGGAGCCCGTGCGGCCGGCCAGGGACTATCATGGCGACGGGGTCTGGGCGGCCCTGAGGCGGCTGCGGCGGTGGCGATGGAGCCTTCGCCGGCCCCGGGCCCGGAGCGGCTTTTTGATTCACACCGGTGAGAAGGCCACCCTGGCCCTCCCTGCCTGTCCCCCTCCCCGTCCCGAGCCCCGGCCCGGCCCTCGGTCGGGCCCGAGCCCGGGCCCGCAGGCCTCTGACGGCAGCTGCCTTCCCTCCTCCCCTGCCCCGCGGGGCCCAGGCTCCCCAGTGACGGCTTCCTACTGCTCGCCCTGCTCCTCTACGCGCCCGTCGGGCTCTGCCTCCTGGTGCTTCGCCTCTTCCTCGGGCTCCATGTGTTCCTTGTCAGCTGCGCGCTGCCTGACAGCGTCCTCCGCAGGTACTGGCCCGGCCCGGTCTAGGGGGCAGGGGCGGCCCTCCCCTTGGCGGGGTCACGCAGCACGTCCCGTGTCACCCAGGTTCGTGGTCCGAGCGATGTGTGCGGTGCTGGGGTTTGTGGTCCGACAGGAGGCTCCCCGGCTCCGTGATCCCAGCGTCAGGGTCTTTATTTCCAATCACGTGACACCTTTTGACCACAACATGGTCAACCTCCTCACCAGCTGTAGCACCGTGAGTGTGTCGAAGGGGGGAGGGAGCCCAGCCCTCGGGGGTCCCCCTGCCCTTCCCCTCCCAGGGACACCTGGAGCCCAAGCAGCCTTTCTTCCTCTCCACCTCTCCCCCTCATCTGTGGTGCCATCCCCTTGTTCTCCCTCCCAGCCTCTCATCAACAGCCCCCCTGGCTTCGTGTGCTGGTCTCGGGGCTTTGTGGAGCTGGATGGCAGTGGGGAGTTGGTGGAGTCGCTGAAAAGATTCTGTTCTTCGAGGGGAAACCCACCGTCCCCCTTGTTGCTGTTCCCTGAAGAGGAGGCAACCAATGGCCGGGAGGGGCTCTTGAGATTCAGGTAAATGGTTAAGAAGGAGGAAAGTAGCCAAATCAGATAACAGGCCAATAAACTTGTATTGGGGTTACTTAGCAGGTGCCAGAGACTGTGGTGACCCTCCCTTCCCTACTGTCTCCTTCCTTACGTCTCCCCACCCCCTCAAGTTCATCTTTTTTCTATCTTGAGGTTTCCCACATTTCTCATGGTTTTGTTCATTTTAGTTCTTTGTTCAGTTCTCAGACTGACTTCTGCTGATCCACCCTTCACAACTGATTGTGATTCTATGATCTTTGTCCCCTTCTGCAGTTCCTGGCCATTTTCTATCCAGGATACAGTTCAACCACTGGCCCTTCGGGTCCAGAGGCCCTTGGTCTCAGTGGTGAGTGTCTGGACAGGGAAGGTTTGAGCTTAGCTCTTTGGGGTTGGGGGCAAGGGATTCTCTTTGGCTGACCCTGGCTTAGTTCTCAACCTTTTGTTTCCTCCCTTCAGACAGTGTCCGATGCCTCCTGGGTCTCAGAGCTGCTCTGGTCACTTTTCGTCCCTTTCACAGTGTATCAAGTAAGGTACTAACTGTTTTTAGTTTCTGGGGGAAGGGTGAGGTCACCCCATAAACTCTTGATTTAGCTAACGTCTCTTTCAATACACAGTCTCCTACTCTAAACCCAAGGGGATATGGATTGTGGAAGAGGCAAAAGCTTTCACCTTCTATAAAATTTCACCTCGCTTCTGTTTTAATTCTCTTTTGTAGATGGCTTCGTCCTGCCCATCAACAGCCAGGGGAAGGGAGTGAGGCATTTGCCCTCCGTGTCCAGCAGGTAACAGTGATTGGAACGGTGAGAGTGGGAGGCCTTCCAATAGTGTATTGTGGGGGCCCATGGGCTCTGTGACCTTTGGCCTCACCTTCCACTTGTCCCCAGTTGGTAGCCAGGGAGCTGGGCCAGAGAGGAACTCGACTCACACCTGCAGATAAAGCAGAACACATGAAGCGGCAGCGACACCCAAGACCTCTCTCCCAGTCAGGTATGTCATTTTCCCCCAGGTTGTCTCTGTATACGGGTCACCCCTCATCACATCTCCCATTTCTTTTTTGCAGCTCGGCCTTCTCCCCCTTCTACACCTGCCCCCTCCCCTGACCGGCAGCTGGCAGCTCTTTCTCAAAGAGTCAAAGAGGTTTTACCCCATGTCCCAATTGGCGTCATCCAGAGAGACCTGGGTATGGGAAAGGGAAAAGATAATTCCAGAGAGACCTGGGATACGGGATGGGGAAGAACTCCAGGGACACTGGGTACAGGTTTAAGAAATGTCATCTAGGAAATCAGAAGGAAGAAACATGAGATGGGGAAGAAACCTGAGACTAGAGGAAGAGAGAAATCCCCATTCTCTTCTCTTCTCCTCCAGCCCAAACAGGCTGTGTTGACACAACTATCACTAATCTGCTGGAGGGAGCTGTAGCCTTTGTGCCTGAGGATATTGCTGAGGGGTCCCAGACCCTTCCACCTTCTGGGCCCTTTCCTACAACTTCTGTCTCCAAGGTGAGACCCAGGAAGTGGGGGTGTGGGGGAGTCTTAGGCTGGAGGGTAGGGCAAGGGGAACTTCCCAAGATGGACCTTTCAATTCTACCCCAGCATCTTATGTAAGTTAGGTGCTCAATAAATACTGGTAACATCTCAACTCAACCCTGTGACCCCTAGTCCCCCAGCTCTGACTCCATGACCCCTCAGCCTGCTGCTCTGTTTGCCAAGTCTTCCTGGGCCCGTCAGGAGAGCCTGCAGGAGAGGAAGCAGGCACTGTATGAATACGCCCGAAGGTGAGGCTGGAAGGAGCCTGGGGAACATGGGGGGAGAAAGGAAGGGAGAGAACCACATCGTCGTAGGCAGTGCACATCCCACATTTCCCAACCTCCGTCCTCCCCATCCTGCAGGAGATACACAGAGAGACGGGCCCAGGAGACTGATTGAGCCCAAAGGACATGGAGCAAGCCAGGGCCGCAGGACGGAGGCCAGGGGGCAGGCCCCCCCACACACAGGCCGGAGGCTCGGGGCGTGTGAAGGGAGGGGTGGGGCTTCCCATTAAATTCAGGGTTTTCACTCAAGACAGCCTCGTTTCCTGTCTGGACTCCTGGAGTCCTTAGGGTAGAGTCATGCCCCGCTTCTTGGTTCTAGGGCATTGGCTGTGTTGGGGAATTGGTGGGGAAAGAAGACGGTCCTTGGAATCTATCCCTTTTCAAAGGTTTGGCCTTGAGTTAAGTCAAACTACAGATTAAAGGCTTGACTAGAGGGGCCAAACTTGGTTTTCACCTTTCCACCGAACCGGAGCGCCCATCCCGGGCAGCTCAACTACGAGTCCCAGGATGCATTTCACGGCTAGGGCCCGGCGTGCAAAGCGCCCGTCTTGGCCGCGCAGGCCTCGCACATGCTCGGTGTCGAGCGGCGGAACCCTCGTTTCCATGGGTTCCCGGTACCCGGCGGGGGCGGGGAAGCAGCCACGCCCCCCACACCGGGCTCCAGGGTGGAGCCGGAATTTACCTTTGTACTCAACGTGGAGGGCGGGTCGGGTTGGGACGAGCGGCGTCCGCCGGGTGGGGCAAAATCCGCGTCCGAGTGTCGTCGTCTCCAGCTCCGGTCCGGGTCTCCAGCTCCTAGCGAAGGTTTGATTCCACGATTCTGGCGGCTCCGCCGCGCGCTCCTGCGCTGTCCCCCGGACTTCGGCCGCCTTCACCCCGGCGCCGCCAGCTGTCCGTCGAGGGCGAGGCCTGCGGCAGCCCCGCCTCCGAGGCTGGGGGTCGCGGGTGCCCGGGCCTCCCAGGCTCCGCCTCCGCGCCCCACCGGCCCCGCTGGAGCCCGCCACCTGACTACAGGGTTTGGAGCTTTTCCCGGTCGGGTCTCCCCGTCCCTACCCCAGGTGTTCCACGGCCGGGCTCGGTCAGTCCGGAGGAGGGGGCGGGCTCGCTCGAGGGGAGGGAGTGCCCGTGACGCCCGCCTTCTCTAATCTCCGCCGGTCCTGCCCTGCTCATCTCCCGCAGGTTCTGCCTCGCCTGCCATGGCCTCGGAACTCCCCGGGCCAACCGAGGAGTCGGGTCCGAGTCCCGACGGGTCGGACCTGGCTTTGAATCCTTATGATGGACTCCCCTTCTCCTCTCGATACTATACCCTGCTGGCCCAGCGCCGTGCCCTCCCCATCTGGGCGGCCCGCTTCAGCTTCCTCGAGCAGCTGGAGAGCAGCCCCAGCGGGGTGGTGCTGGTGTCCGGAGAACCTGGCTCCGGCAAGAGCACCCAGGTGGGGGGCGGGGCGCTTCTGGGGGGGGGCGGGGGCGTGGGCGTGCGTTAACCACATCAGCCCTGTGAACCTGAATGATTGCAGTGGTGGAGGAGTTTGGGACAGGCTGATCCCACCTGAGTAATTTAAAACCTGACACGAGGCATGTATGTTGACTCACCAATTAGATTCCTCAGTGGTGTGCTGAGTTTGCTCTGGCCAGGGGATTCCAGTATGGCCGGGTGACGGTCTCACAACCACAGCCTTTGGCTGCCCTGAGCCTAGCTCTTCGAGTAGCTGACGAAATGGATCTAAGTTTGGGCCACGAAGTTGGCTACAGCATCCCTTTGGAGGACTGCACTGGACCAGACACCCTGCTCAGGTGGGGTGCTCCACAGGTGTAACAGCCAGCCCCTGTTCTCCTTGCTCAGTCAGTTTTCCTGACACTTCCCCATCCTTTCTTCACTCAGTACTCTTAGAAAAAATCAGCTGGATCTGAATCACTATAGACACCCGTCTGTCTCTTATCTACTTTTCTATAACTACCTGGACTCTGTTCTCAACAAAACATTTCACTCAGGCATCCAAGTCCTTCTTCTTCATCCAATCTGTGTAACTCCACAGGTCTGTAAATTTTCAGGACCAAAAAGGGCATCATGTCATAAGATCACAACCTTGTTACCATATTGCTTAGGGAGCCTGGCACACTGAACTTGGAGTCAGGGAGATCTGAAGTCCAACAACATTTCTTGGACCAGTCACTTAACCACTCTGTGCCTCAATTTCTCACCTATGGGAAAAACTGGACTGTGACTTCCCCCTTCTAAATCCATAAGGGAGTCCTGACTCATACAGCATGAAGCTTAAGTCTTAGGTGGTAGTGACTGCCACACCTCTAGGGCAAGCCATGTTTCAGCCTGACTCCTAACCACTCTTTTCCTTTCCTTTTGTTGACAGGTTCTGCTGGGACAAGCTGCTGTTACAGGAAGCAGCCTCAGCTCGAGGGGCAGGAGCATGGGGTGTTCTGGTACTGGATGAGGCCCAGGAGCGGACAGTGGCCTCTGATGTGCTACAGGGGTTATTGCGGGATGCAGAGTTGGGGAACAGCCTCGAGGGCCCACGATTAGTTGTGGTCACTGATCCAGCCTTTGAAGCCAAGCTCTGTGCCTTTTGGGGTAACCCTCCCGTGGTGCGGGTGGCCCAGGGGCCTGAGGAGGGCCCTATTCCTGTGTACAGGGATCCTGCTCCCACTGATCTGGTGGGTGCCGCCTGCCAAGCTGTGCTGGAGTTACACCAGGGTGGAGCTCCAGGGGATGTGCTGGTCTACCTGCCCAGTGAGGAGGTGAGTGGGATCATGGGGGTGCTGAATGCAAGTCATTGAGAGTCAGTGCGTTCTCTTAATGGCAGCACCTTCCCACCTTTCCACAGGACATTCTGCGGTGCTGTCAGTGTCTTCGAAAGGAAGGAGAGCATTTGGGCCCTGAGCTGACCCCATTCCAGGTGTTGCCACTGCATGCTGGACTTGGCCGGGCAGTCCAGGCTGTGTACGAGGATGTGGAGGGAGGCCCTCGGAAGGTTGTGGTCACACATTGGCTGGCTGACTCCTCTTTCTCACTCCCTTCAATCTATCACGTCATTGATTCAGGGCTGGAGCTTCGAAATGTGAGAGACAGGGTCTCTGCCTTTGAGCAAGGGGTGAGGGTAGGAGTGGAAAGGGCTGGCTGGGCTGGAAATAGACCCTGATCTGTGTCTGGGACCTGTGGGGGATAGGTTTACAATCCTCAGATCCGGGCTGAGTCCCAAGTGATGAGGCCAATCAGCAAAAGCCAAGCAGAAGCCAGGAGGCTGAGGACCAAAGGCTCCCCACTAGGTAAGAAGCTCATTTGTTCCAACTGAAATCCAAGTAAAGGACCCTTCCCCCCAGAGAAGAGACCCTCCTTCTGAATCCTTCCTTCATTTTCTCCCTTCAGGATCATGCATCCGCCTATATCCTAAGTCTTTTTTGGAGCTAAAAGCTCCCTCGGTTCCTCCACCTCGGGTATGTGAGGAGAATCTAAGCCGACTAGTGCTACTGCTGAAGAGGAGACACATTGCAGAGCCAGGAGAGTGTCACTTTCTGGACCGTCCTGGTAAGATGACCTACCCATAGACAAGTGAGACACCACACCCTTCAGAAGCTTCTCCAGCTCTGACGTGTCCTCTGTCCTTTCTAGCCCCAGAGGCTCTAATGCAGGCTCTGGAAGACCTGGATTATTTGGCTGCCTTGGATGATGATGGTGACCTGTCAGACCTCGGGGTCATTCTGTCTGAGCTCCCCCTGCCCCCTGAGCTAGCCAAAGCCTTGCTGGCTGCCTGTGAATTTGACTGCGTAGATGAGATGCTGACCCTAGCAGCTATGCTTACCAGTAAGAACACACCCCATTTCTAGTCACTGTAGCTAGGTTAGACACTCTTTGTAGCTTAGCTCCAAGAGAGACAACAATTCTACCTGCTCCACCCACTAACACCGTTCTGCTCCCTCCTCCCCCACACTCTCTCCAGCTGCTCCTGGGTTTGAGGGCCCACCAAGGTGTGCAGAGGAAGCTGCCCAACGACGAGCATTGGAGCATCCAGATGGTGACCACAGCACCCTAATTCAGGTGTATGAGGCTTTCATACAGAGTGAGTGCCTTTCTCCCTCTCTTCCCCCCTTCCCCTGCCAGCAGCCCATCCATGGTTTTCCCAAGGTTTCCTGGAAATGGAAAATAGCACATGTAGGGTTTGTGGAGCTGGGGACTGGTGAACATGCCTAGTAAGGGATGGAGCCCTAGGGAGGGCTGTGGGACATCTGGTGGGGGGGTGCTGATTCCTCTTTCTCCTAGGTGGGGAAGATGAGAACTGGTGTCAGGCTCGGGGTCTGAACTGGACAGCACTGTGCCAGGCCCGGGCATTTCGGGGGGAGCTCCTGGAACTGATGCGTCGAATTGAACTTCCTCTGTCTCCACCAGCATTTGGCTCTGAACAGAATCGAAAAAATCTTCAGAGAGCACTGGTTTCGGGGTACTTCCTCAAGGTGTGGCTGGGGGGGGACCAAAGAAGCTGAGAATGCTGGTTGTAGGAGGGGTTGCCTCAAAGCAGGTCAGGAGAGGGATTCCTCAGGGTTAGGAGGGGATTCTGTGAGGTCATTTGAGGGCCAGGGCAAAGGGAGGAAGGTCACACTGGAGGGAGGTGGCATTCCACTTGGGGTTTTGCCCCTTTGTCTCCTAACCCCTTATCGCCTTTTTCAATTTCAACTATTTCCCTTCCCCTCGTACCCTTTGGCTTCCCTCATTTAGGTGGCTCAAGACACAGACGGGGCTGGCAATTACCTGCTCCTGACCCACAAGCATGTGGCCCAATTGTCCCCATCCTGCTGCTACAGAAGTCGACGCCCACCAGCCCAACCTCCACCCTGGGTGCTCTACCATAACTTTTCCATCTCCCAAGACAACAGCCTCTCCATTGTGTCTGAGCTCGAGCCCCACATGTGAGTGCCCTAATTCCCTCTTTTTTCCCCCTGGGAGTTATAGGGCATCTTTTGGAAAGAAATGAGTGCCCCCAGGGAAGAAAGAGTTTCTCAAATCAGGGGTGAATGAAGAACAGAATAGATGACCTTTTATGAGAAACAGCAGCAAAGCATATTTCCCTCTCCCAGGCTGGTAGAGTTGGCTCCCCCCTACTTCCTGAGTAACTTGCCTGCCAGTGAGAGCCGAGACCTTCTGAATCAGCTGAGGGAAGAAATGACTGGAGTCTCATCAGGGAATGAGCCTCCTACCCAGGACCTCCACCTAGATGACAAGGATGCGTGTGTCCTGCAGTGATCTCAGCCCAAGGAACCAACCTGGAGATGAGCCACGAACAGTCCCCTTGCCTGCCCCAGGGCTCGGACACGAGGCTGGCCAGATACATTGGTCCAGTAGGTGGGGCCTAGCAAGTTGTATAACTTGAGGGGACAGGGTATGGGTGCACAAGGATACAGTATATGGACTTAACCCCAAGAAGAAGGGACAGCAGTTCATTGGCCCAAAGCCAGAATGACAAGACTTCCATGGGCAGCCAAACCCACATCTTAGGCCTGTCCTTTTTGTTGGAGAAGAGTCCACGTAACTCTTTCCTCCCTTCCCCAGTCCTCAACCCTTCATAAAGCTTTTTCTATGCATAGATTTTTCTGGACTTCTTAGACACATTATGTACTGTGAACATAAGGAGTTCATGATTCTGGGGTATGGGAGTGGGGTGGGATAGTGACAGCTAGGTGTTGAAGTGGATAGAGTGACAGGCCTGGAGTCAGAAAGATCTAAGTTCAAATCCAGCTTCATACACTAGTTGTATGTCCTTGGGCAGGTAACTTAACCGATGTTTGCCTCAGTTTCCTCATCTGTAAAATGGTGATAATAGCACCTACCTCACAGGGTTGTTGTGAGGACCAAATGCAATAATAATTGTAAAGTGCTTAGCACAGTGCCAGGCACACAGTAAGCACTATATAAAAGTTATTAGTGTTATTTTCTCCAAGGCTCAGGTTCGTTCTGCCTCATCCTGTTTCAGCCCACCTCCCTAAGGACCACCTGAGCTGGTGGATGATTTGGTCACAGCTATCTTTGGCCTTCTCAGGAAAAACACTGCATTACATTTTGAGACAGGGGTGGTACAGGCCACTGAAGGCTCGAAATCAGCCATCACAAGCCCCTCTCCCTTTTCTCCAGGCTCTGCCCCAGTTTCTCCTTGAAGACCATTGTAACCCTCCCCCTTTTTTCCTCCTTTCCTCTTCCCTCCCCCAGCCTCCCAGTTTCCCTCTAAGCCATCCCAATTCCTTATAACCTTTGCCAGTCAAGGGAAAACCTCTAACCTTTGCTTTTGGCATGTCACCACCACCATCTTCATAGGTTGAGAGCTGGAAGGATTTCAGAGACACAATGTCCTCTCTGTATGCTTCCTTGGTCTCCTTCACTGGATCCTTTTCCACTGGGTCTGCTAAGTGTAGACATCCTCCAAGATACTTTCCTCTGTTCTCTATTCTGTCCATCCCAATGCACTCATTCTTTCTTGAATTTTTTTCATTGCCACTTGTATTTGAGCCCTTGATCTATAACTCTCCCTAACTAATCCTTTTGCTGGGAACTCTTTACAGGATTCAGCTCATTCATTTTTTCCCAACTACACTGCTCCTCCCCCTTCACTGTTCTCCCAGCCCCACAACCATGGATTTATCTTCGATAAATCTCTTAGCTCTCACCTTATTTCCAGTCTGTCGATAGGCTTGTGAATTTGAACTGAAAATCCCGCAGCTAGCCTTTCCTGTATCCACAAGCCAAACCCTATTTTGTGTCTAAACTAATATACTCCCTACTTCCTATAAAGTGAGATATTTGCAAAACACTCAGCACAGCACATGGCACGTAGTAGGTACCATATAAATATTAAGTATCATTATTCTTCCTTCCCCTTTCTAATGTACCTTGCACAGGGAGCTGCTGGTTTCAAAAACTCCACTTCCTCAATATTCCGACTCTGAAATTCACAATGAATGACTTTCCTGTCAAGCCCAAGCTCTCTTCTTTGCTCAGTAACTTTGTCAGTGACACACAGACCTCTGTATCTGACTAGACTCGATACTGGCGCACCCCATTGTTTTCCTATCCATAATTACACACGTACACACGTCTTTTGGTCTACCTTGAGTCTCTGGCTCCACCGTCCTACTGAGCCCTTCCCCACACAACCTAGTGGCAAGTCCCCAACCACATCCTTGTAAATGGTCAAGCCCTCCCCTACTACGACACCCCCACCCCAATTGGTCATTCCCCAACGGCACCCACTCAAACGCACGCTTTGTAGTCACGTGCAGACACGCTAACGGTCATGTTAACACAGACACCCCCAGGTCCTAAGGGTCACGTGTCCTCCACAATGTGCCCCCTCTCCTAACTGTCAGGGGTCATGGTCACTCCGGGCTCCTGCCGCACCCCCACCATCCCTCTTTCTGCATCGTTACCCTGCTGCCTCCCCTGTTCTGTTGCCTCCACTCCCCAAAGGTACGCTTTGCACTGGAGCCAGAGGCACTGGCGGATTGCCCAAAACCCAGGTGGACCGACCGGGGCTGCTGGCCCTGCAGCCTAAGCCTCGCCCCTCACTGGCCCTCGCTGGCTATCATTGGCCAGTCATTATCAGTCAGTACCACCTCCTAATTTCATTGGTCTGTTCCGCTCAGCCCCACTGGTCCAACTAGGTCCCTATCGTTCTAGGTAGAGGGGTGAAGAAAAGAAAAGGCGGCAAAGACCGAGTGCTGAGCCGAGACGAGCCGAGCTGGGAGGGGCGAAACTATGTGGTTGCCACTTAGGGAATCCTGGATCCTGTTTCCCTTACTCCTTTAGCAATGTGAACCCTCGAATCCGTAATGGGAGCTGACCCACAACAAGGGAGGGCAGGGGTGAAGAAAGGGCCGGGGGGTGGAAGGTGAGGAAAGGGAGGAACCCCCCTCCTTCCAGGCAGCCGATGTCTCTACGGAGCTGAGAAAGGAACCTCAGCCCACAGAGCTCGCTTCTGCCTCTCGGACTTTTTATTCCCCGAGCTAATCAATTAGGGAGAGAGGAGGGGGAGAAGGGAGCACCTGGGGAAGTCATGTCCTGGCCACTTCCCTAGCCCTGCTCCCCACTGTCCAGCCCTAAGTATCCATGGCCTCGAGTAGTCAGTGAGCTTGCCCTCCCCTCCCCCCCCACCTCACATCGTAAGCTCAGTAGAGGCAGGGTGAGGGGTTCTGCCGCATCAGAACCTGGGACTTGGCCTCCAGTAGAGAGGGGACAGAGAAAGAATGTCTGGTCAGTGGTGGAGGCGTATTGTGGCCGGTCTGGGACAGGAGCACAGTGCGTAGAGGAGGATCGAGGACAGGGTCCTCTCCCGGCAGGAGTGTCTAGCCAGGTCCTATTGGGGGCACAGTGTGCTGATCCCTCCATGCATGGACAGTTGGTGGCCAAGGACCGTCTGGCTCTGTAAAAGTGGGTATAGGTAACAGTCCAACTCTGCAGGAGGCAAAGCATCCAATCACGTCCAGGTGAGAGTGCCAAATCAGGCCCGACTGTGCAGGAGGGAAGTGTCTGATATGGAGACAAGACATCATGTCCAGGTGGGTATCCAGATGGTGTCTGGGCAACCCTACAGAAGGCACAGTGTCCAGTCTGGAGAGGCTCTGGGGATGCAGTGTTTGGCCTAGTCCCGGAGGGTGTGAAATCTGAACCAGGGTCCCCCTCAGACAACAGAGGCGAGGCCAGACACGGATGCGACCTTGTTGTCCTCAGCCCAAGGTTGCAGATTCTGCAGCGCGAACAGTGAGGAGTTGTGGAGACACAGCGGGTCGGGTGGCAGTGGCGGCCGCAGCGGCCTAGGCAAGGCGTCCTGCTGGAGGTGCAGGAGCAGCCTTCCTGCGCGGTGCCTCTCGGCCTCCCGCTCTTCGGCAGTTTGCCGCCTGCATCAGGAGACCAGAGTTAGCAGAGAGGGTCGGAGGAACCGCCCCTCCTATCCTTGGACCCCACTAATAGAGAGCCATGAGATTGTCACTCCGCAAGCAGACAATGCAGGCTCCCCGGGACTCCCAGTTTCTGGGAAACTGACCCGCCTACCCTTTCTTTCCTCCCCTGAATCCGTCCCCTCCCCCTCACAGTGGCGTGCCAGTGCTCCCCTGCCAAGGCTGTCCCACCCTTACCGCCACTTGGTCCGCCGGTTCTGGAACCACGTCTTGACCTGCGCGTCCGTCATGCGCAGGGCTTTGGCCAGCGCCGCTCTCTCGGCAGAGGCCAGGTACTTCTGGCGCAGGAAGCGCCGCTCGAGCTCCAGCACCTGCGCCCGGGAAAAGGATGTGCGCGGCTTCTTTCGCTTAGGAGGCGTCCGGTTCTGGTAAGGATGGCCCACGCGGCGGGCCCCAGAGAACGGGGACAGCGCAGCTGGGGGGAGGGGAAGACAGAGTGTCCCAGCCCAGCCAGCGCCTGTTGCTGCCCTCAGTCGAGCCACAGCAGGTGGGTGTGCTGGAAATCTAGACCACTTAACCCTCCTCCCCATCGCCCCCAGCTCAGGTTCTGGGGCACCCAGACCGCTCACCTAAGTCTCCTCCATGCATGGAGGGATCAGCACACTGTGCCCCACCAAGTCAAACCCAGCTCCTGTACTGGCTCAGAATTGTGTAACCGGTACCCCTGGGTTCCCCACTCCATCCCCATAACACTTCCCGGATGCTGAAGAGGCCCCTTTCTCCAGAGTAGCATAGGAGAAAATGAATCCCAGAGGCAAGGGAAGTAGACAAATGAAAAATGCTGGAATTAACTGCTCTTCCCCAGGACCATGTTTCGACCCGTAGGGCAGACCCACGCCGGAGAAGAAGATGGTGAGGGTCAGAGTACACCATGTTCCCATATGCTCATAGCCCTCGGCAGTTATGGGTATTTTAGAACTCTCCCTAAGATTTCCCCCATCTCGATGTATACAATCTTGGTGGCTGCTTTCAAAGATTCTGCGTCTCTAAAACATGTTTGGATTCTTTCTAATTATCTTGGCCTAGGTTCTTAAACTTCAGGTCCTGAGATAAGAGAAAAGCGAAGACGGGTTTAGTGGGAGTTGGGTCGAGGTGGACGTTGAAGGGTTAGTAGAATGTAGATATCCAGCAGGGAAGAATTGAGACCTCAAGAATAATAATCTGGGGGTAGAGATGAGGGGAAAAGGGAGGCAGATTCTAGTCAGGAAGGCTAAGGAAATCTAGAATTTGGAGAAGAAGAAAAGGTATCTTTAGATGTGTCCTATAACAAGGTGTCCAGAAAGTATGGGAGAGTTAGGTTTGGGAGGAAAGAATGGCTCAAGGGTGGGGTATGTGGGGAAAGTGGTCTAGTAGTATAGGATTTTAGGATTAGCTGGGGGAGGGGACTGGGAATTCGGGAATGAAAATCGAATGGTCAAGTTGGGAGAAAGAATTCCTCACGAATTTCCTAGGAAATTGGAGTCTTTCGTATTCTAGAATTAGGGAGGAGAACATAATTTTACAGAAATACTTAGCTTGGGAAGAAGGGTTTTCATTGGTTCATCCTGGATTTGGAGATTAAAAAAAGTGTGTGCCCAGGGGTGATGTATTCCAGAGCCCAGGAATACTAATTTGGGGGGGGGGAGTAAAAGATTTCCCAAGGAAATCCTGGAATTGATAAAAGATGGGGAGGCAGTGGGTTTACACATAAAAGTGGAATTGGGAAATTGGAGGCTTGGAAATGTTAGTTTGGGGAGGTCAGTTTGTGCTGCGAGGATTTTGCAGAGCTAATATGGAGCGAGCGGCGGGGGGAGGAAGAGACAATTTGCTGTGACGGTTCCTGAGGCCATCCTAGGATTAGTGAGGAAGGTAGAACTAGGAAATTGAGGATTTAATAGTAAAGAAGAGTTTCAAAGTATCTAGTGGTGGGGATACTGCATCGGAAAGGAAGGAATCTTGAGTAAAGCAGGATGGGGATGAAGGTGAAGAAAGCCTGCCCCACCCCACTACCTCACCTGTGAGCCGGTCCTTGGCAAAACGGCGACTGCTGTCCATCCAAGGGAAGGTAAGGCCTGATAGGCCGCCTCCAGCGCCTAGCCCGGGGGTGCCTGGGGCTGCAGCCGGGCCCCCGGTGGGGGGCGGCACAGGGAGGGGCCGATGGGCGGGGACGCGGATAACTCCCCCTGCAGACCCCCCGCCGTGACTCCCCGGAAGAGAAGCCAATGAGCACGAGGGGCCATAGCCTGAGGGCCCAGCGTATCCGCCAGTGTACAGTGCACCCTCCGTCTGCCCCACGCGGCCGGGACCTGGGCCAAGGCAGCCACTGCCAGGCGGCTCGGGGCCGCTCAGAATCTGGTCGATGCCGAAGCTGATGGGTTCATGGTGCTGGAGGGTCTGCGGTGCTAGTCCGACCGGATCCATGGAGAGAGGACCAGGCAGGACTAGGTCGTGTGCTGGAGGTGAGGAAGGAAAGTCCGCAAGGGGCGGCAGTTATGGGGCGGCCTCGGGCGCTCAGGGGCCCGAGAGCTCCAGGAGCATCTTCTCTAGGCTCTACCCGGGTCCGGACCCGTGCCTGTTGCCCTGCGGCCCAGAGGGGCCGCCATCTCCGGTCGGGACTGGGAGTGGGGTAACTCCCGGACCCGCAACCCCAGAGCCCTGGCCCCGAACTTGGCCGACGTCCGGACTCCGGGGCTCGAGACCGATGGACACACAGATGGACGGACACTGGGCTGCGGCTACCCAAGTCCGGGGTGGATTGGGTTGGCCAGCTCTGGAGAAGACTGACAGCTCGGCCCCCGGGGGCGGGGCGGGGCCGGCCCGACTCGTTAAAGGGAAAGAGCCGCCTGTTTGCGCCGAGGTGTGTGGGGCGTATGGCGGGTGGGGGAGCAGACACCGAGCCTGAGGTCAGCTGGGATAGGGGTGCTCTCTGAGCTTAGTCTGGGACCGCTCCCCGCAGGCAGGAGTGGGGGGTGGGGGGAAGGGTCAGGAGGTGGGAAGAAGTGAAGGCCTCTCCCACACGCCCTAGCCTTAGCAGCAGGTGCCTTGAAGTTGTCCTGCTTGGAGGTGCGGCCAGGCTAGCACGCCTAGCCCGAGGCCCTAGCTAGATTCGAAAGAGGGTCTGAGCCGGGCAGAACCTCTTAGCGACCCCAGATTCGTTTAGGTTCCAAGCCCAGCTAGCTTCGAGCCAGGATCTCGTTGTGCCTGGCTAGGCACTGGTGGGACTGGAGGCCTCCTGGGAAGGAGAGACAGCTGGTGGTGGACTAGACCCTTGAGGAGCCACTGGGTGCCGCGGGGTAGGCGTCAAGCTGGGTGCGGCTTAGGGGGATGCTAGCAGGGCCAGATTGTCAGTCCTGGCCACCGCACAGATCTGAGAAACCCAGTAGAAGCCAGTGGGGTGGGGCCAGAGAAGCGACTCTGGGTATGGGCTACACTTGCTGACTTCGTTCGGAGAGACCCCGAAGTGCACTGCTTGGGCTCACTCGGGGGCCAGTTCCCCCCATTTCTAGGGATTTCGATTTCTTGAGATCAAAGGTGACGGTGCAGCGCCGCTGCCTCTATCGCTTGCCAATTGTTCTTGGCAGCCAGCAGAGTCCACTGTGACCCGAGGAGAATCTCTTCCTTCAGGGGTTCATTTCCTATTCATCCCAACAGCGTTATCCCTGGGTCCCCTTTCACCTGCCTTCTCGGGATGTGGGAAAGGGACCAGGAGCTGCCTGGCCTTGGGCCTGTCAGTGACATGGAGTTCTAGCAACCAGCGACTCTTTCTGTCTACAGCGAGTCTTTTGATATTTGGCTAAATTCCATCCTCAGCCCTCGTAATAAACAGGGAACCAGGAGTTCAACTGGAAAATTGGGATTTAAGAGGTTCAGACCTTGACTTCGGCCGGACGGAAGATCTGGGAAGGAGTGGGCACTGCATGCCTACCCCTCCTTCCACAGGATGGGACCCCCAGCTCTGCCTCCGCCCTCACCCCCCACCCCCCACCCCCAGACCCGCCCCCGCCGCCGCCCGGCCCCGCGCAGGCTGTGGTAATCGGGTTAGCGGCGCCGGAATTACATTACCTTCCCCAGCCCGGCCGGGCCCCGGGGGGGCCTGGCGCCTTCGAGCCGGTCAGACAGGGAGCGGGGAGGGGGTGCAATTGCATCTCCCCATGGACCCCTGTCCTCTCCCCAGGGCCTTCTCCCCGATCCTTGCACTCCTGGCCTCAGGCTACTTGCCTTTCCCAGAGGTTCTGGACATGGTCCCTGTCCCCATTTCCCGTCCTCCCGACCAGCTGGGATAGGCACTGGATCCCCTGGATTCAGATCCCCCATTTTCAGACAGATTTGGTTCCATCCCGGTGGCACAGAGTGGGCACTCAGGAAGCCTGGAAGTCGGGGGTGGGGAACTGATTGACTGATTAGTTCAAAGCAGCCCTCCCCTCCCTTCCTCCTCTTTTCCCAGCAGATGGGCCAGCAGCCGGGGCGCCTGGGGCTGAGCAGAGAGGGCAGAGGCTTCTTCTTTCCCCAGATCCATCAGCTCTTTCCGCGTCTGGTGCAGAAAAAAAGCCTGGGGTGAGCAGAATTCTCTGAATTCCTGGGTGCCGACCCCACCCGACTCCTAAAATCAGTGCCTGCCAGACTAAAGTGAATGACAATAATTCACATTTCTATAGCACTTTCAGTTAACCAGGTGTGTTTTTATAGGGCTCAGACAGGGAAAGTGACTTTGCCTAGGAAGTGACAGGGTTGGAGCAGATTCTGATAGAATCATAGGATTTAACATTGGGCAGGTCCAACTGCCTAATTTTACAGATGAGAGAAGCACGTTAAATGGCTTCCCCAGGGTCTCACGGCCAGTGTCAGGCAGGACTCAAAGCCAAGTTCTCTGACTCCATATCACAATGCCTCCCCATTCAGTTCTTCATAGGAAAGCAGAAGGGGTTTAATACTCGTGGGTTTCCTGGGAGAATAACCCTATTTGTAGAGAGACCCTAAGTCTCCCTTTGGGGAGGGAGAAGGAAAGGAGCAGGGGCTGGTGATGGACTGTCCCAGAACCCTCATCAGCGTTGCCAAAAGGGTATCTGATATCAATGTGTCCTTTCCATGAGCCACTACTTCTATAATCTACCCACTTTTCTTCTTCTTGTCTCTGCCTTTTAAACCTCCCAATGACCAGAAAATGTTCCAAATTCTTTTTTCCTTCTTGCCTCCCTGGGAAGGGAGGTCAAGTTTCACAAGTGGCTCCCAACTCGCTTTCACCAAGGATGAGCATGGGGAATGTGCAACTGATTGAGTGACTGGGGAGTGGGGGAGAAGGCAAGGAGAGAGAGATCAGCAGACAAGGAGGAATGAGAAAGATCATGGATGGGGAAAAAGGTGGGATGAGAAACTATGTGTAACAAACCAAGCAGAATTGTCCTTCTATATATTCATGCTGAACCACTTACACATGACCCTCCTGGCTAGGCAGTTTTTCATCTTTTTGACCCTCTTACTGAATTCCCCACAGGGCTATTCAGGACCTTATCTACTTATGCCCACAATCCTCATTCACCCCATCCGCTCAGTGAATGACCTCACCTCCTCCATCCCAGAGAAGATGGAGACTCTCCATTGGGAGCTCCCTGAGCTATGATTGTCTTGTCTCCCTGATTGTCTTGTCTTCATCTCAAAGTGCCACTTTCATCCCTATGTTTATTCTCTTTCCTATCTGAGAAGTATAAGCATCTCTCTATCAAGGCTAACCTGTGCTTTTGTTCACACTTCATCTTGAAGCTTCTTCCCACATTTATCTCCTGCCCTAACAATTTCCACCTCTCCCTCTCCATTGCCCTCTTCCCCTTTGCTAACAAATTTCATATCTTTCCCAAGCCTGCTACTTTTCATGCTACATACCATTCTCTCTCCGTCTCTCTCTGTCTCCCTCCCTCCTCACTATCCTTCCTTCCACTGACTGTCAGACTGATCACTGGACTGTAAGTTTGGGAACCTGGATTTGAATCTCAGCTCTGACACTATGTGACACTGGCCATTTTACCTCTGATTCATCATTTACTTCTGTCCCCTCCTTTGTCCCTCCTGCTGTCACCTCAATTCAGACTCTAATCATCTCCTTATCAGATTATTAAATGTTCTACAGATTGGTTCCCCTAGCTCTGGTCCTTCCTCCAGTACATCCAGCCAGAGTTATCTTCCTATGCTTGCAATTTAGTTCATGCTATACCTACAGAATAAAGTAGTCTGGGCTTCAGGGTCCTACAAAGTCTTGTGACAAATCCTTTAACCAAACTTTACAGTGACTCCAGATTCAAATTTCATCTCTGGCATTTACTTAGCTGTCTGATGGTGAAGTTATTTAACCTCTCAGCCTCAGTTTCCACATTTGTAAAATAGGGATAATACCCTACCTACCATATAAAACTGTCATGCGGAAAGTGCTTTGTAATTCTTAAAGTGCTAGAGAAATATGAATTTACTCACAATCGAGTGGCCAATACCCACTGTTTCCACTTCCTTACCACCTTTTGAGTTTTTAAACTTTTGTAATCTGGTTTCCATCCTTCCTATCCTCCCTATTTTGTGAAACCTAAAAACCTATTTTTTGTAGCCTAAAAGCTACCTCCTAATGGCTTCTTCCTTTGTGACCTTTCACCAGCCTGTTTTTCTCCGCTTTAAGAAATTATTGGTTTTTTTCATCACCTTCATTTCCAAATACATCTACTTATCCCTCCTCCTCAGTAAATCATTCTTTGATCATACCAATTGAATCGGACAATATTTTCAATGTTACGTACCAATAGCCCCACACTTCTGGAAAAAAAAAAAAGGGAGTTACATTTTTTACCTGTTCCCTGTGGCAAAACTGCCACATAATTACATTATGTTCAGTTTCTTTTTTGTTCTTTTCATTTGCATTGAGGACACTATGCATATTGTTTACCTGGCTGTGCATATTTTATTCTCAGTCCATGTCTTCCAGCTTCTCCAAATTCTTGTGTTTCTCATGGTGCAATAATATTGCATTGCATTCACATTCTGTGTTTTGTCAGCCATTCCCCATCTGACTGGCATCTTTTTTCATTTCCCCTTCCTTGTCACCACAAGTACTATGAATCTGGTGTATATGGGACCTTTCTGCCTTTGGCCTGTTTGGGAATATATGCCTATAGAAGGAATCTCTGCAAAGACAATGGACATTTTAGAAACTTTTTACTTTTTTTTTTTTTGCTTTTTGGCAGGGCAATCGGGGTTAAGTGACTTGCCCAAGGTCACACAGCTAGTAGGTGTGTCAAGTGTCTGAGGCCTGGTTTGAACTCAGGTCCTCCTGACTCCAGGGCCAGCGCTCTACTCACTGAGCCCCCTAGCTGCCCCTTAGAAACTTTTTACAAGCATGATTTCAGATTGCTTTCCAGAATGATTAGAACCAATTCACATTTCCACTGTTTACTGGTGTGCCTGTCTTTCCAGTTCCCCTCCAACATTGCCTATTTCTACTTTTTGTCATCTTTACCAATTTAAGCAACTTTAAGAAAGAGTTATGTTGATGCTCTTGTTCTCTTTCCTATGACCTCCCCTAACCATAGATCCCACCCTAATAGTAAGATCCCACCCTAATAGTAAGAATAGGCAAGCAAAACAAATCAACATATTAGTCATGTCTGACAATGCATGGCTTCTTCTGTATCTCTACTCACCTCTCTGCCAAAAGACAGACAATATGGTTCTCCAGAGATCTTTTGAAATTATCTTCGATCACTGCATTGAGTATGTCTCTGAAGTCTTTCAAATATGTTTTCCCTTATGTTTTAGCACTGTTGCCTTCTACCTCTTTGAAATGTGCCGTCCTTCCACAATATTGCATCATTCCATTTTCTCCTACTTCTATGAATGTTTCTCCTCTGCAGGGGTGGGGAACTTTCAGCCTCCAGGCCACATGTGGCCCTCTAGATCCTCAAGTGCAGCCCTTTGACTCAAGGCCACAGGTTCCCCACTCCTGGTCTAACCTAACCCTCAACCTTCTGCTCTTTTCTTTTTACTCACCCTCAAAGATCTCATCCACTCCCCTGTGTCTCCATGCTAACGACTTCTAACTCTACATCTCTAGCCCTGCCCTCTCTCCTTAGTTCCATATTTATATTCTCAACTGCCTGGGTGTTTCTTTGGCACCTCAGACTCAATATATCCTATATTGAACTCACTTCACAGCTTCCATCCTCCAAATCTTCTTGCTACTCTCAATTTCTCAGTTTATCTCAACAGCCTGAGCCACTCAGTTTAAAACTTGTCTCAAATTTTTCCTCTCCCTATTTCTAATCTCTCATTGTGTCATTTTTTTTCCTTAAAAATCACTCTCAGATTTGGTCTTTTATCTCCAGTTACACAGCCAACACCTTTCTAATCCTTTCTCAAACTGTTGTAACAACCCCCTCCCAGCTGATTTTCCTGCCTCTAGTCTCCCCCAACCCCAATCTTCTAAAACATCGTTTCATCAAAAACTGCTAATGGCTTCCCTAAACTGTCAGTCCTAAGATTCGGGGCAGCTAGGTGGTGCAGTGAATAGAGCACAGACCCTGGAGTCAGAAGGACCTGAGTTCAAATCCAGCCTCAGACACTTGACACACTTATTAGCTATGTGACCTTGGGCAAGTCACTTAACCTCAATTGCCCTGCCTCCCCCCTCAAAAAAACCCATGATTCGAGGCTCTCCACCATCTGATTTGTTCCTACCTTTCTGGCTTTACCTCCATGATTCTCCCATGTGGCCCTTTTGCTCTATCAAATATTTGTAAAGCGCTTAGCACAGTGCCTGGCACATAGTATATGCTTAACGTTTATTCCTTGCCCTTGCCTCCTCTGCCTAGGCTGTTCTTCTCTTTAGTCTTTGCATAGCTCATGCAGACAGTGGACGGACGGCATTGATGGTATGAGCTCATGGTTAGTCATGTGACGCTTTATAGTTTCAAAATGCTCTTTTATTGCTCTAGGCTTATGAAATAGGTGGTGTAGGTATTACTCCACGTGATTTCATCACTTTGTACACTGCCTATACAGAGCGCAATGATTTCAGCTTCTCACAAGCTTGGATGGCTTCATGAGTTCTGTGGCCCCTCAAATCATTTATTACCTGAAGGCACTTAGTTAAGCTGGGATGAAGCAGACACAAGTGTCTGAAAGCTGTTCAGCTAAATCTCAACAGTTGAATCCGACAGTATATCCAATGTCCCAAACCCATACCCCTTTGCTTCTATTTGGTTGGATCCATATTCAGTGTCTTCCCAGCTTAGTAAGACCTATCAAAGCCCTTTCTCTCTGGAGAGCCCAAAATTACCTTCATAAAGAAGACATCCAATCAGGGTCTTTGTGGAGAAGTTAATAAGAGCAATCAATTTAATTAAGCACCTATTATATGCCATGCCCTGTGCTAAGTGTGGGGGATATAAAGACAGAAGCAAAACAGTTGTGTGTGCACACCTGTGGCCCCTTAATATAAGGACTTGTTCTATGAAGTTTGGATTCTGTCAAAGGGCCATACTTGAGGACCTAGAGGGCATGTGGCCTTGAGGCCTCAGGTTCCCCACCCCTGGCACACATACACACACATGTATGTGCATATACTAAGCACTAGCAGAAGAGAAGAATCAGGAAAGGCCTAATGTAGAAGGTAGCATCCAAGCTGAGGAAACTAGGGATTCCAAAGTGAGCTGAAGAGGGTAAGTGTTGCAAGCCTGGGACACCAATTGCAAAGACCTGGAGATGGAAACTGGAGTGTATGAGGAATAGCAGGAAAGTCAGCATAGTTGAATCATAGATTGCATAAAGTAATATGTAAAAAGGTTGGAAAGGATATTGACTTGGAATGTCCCTGAGAGGTCAAGACTCCTGTCAGACAATGGAATTGATGGCGGGGGGGGGGGGATCCACTAATTTAGTTACTACTAAAAAGGCACACAGATGCAAGTATGGACACTGTCATGGGGAAAAAAATTGAATTCCCTGATTACAATCAGTGGAATATAGAAGGAACATAATTTCAATGAATCCAGAGAGGTTGTCTAGGCAGGGTCTCAGGGATTCATGACAAAATGAAGCTTAGAGATACCTAGGTCATTGCTGGGAACCTGCCTCTTTGTTGCTTTGGTAAGAAGATTGAAATGGGGTTTGAGAGCATTTTCATTAACTATAAGAGTCTGAAATTCCCTAACTGCTGCCCACCCCCTCAAGTCATCCATGAGAAACATGCTTATGAGCACCTAGAAGAATCGTTGCTAATTATTTGGAGTAGAGTAGAAGTTTTGTAGCTTGCTTATTTTCCCTTAATAAAATTGCTTTTAAAAATTCACATGGTAAGAGAAAAAAAGGGCGGAAAGGTATGATGCCAAACAGTTTTAATGCTGAAGAGAGGATCCTAGGTGTAATAGCAAGCCCTTGGAGTTTATTGGATGTGTATATCACAGATTGGTGCTATAGAAAAAAGTCTGTATGGAAGTATAACAACTCAGCTAGTAGCTGTAGGGGTGTAAGACCCAACAAGACCAGCAACAAGAGCTGCCAGCACAGGTTCTTTGATCTGCTTTACTAAGGAAAGTAACTTTGAGGGGTTAACAATTTCACTTTAAGCCAACATACAAATATCATTCACTTAGTTCAGGAGGAAAAGCCAGCAACTTGAACTTCAGAGCAAATACAAATAAATTACAAACATCGACAGACCTTGTCCGATTCAAATCACAATTCATAGTTACCAGGGTTTAACAAAGTCACACCACCTCGGTTTACAAGCTGGGTCTCTTAATGGCTGCCCAGAGTCTCTTCAAGTCACACGCCACTTTTCCAGTGAGTGAGAACCCCAGACAGAATGCTGACCTTTGAGTTTTTATACCCCATTTAGGGCTTGACGAGTCATATCTAATCAGCAAAAGGGTGTGGGCCTGGGGCTTTGCACCTAGTAAGGCATAATCAAAGGCATTTGATTACTTTAGCATTTCTAAAAGAGTAAAAAAAGTCCCACCTTAATTACCAATAAAGGAGGATGGGACTAGAATAGGGAGAGACTTGGGGAGACACCTAATAGGAAATTATATCCATTATTTGGGCAAGAGGAGACAAGGATTTGAACCAGGGTAATCGACATGTGAGTGGAGCAAAAGGGACATACAGGAGAGGTGCTATAGAGTTAGTAATGCCAAGATTCGGCACCTGATTGGATATGAGGTGAAGAGCAGCGAAGACATATAGATTTTGGACCTGGGTGACTAGAAGAATGGTGATGTCCTCCACAGTAATAGGAAAGTTTGTAAGAGAAATGGGTTTAAAGGGAAAGATGAATTCTCTTTCTGATATGGCAAGTTTGTGATGCCTATGCATATACAGTTCAACATGTCCAGTTAGCCGTTGGTGCTGCAGTACTAGAGCTCAGGAGAGAGACTGGGACAGAGACAAAGACACCTAGAGAGATCCATCTGAGGGTCAGCTGCACAGATAAGATTGAACTCATAGGAGTTGAGGATGTAACAAAGAGAAAGAGAAGGGAAAGGAATGGAAGATAAAAAAGCCCAAGGCAGAGCCTTGGGATACACCCAAAAGTGATGTTAAAACCTGGATGATAAGATAAGCCTACAAACAAGATTTAGAAGGAACAGTCATACATTGAGGGACAGAACCAAGAGAGAACATCCACAAAAACCCAGAAAGGAGAGAGTATCTAGGAGGAAAGGGTGATCGGTGGTACTACAGAAAGGTCAAGGAGGATAAGGATTCGACAGTTAAGGCATCACAGGTACTGAATGCTGGGAAAGTAACAATAAACAAGTTTGGCCCTAAAGAAGATAGGTGAGAAGACACCTCCAGTTTCTTTGCAAAGGTAAGAGACCATAGGCATGGCACATTGCATATAACATGTATTTTCAAAATGTTGGTTTTATTGAGCTTGTTTTCTAACTTTTTATTATAAGGGATGGCATTTTGGAAGGATTCAGTGAAAAATGTAGGTGATGTAAAAACATTTTAAAAATAGAGAAGATCACACAGAGAGATGCTTGCTAACCTTGATTATATTTTGATAAAGGTATAGTCAAGATCCTTAGATGAGAAGAGGGGCAGTGCCCTGGCAGGTTTGACAGGATTAGGTTTGGAATACTATGGTGAATGGGATAGAGGATCAATCACAAAAGAGTAAAAAGATTGCCTTGCTACATTTAGAAACCAATTGAGATTAGATATCAAATTTGTAGTGGACATAGTGGATGCTGTGGCATGATTTCCTCCAGCTCCGTTCAGAACACCTAAGTAGTAACAAAGGCAGAGATAGATGGTAGGGAATAATCCAGCCTTAGGGCTGGGAAGGCTTGAGCAGTAGAACAAATGAACAAGGAATTGAAGAGGATAGTGAAAAAGTTCCCTAGGGGACTGAGAAGAGGGGAGGGTATAGCAAGAGTAGGGGTGAGGGCCTGGGAAAGTACTGAGGGGAGGAGGCAAAGAGTTACAGGATTAACCCTGCTTTTACAAATGAGAAAACAGACTCAGAGAGAGGGAAATGGCTGCTTCAAAGTCACATAGTTCATGACAGAGTTGGGGCTCAAATGCAGGCCTCTTAATTTCCAACCCAATGGTCTTTCCACCACATCTCGCGCCTTTGTTCATGAGCTTTCCCCTGCTTAGAATGCCTGCCTTGTGAATCTGGAATCAAGACCTAAGTTTGAATCCCCCTTAACACACATCTAATCTACAAGACCCTGGGCAAGTCACTTAACCTCTTTTGCCTCAGTTTCCTCATCTGTAAAATGGGGACAATAGCAGCACATATGTGAGGATAAGATATTTGCAAAGTGGTTTGCAGAACGCTGGCTATTATAACTACTTGTGTTATACAGTTTAGCTGACTTTGAGGTTATTTGTGCCTGTCTTGTCTCCCCAAGTATATGGTAAGCTTTTTGAAAACATGGCTTGAATTTTTTATTTCTGAGGGATAGTATGTCTTTTACGTCTGTGAATGTGCATGTGTCTCTGTGTATTTCTAAGCATGTTTGCAAATGTGGGTGTATCAGTCTGTTAGTATCTGCCTGCTGTGTGCGTATGTGGGCATCCCTGACTATGTGTGAGTTTATGGATCTGTATGTCTGTCACTATGTGATGTTAGTATGCAGTGAATGGGTGTAGTGTTGTCTCTGTGTGTGGCTGACATACAGTGGTACCAGTATTGTCTCTGTGTGTGGTATGCCCGGGTCTGGGATGTGTATGTGGCGTCTGTCAAGTTTCTGTGCTATTCGACCATAAAGGGGCACAGGAGGATTGTGCAGTATATATCTGGGTGTGGTGTGAGCATGGAGGGGGTGCTGGGTGTATCTGTGTGGGGTGTACCCATGTGTGGGTGGTGTCTGTTTGCTGTGTGCCCTTTGTGGAGGGGGTGCTCAGTGTGTCTTGTGTGGGGTGTATCCATTCACGTGTGGGTGGTGTCTGTTTGCTGTGTGCCCTCTGTCCCTTCATCACCTCCTCCCCCGCCCCCTTCAGCATCTGCTCTGCATTAGCTTGTCCCAGGCCTTGGCAGGCGCCAATGATTAAATCACCATCATTAAGCTGGGCCTGCCCCCCAGCAGCAGGGGGATGGGGGGATCACTGCCAACCCCCTATGGGCCCCTCCCCTCAGAGATATCCGAAGAGACTTCCAAAGACAATCCCCAAGAGACTCAGAGATTCCCTCAGAGAGGTGGGGGGCGGGGGGAGAGTTAGGAATGGAGAGGAGGGAGGGGTTTACAGATGGGGGAAACAAAGGGAAACGACCTAAGGGGAAACACTGAGATGAGTCACAGATGAAAATGGGAGGGTGCTATAGCCAGAGGCAGAACAATGGGGTGGGTGGTCGCTGAGAGGAGTCACTACTAAGTACGGGCAATCACCGAAGGACAAGACAGGCAAACCCAGAGGGACATGCACTCAGAGGGAAACAATGGAGTGATTCCCCGAGGCTGGGGTTTGCGCCTCGTCCTGAATTAGCTTGTGAGCACTGTAAGGGCTGGCACCGTTTTGGATGTGGCTTTTTTGGTTTTGTGCCTTTCTTTGTATAGCCCCTACCCCTGCTTAGCACAGTGCCTGGCACATAGTCGGCGCTTAATAAATGCTTGTTGATTGGACCTTAGACTCCTAGAGGAATCTAGGCGAGATAGGCAGCATCAATGACGGGAGGGGGAGGTCGCTGAGGAGGGGGACCTCTCTGGTGGCCCCTGGCGGGGGGGTGTCACATGGTAAGATCCCTTCGGGGGCGACGCTGAAGCGAGCAGGAGGGGCCGGGGGAGGTCCGCCAGGGGATCGGGCGAGGACGGGCACACAGGAGCTACGGCTGCGCCCCGCGAGTCCAGGATTTGACCGTGGTCGAGCTCGGCCAATCTCCGGCCCCGGAGGGCCCCGTTTTCGGGTGCAGACGTTCGTGAGGCGGCCTCCTGCCTACGGCCCTGCCCGCTCCGGGAGATGCTCCCCGCGAGACACCCCCGTCGCCCCTCGACAGACCCGACTCGGCTGGGGAGGACACCCGTGGGGAGCTGCTGGAAAAGAAGACGCGGGTGCTCTCCTCCCCGGCCGCGGCTGCCTCCGGAAGACTCAGGCACCGCGGCCTCCGCGGGTTCTGGCTTGGGGTTGCTGGGATTCGGCCTCGCAGGCAGAGCGGAGCCGCTACAAGCCCCCTTGGCAGCAATGACGCCAAGCGGGGCGGGGCTCGGGGCGCGGCTCGGGGCGGAACGAGCTCAGGTGAGCACACGGGAGAGAGGGGCGGGGAACCATGGGGCGGTGCCCGGGGCAGGAAAGCCAATCAGAAAAGGCACAAGCCCCCCGTTGCCTGGAGACAGGCCCCGCCCAGCAGGCGGCACCGGAAGTGGCTGGCCGGGCTCAGCCTTTAAGATGGCGTCTCCTCAGGGGGGCCCGATGGCGATCGCGATGCGGCTGCGGAACCAGCTTCAGTCGGTGTACAAGATGGACCCGCTGCGGAACGAGGTATGGAGGCTGCGAGCTGGAGATGCCGGGCGGCGCGGAAAACCGAGGCCCTGGAGCCGGCGGGCTACTGGGCAGCTGGCCCGATGCCCAATGCGCTTGCGCTACGGCCCGGTACCGGACGCGCGTGCGTGATGTTTGGAAAGGGGCGACCCCCCCCAGTAGGACGCATGCGCGCCGCGACCCCTTCCCTCGCCCCCCTCCGTGGGCCGAGAGCCGGGGTTGCGTGCGGAGCCCCCTGCTGGGCGGAGGCTGGGGGGGGCACCTTAGCCCGGGGGTGGAGCACCCCCCCCCCATCCTCTTAGTCCCCAAGGGTCTGATGAGGGGGGACGGGGGCGAGGGGAGAACGACACAGAATGGGAGGTCATTGTTGGGCTGCCTCCCGTCCGCTGTCGGGGTGGTCACTTACAAAGTCAGTGATGGTCAGTTTGGCTGCAGGAGGAAGTTCGAGTGAAGATCAAGGACCTGAATGAGCATATCGTCTGCTGTCTGTGCGCTGGCTACTTTGTGGATGCCACGACCATCACGGAATGTCTGCACACCTGTGAGGGTCCTCCCCACCTCCCCTGCCCCTCCCCACCCCGTGCCCTCCATGAAGGACTCAGCCCATCCGAAGCCCAGGGAGCCTGTCAGATGGCGCTCCTTTGGGGGCCGACCCTTCTTCGTGATCCTGGGCCTCTCCCCCACCACCCTTTTACCTGGGTGAGGGAGGGAGGAGGGCTGCAAGGTGTGTGGCCTCTCTCCCCCCAGTC
>CM053623.1:412670718-412686439 GCA_028646595.1 Phalanger gymnotis
CCACCTCTCTCCCCAGAGTTTTTCATCTTTCATCTCACGACTTACTCCCATGTAATAGTCATCACCATGTTTCTCCTAGAACCAGCCCCAGGTACCCTTGGCCTCCCCTACAACAGCTTTGACCATTCAAAAGCCCACTATTACCGTTATGATGAGCAGCTCAGCCTGTGCCTAGAAAAATTAAGGTGAGAGGTGTGATGGGGGGTGGGATGAGGCATACATCAATTGTGCTTGCTGTGTGCCTAGGGAAGACTATCTAGTCCAAGGTGATGGCCTATCCCAAGTTTAGTGCAGAGTGGGGAGGGGGAAGGTAAACCAGCTGATGCTCCCTACCCTACCTAGGAGGTGAGTCCATACAAAAGATTTGAGGTGGGGAGAAACCAGAAAGGGGGCGGTGCTTTGGGAATAATAGGGACAGGGCATGTGGTAGAAAGATACCTGACCATTGTCTTTGCTCCTCCTTCCCCACAACAGCTCTGGCAAAGACAAAAATAAAAGCATTTTACAGGTAAGGGGGCTGAGAGAGGGAGGTCTCCATATTCTTCCCATCTAAATAACCTAATAACAATCCCCTTCATGTCACTTGTTACCCATATAATAATAATAGTAGCTCCCATTTCTAGATCACTTGGTAAATCCTTTCCTCGAAGTAATCCCATAGGTAGTTATAAAGGCATCTCCATTACACAAATGAGGACATTGGAGGCTCTGACAAGGGGAGGGATTTGCCCAAGGTCACACACCTGTCAAGTGGCAGAGCTGGGATTTGAACTTTGACTTTTTGACTTGGGTCCATTGCTTTTTCTTTGTCTCCCTGTATCTGCCTTTCAGCACAAGTTCGTCCGTTGTTCCGTCCGAGCCGAAGTTCGACATCTCCGGAGGGTCTTGTGTAGACGTCTGATGCTCAACCCCCAACATGTGAGTTAGACTATCCCAGGAAGCAGCTCTAAAGGGGATGGAGGGAGGGAGATCTGAGAGATGGAGAGGAAAGGGCTACCTGTCCCAGCGTCACCAGGACCCTCTCGTCTCCTCCCTCCCCTGTCCAGGTACAGCTCCTGTTTGACAATGAAGTTCTCCCAGATCACATGACCATGAAACAGCTTTGGCTTTCTCGATGGTTTGGCAAGGTGGGGAAGAGAAGGTTTGGGGGAATGAGGAACTAGAATGAAGTAGCATTGTAGAAGGAAATTGGTTGGAGAAAAAAGGGTGGTTGGTTCAGGGAAAGTGTGAAGATAAATAGGCTAAGAGTGGAGGAGTAGCGGTGGGATATGATGGTGGAATAAAAGGGCATATATATAGAGAAGGTATAACGACCCTCCCCCTCTTCTCTTCCTCTAGCCTGCACCCCTGCTCCTGCATTATAGCGTGAAGGAAAAAAGGAGGTAGAAGCTGGCCTCCCTCCCCCACCCCAGATATTTATGTGAGACCCACAGCGGCTTTATTTTTGAAATAAAAGCTGAAAAAGCACCTTTGGCTGCTTCTTGAATTCTCCTTTCTTCCTCTTCCCATCCCTCCCCCTCACCTGACATTGCTTCTCTCTCCTCCCTTTCCCTCCCCTTCCCATCTCTCAACCTCCCATTATTCAACAAATCCCAATGACTTCTACTGGACCCAAAGTGGGAGGAGTTGAGTGGCCACTGGGGGATCAGTGAGAGGTAACTAGGACTCCTTAGCAGGGCTAAGACAGAATGGTGGAGGCTGGGACCAGGGACCAGTGTCCTGCTAAGATGAAGTCAGGAGCCTGCAGGGTAAGGTGAGAGACTGTGTCCAGGTGAGAGGGGACCCAGCCTTAGGTGCAATGAAGCCCTGAAGAACAGGGAAAAGCCAAGGTGTTCAGCAAGGGGTTAATAGGGATATTTTGGGGGAGTGGGGAGGGCAAGTGCATGACCTGGAGAGTCATTTGTCACGAAGCTGGGGATCAGAGTCTGATACTTAAAAGATCCCTATTCACATGCCCAAGGCCAATCATCCCCACCCCCATGCCTTTCAGAGATGCTTCTACCACAGGCTCAGACCTCCAGTCTGGATCTTCTCTGTGTCTTTCATCAACAGGGAGGTGGGAGGTTTGGCCAAGCTCTTGGTTTGGCAGCTGCTCCCTCTTCTCTGCCACTGATTCAGACCAGCTGTAGGGTTAGCTGGGCCCCCGATTCTACCAGTTTCCCTTATTCCCCTACTAACAAGTACCCCCATTGTGAATCTTCATCTCAGGAGCTGGGGGTGGCCCTCATTGTGATCCAGTCCCAGGGTTCTCAGGGAACAGCTCATTTGCGGTCCAGGTTTGGTCAAACAAATGGCAACCAGGGTCTGGGCAGGAAGAGAAAACTTCTTTTCTCTGGAGCCCTAGCCACATGTCCTGTATACAGTTCTCCCCCTCTGGTAAGAAGGCTGAGAGAGCCCTGGTTGCTGTCTGTCCTCAGCTCTCTGCCTTCCTTCTCTACCCCACCCCCCAGCTGTTCCCAGCTGTCAGGGATGAAGGTGACTCTTCCCCTTCCTTTGCCCTCCCCCTAGTGTCCCCAAAGGACTAAAAAGTAAAAGCAAACGTAACACATATGGACATGGGCACTGTGTTGTGGAAAGAATCCTGGATTCAGGGTCCTGGGAGAACCTATTCAAGTTCTGTTCTTGCCTGAAACAACCTGGGTCCAATCACTTCCCATTTTTCTGGGCCTCATTTTCTCCATAGATAACAGCTAATGTTTATAAAACATTTTTAAGGTTTGCAAAGTACTTTATGTCTATTTCATTTGATGTATGTAGTTAGAGGGTCTGACTCAGCCTCCCTAGCTCCAAAAAAGTACATACCATGGCACTTTGGGGTACATGCCATCTGATGCAGATTTGCAAACTCCAAATTCAGAGCATGATATTTCTAGGCCTCAGTTTCATCCCTCACTTCTAGTGCTCTCCCTATTTCAAATGAAACTTACGTGATATACATACATATATATATATATACATATATACATACATACATATACATACATATAACATTCGGACAGCAAACCTAAACCTAAAAGGTTTACAAAATAAGTTGTGCCACTGCTATTCCAGACTCCCTAGATGTGGAAACAGCTCAGAGAAGGAAGATGACTTGCCCAGAGTCACAGTAAGTGGGAGAGCCAAAACCAGTTTTCCTAATGTGTTTTATACTCCCTGTCCCAAGTCTTGAAAGTATAGTGAAAAAGTGGGGAGAGGGAGAAAATAGATGAGGAAACTAGGCTAGGAATGAGGCTTTTCTAAGGTACAGCCCAAGCCAAGCCTTGACTTTGACATGAATTGTTTCCCAATACCTGTAACATGAACGGATGAGGCTGTATCCACTTTCAGCTGGATTCATCCCAAACCCCAGAGGAATATAGAAAAGTGAATAACTAGTGGTGGGCACAAAGGACGAGTTATATGTGTAGAGGCAGAGTTGGGGTGGGGTGGTCAACCTTCAGGAATACACTGGATCAATAGTGGTTTGCTGTGAACAGTTATGAGGTATAGGTAGGGTCAGTGATCAAGTGTTTAGGTGTCCATTGATGGGGTGTGGAGAAGTGAGGATGAGAGTTGAGGTCTCAAGGAGAACGCAGATGTATGAGACCTCATGTATATGTGTCATCAATGATAGGGGTGTTGTAGGGGTCTGCGACCAGATTGGAGGGGGTGTCTTGGTACCTCATGGGAAGTCTGTTAAAGATGTTTGAGGAGTAGGGCAGACTCAGTGACAGGGTAGGGATCGAAAATTGGATATTGAGGTCATTGAAGACTCAGCGACAGGCTGTGAGGTCAGTGGATGTATTGTGTGCATGGGATTAGTGTGTGGCTCAGTAATGGGGTATCCGTGAGAGGTCATGGAACAAGTTTGTCCTAGTGGTCACAGGAGATGAAGGGGTTTTCAGTGATGTTCATGGAACATGTTCATGTCATAAGGTGTTGGGGGGGGATGAGTGACCAAACGTATGGTCAGTGAACATACTGGGAATGGAGTGGAGTGTGGTAGGCAGTGGGGGTGGGGTTGGGGGAGTGATGAGTGTCAGGTTCTGGGAGGATCTTCAGTTGGCTTCACTGCTTGCCCTCTCCCCTAGTAGAGAGACCTTCTCAGTTTCCCATGGTGAGGGGGAAAGGTGACCTCTGGGCCCAGAGGTTTAATCTCCCTCATTAATCACTCACCCCTCTCTCCTCCCCCAGCTCCTTCCCTCAGCATCCAATGGATCCAATTTCTCTCAGGCTCCTTGACCTGGGGCCAGCAAGAGGCTGGGGGTGGGGGGTGGGGGGTTCTGCCTGAGAAATCCCTTCAGTGGCCCCTCACTAGTCCCAGGGGAGATGCTTGAAAAACTGGGGACCTCCCTTTCTGTGTGAGCTGTAGGGATGTATCTGACTGTGACTATCTCCCTATCTTGTGTCTGCTCTATCTTCTGGTCTTTCTCTGCTGTTGTGTCTGTGCTGGCTTTGTCACTCATTTTCTGTGTCTCGCCTCTTTTATCTTTCTGTCTCTCTCTTTCTCTGTCTCTTTGATGTCTCTGTTCGTTGCCTGTTTCTGTATGAACCCCTCTATCACAAAAATGCCTCTGTCATATCCGTGTATGTTTCTAGTCTGTGTCTTGATTTCTCTTTCATTGCATGACTATGCCTTCCCAGGTATCTCTCATTGTTGGTTTTTTAAGTGTTTCTCTTTTCTTCCCCATCACCATCTTCTCAGTCTCTGCATCTCCACAACCCGCCCCCTTCCTGCCTCCCCCACCCCCGGGACAGGCTAACCCCATTACCTGAGACAGGCATTGAGAAGGGGAGGGGAAGAGAGGAATGGGATGAGAGGAAATGGGGACGGGGCTCTGAGACAGAAAGAAAGAAAAAGAGAGGATGCAAGAGTCCTCAGCTTTCAACCCAGTTCCAGTGTGGGGTCATAGATGTGAGTTTGCCTCAGGAGGTCATACCACTTAAGTCCTCCTTTCCTTGCCCTCTGGCCATTGGTTATCTCATCTTAGACTCATACTGGGGAACCATGCCTCCCCATCAGATTCAGGGCCAGATGTCACCCCTCAGACCTGAGAGGACTCCTCAGCATGCCTGAGATCTCTCAGGACAGGCATAGGGAGAGAGTTCAGGGAGAAGCATTCATCAGGAGAAAGAGACCCACAGCAGGGAGGTCTGAAATAAAGACCCAGGTAAGGAGGAATAACGGAAGGAAGGGGAAAAAATAGAGAAAGGGAGGAAGGGGAGCTTGTGAGCAAAGGAGGGTGAGACAGACCTATGGCAATGCCAAAGGCAGACTTGGTGTTGTATTGGTTTGGTTTGTTTTTTTTTAATTGTCTTGTTCATTCTAGGTATAATATTTACCAGTTGTGTTGTGAATGTGTATGTATGAGTTGTGGGTCTATATTTCTTGTGTTTGGTGAGTTCTGTGCTGTGCCTATGTGAGTTATGTGTTGTATATCTTGGCCTCTCTAGGAAGGCTCCATAAGAAGGGAATACAGGAATGAGGGTTGGAGCTGGGAGGAGGGGCACATGGAGCCTCTCCTGGGATGCGCTTTAATTACAGATTAAGTGAAACAACATCGATGGCACAGACATTGATTTGAGCAAAGAAAGGCAGCTCCCAGCTCAGCCTGGGGAATGGGGGGAAGGGGAGTGTCTCCCTCAACCCCCCCCTCCTCCGAAATAACCAACTGAGAGGCTCTCGAATCACTTTAGCCAGCCTTCACACTTGGGTCCCTTCTGATCTTTGACCGTTAGTCAATCACCAGTGTGAAAATGTCTTTCTTTGTAATTGCACAATTGTGTCTGTATGATTGTGCGTCTGTGTTTGCGGATATGGCTTCCTTTGTGTCTGTATACGTACCTCTGAGTGTGCTCGGCTTTCAGTGTGTAGTCTTTGAGGTGTTTACTGAACTGACTGGCTCTTCAAAATTAACACTGTCCAGAGTGTCCCGGGTCCTACTCAGTCCCTGTCCCTGTGTTTGTTCTGGGCCAAAAGGAAACCAGGCTCTTGCCTGGGGATCTCAGCTCTGTCCAACGCAGCCCAGGCTCCTTCCTTTCTCTGAGAGGAGAGAAAGAAGTGGAAGGAACGAGGGATACAAACCCATCTAACATACAGTCACGCACTCTGTCCCCAAAATGGGCAGAAGAGGATGGATGGAGGCCGCTAATCAAACAATCGGGGAAGAGGCGGGAGAAGGTGAAAAGGAAATGGAGGGAGTCGAGAGAGCCAGCGATAGGGGCAACAGCGGCGAAACAGCCGGCTGGACAGTTTTTTTAATGCGCTAGTTTTTCGGAGGGGGAGGGAGCTCAGAGACTCAAAGAAACAAAAGCCGCCTCTGAGACCAGGACGAACGGTGACGGTGAGTCTAATCCGTGGGGATCGAAGGGTACTCTTCAGTTTGTCAGTGTCCAAATCTGTTTATCCCTTCCTACAGGAAGTACTGAGGATCCGACCGTTTGCCCGGGGTAGCTCGGACCACAGTGTGTGGGGCATTTTTGGTTTTGTGTGATTGTGAATATGACTGTTGGTGTGTGCATGGAAGAGCTAGAGATTGTGTCTTTTCTAGCGGGTTGCCTCGGCCCTGTAGGTGAGCAATGGGGCGTCTGGGAAGGAGGCTTATGTGATTCAGACAGACCCCCGAGGGACTCTGAGACCCTGCTGGGCCCAAGCTGGGCCAAGGGGCTGCCAGCCCTCGGTGTCCCCGAACCATTTCCAGAGGTCTATTAAGATTCCGTTGTAATTCGCCTGAGCCGGGTCTCTGCTAGGTCGATCGCAGCGGTAGTTCATGCCCTAGTGACGGCTCACGGAAGATGAGCGGGGAGTTGGTGTGCGTGTGTGTGTGTGTGTGTGTGTGTGTGTGTGTGTGTGTGTTCATCTCCCTGGGTTTGCTGTGTTCTAGGTGTCTTTCTGTATATCTATGCTATGTTTATTTGTCTTTTCCAATGTATGTGCGGTAACATGTGTGAGTCTCCCTCGGGAGATAGTAAGGTTCCAGAATCCCTGAGGCACTGGGATTGACTCCAGCCTTAGGGCTCTGACTGGGTCTCCGACCCATAGCCCTGGAGATGTACGGGGTCAGCTCCTGCCGTTTAATAGAGGACCCGACATTTCTCGTCTATCTAACCAAGCTCTCTGAAGTGCTAAGCTGACCGGAGGATCTCCCATTCATGGTAGAGGCTGAGTGAGATAGACAGGCACTGACAGAAACGCGGACTGAACCTCACCTTTGGCCATGGGGTTGTGCGCGTCTCTGTTCTTGCTTTTGTCCATGCCCCTTTAAATCAGTGGGTTTCTGAAGTGGTGGTGGCGGTGGTGGTGGTGCAGCATATAGACCGCTCCGCTAGGTCCCTCTTCCAGCACTCAGTCCACCACTTCGTCCTTCACCTACTTGTCCCGTTTTTTGATACTCTCAGTTGGTCCCGTACCTGTCCCAGTGCGATCCGATAGGTCTTAAGCCCCAGGTCTTAAGACAGCGCAGAATAGAAGTCAGAATCCTATTGGAAGTCGAGCCTGCAGGCTCCTGAGCCCCCAAGGAGCCAATTCAGAAAGCTAGGGTTAGGGGAAGAGGAGACGGGTACTCTGGAGTACTACGGGACTGGGACATGGGGTTAAAGTAACAAGGAATAGGAAACAGAGAAGGAAGAGGCGGAGGCCCGAGGGCTGGGGAACTGGGGGGAGCTGCTGGGCCTGGGGCCAGAGCGGTGAAGAGAGTGGAATTGAAAAGAATGGGACTAGTACTAAGGGAAGGGTATGGACTAGGCCGAGAGACTGAGGCTTCCCGGAAGCCAGCGGTTTCTATCCCTCACCTGCGTCCTCCGCTAGGCTTCCCCGCGTCCACCCCCACCCCACCCCCTTCGCTGCCCTGTGGCTCAGACCATTCCGAGCAACCTCCGTCCCAAGGGTCCCAGAGAGAGGAGGCTGCAGGGCTCGGTAGTGGCCAGATTGTCGAGGCCTCCGGTGTTCGCCCGGCCCAGCCACCGTCGGTCTGCGGAATCTGAGCAGTGCCCCAGCCCCACGCCCCCGCATTCCTAATCACTTCCAGCCGCCGCAGTCACCCCCATCCCCTTTGGACCCATCCTCTCTATGGCGCTGGGGAGGAGGGTAGATTAGGAGGACTGGGTTCATGGAGAAGCAGGGCCTGAGCCAGGAGAGGAAGGTAGGCAGACACAGCTGCCCCCTAGGTACAGTCACAGCTGGATCCAGCCCCCTCTTCCCTCACAGCTGGTTTCAACGCGCTCCCCCCCCCCTTCCACCCACGAACTCTAGCGCTGGGAACTTTTAAAAGCCCTTGAGGCCGCGGGAGGAAAACCCCTTTTATTGCCCGCCGTTTTATGGGCCAGAGAGGCTGCTCCCATTACGGGTCGGGGGCCCAGGCTGGACAGCGGCGAGGGGCACAGTAGAGGGGACAGGGTCTGGCAATTAAGGGACAGGGACGAGGGTCGTAAGAATAAAGAGGCTGACTGGAAAGGGGCAGGAGAAAAGAGCCGATGGGCCCGGTGGTCGCCACCAGAGCAAGAATCAGAAGAGGGTCGGGGAGTGGGTACATTCGGGCTAGCGCACTGTGTCCTGTGCTGTGAGGGCGCTCGAACCAGGAGGTCACTTCCTCAGTCCGTGTCAGGGTCATCTGGGCCTTAGCCTGAGGAGGGCAGACGATCAGACGAGCTGGGGGACCCTTGAGGTGGGGGTGGGTCTGTAGGAAGGATAAGAAGCCCCCGAGCTCTGGGGCCGCCGCAAGCTCCGCCCCCCCCTCCCCACCCAGTTGCCGCCTCCGGTCCCAAGGCCCTTTAAGGCAGAGCTAAGCCTCGGCTGGCGGGGGTAGGGAGGTACGGACTGAGCCGCCAGACTAAGGCAAAGAGGCTTCAGGCTTGTCCAGCGCCGTCTTCTGGGCACAGACCGGGGCCCCGGGGGGCGGCACGGGGCGTTCCCGGGCCCCGGGGCCCGGAGCATGAGTCGATGCGCGGAGGAGGTGGGGGAGGAGGAGGAACAGGCGGTGGCGCGGTGCTGGCGGCCCCGGCAGCGGGGACCCCTTGCCCCGGGGGCCCCGACATGACCTCGGCGCAGGAGTCCGGGCCGCTGCCTGCCGCCTCCAATAAACCGCTGACGCCCTTCAGCATAGCTGACATCCTGGGTCCACCAGTCCGCCCGACCCCAGCCCCAGCCCCCGTGCCCGCCCAGGACTCTACTTCGCCTCTCTGCGCGCTAGAAGAATTGGCCAGTAAGACCTTTCGCAGACTCGACGGCAGTGTGTTGCAGGCGGCCGAAGGTACACGGTCAGACGCTTGGCTGGGTTTGCAGTTAGAGGGAGGCAGGCGGGAGGGGGCTTTGGGTTCTTAAACTGTTGAGCTTCTTACTGTGCACCCCTGCTACAGCCTCCCCCTCCGACTCCTACTTCCTCCTTTCCTCTCCCTTCCCCTCTTTCTGCACCGTTTCCTCTTATATGCCCATTCCCGAATCCTCTTTCTTCCTCTTCCTCAACATCTCCCTCCCGATTCCCCTTTTTCTCCAGAACTCCTTTCCCCTTCTCCTTTACCCCCTTTTCCTCCTCTCTCCTTCTTTTGGTCTCCCTTCTCTCCTGACTTCCACTTTTCCTTCGATTACCATTTCTTTCTTTCTTTCTTTCCCTGGGATTCCCCTCTTCGCTCCCCGTCCGACCCTTTTTTGTCATTCTGTATTTTTTCTTCCTCTTGCTTTCCTTTTTTTCCCCTCTGGTGCCCCGTCTTTCATTCACTGCTTCCCTTTTAACCGGTCTCCCCTTCTCCAACACCCTTCTCCCCTCTCCTGAGTCCGGCTCCTTCGAAAACTTGGGCCACGAAGTGCTTCCTCCTGGGTCAGCTCGAGTTGCCAAGGGCACTGTCCCGAAGCTGCCTTTTCCTTTCCCCTGTGTTTCTGAGACTTGTGCAGCACATCGTCAGGTCTTACTATTTCCGTCCTTTAGCGGGCGGAGGTCTCTGCTCGACCAAAGTCTGAGGTGGCCGCGCTCCTCTCTAGGCAGTTCCGACCCGCGGAGAATGCGCTCGCGCCCATACGCTTCCCCGCGCTCATACACACAGACACACACACACACACACACACACACACACAATCGCAACCACAATAAATCAAGGGAGGATAATCAGATGTTGAGACTGGAGGATTGATTGCTACTGTTACTCTATACATTGAGACAGAAATGATAGAGATTCTGTCAGGCTGAGAAAGACAAAGGGACAGAAACAGAGACATGAGGAAGAAAGACTGAGGAAGCAAGAGATCCAACCTAGTTCGGGTTCCGCCTTCACCTCTTCCCAGGCTTGTAGGGTTCAGAAGCTTCAGGCTCATCTCTCCCCTGCTGTGTTTGTGTCTCCAAGGCTCCAGCCCCTGCAGCGGCCCGTTTGGCTATCCGGAGGTGGAGGAGGGGCACGGGAAAGGTGTGAGCCAAGCCTTTGGGACAGTAAGGGTACCCGGAAAAGGGTCCGAAATCCCAAGGAACGAGCCCTAAGGGCTGGGGGAGAGGTCGTAGGAGTAGGTCCCTGGTCTCTACCTTTTCGCTCATTTGGAGGCTGAGGCCCCCACCAGTCCTGAAGCCCAGATCAACCCCATCCTCTAGTCCCTGTCCTCTCTGTCTTCTCCCACATCTCTCTACCCCATGAAACTTCTTTCCTTTCCACAATCTTCTGTACTTCCAATACCCTGCCCCCATCTCTCTGTTCCCTTAATTGCCTACCTCTGTTCTCTCAATTCCCTACCTCTTGGTGTCTCTCTCCCTAACCCTAACTCTGCCCCAGTCCCTCAGTCCTTCTCAGCCCTTACACTCCCCTGACCTCTGTCTCAGTCATCCCAGACACCTCAATCAATCAAACCATCAACAAGTGTTCTCTGTGAATTCACTCGACCCTCTCCTCCCCAACTCCCGCCATGCACTCAGCCCTGTGCTGAGAGGAAATGGGAGAAGAGCAGTTCCCGCTCTGAACCTGCTGGCTCCTGGGGTTGCTTACAACCTACAACTTCCAGGGGCCTTGAGTTACCTACCCCAAATGCTTGACGTAAATGACTCGCGTTAGCCTCTTGCCTAGGCTCTGACCTTGCCCGGTTCTCCTTGCCCATAGGGAATTCACATATCACTTCCTGTTTCCTAGGTTTCAACTCTGCCCACCCGAAGGGATCTAGGGAATTCCCCGAACTCTGAGCCAGGTTCAGCCTTGTTGTAGAGAAGTCCACAGTCCACTCCAATGGCCCAAATCCTGCCGCAAGGCCGGCCTGCTTGCTCTCAGGGAGGTCCAGTTCCAGGCTTGCTCATACCCTTCGTCCTTCTTGTTCCTGCAGGTCGGGAGGCACTGAGCCCGCTAAGCCCCAGGCCGGTGACCCGCAGGCGTCGGAAGTCGCGTACTGCGTTCACTGCGCAGCAGGTGCTGGAGTTGGAGAGGCGCTTCGTCTTCCAGAAGTACCTGGCTCCAGCCGAGAGGGACGGACTGGCAGCTCGGCTGGGCCTGGCCAATGCCCAAGTCATCACTTGGTTCCAAAACCGCCGGGCCAAGCTCAAGAGAGACGTGGAGGAGATGAAGGCGGACGTGGCCTCCTTGCGTTCTCTGCCGCCGGGAACTCTCCATCCGCTGAGCCTCTCTCTGCCAGAATCAGGCTCCAAGCCTTCCGCCGAACCTGGGCCCGAGCTTTCAGACGAGGAGATCCAGGTGGACGATTGAAGAAAAAGCCTGGCCCTGGCTCTGGGGACTTGCGGACTCTATGGTCAGACTCTATCGCCAGACTCCATCGCGACGCTTTTGCCCACTGGGCCAGCTCGGAGGGTCCAGGTCCCTGATAGACTTCTACTGCCCGGTTTTTCGACTTACTCCCACATCGTTCTCCTTCCCTTCATTGTCCCTACCCCAGCCTTTATACTATCCAATCCTCCCATTCTCTGCGGACTTTCCCTCCCAGAATAACTGGACCACCTGACCTCACCCCCATTTATTCCTATTGTGGTGGTGGGAGGGCATTACTCTGCATGGGTTCATCTTGCCATTCCCCATTGTCCCTGGCTCTCAATCATTACACAAGTCTCCCCGCTCCTCCTTTTTTCCAGTCCCGGGGACTTAAGTATAGGTCCCAGACACATCTATGAAGCTAGTTTTTGGTTGTTGTTGTTTTGTTTTGTTTTGTTTTGTTTTTACTCCCCACTATGTGCTTCTGGGATGTCCCGAGTTTCTCACTTTTTTTGGAAAACCTAAGAGTCTCAGATAGTGGTCCTCCTTATCTCTAGAGCCTCCCTGGTTCACATTGTCTATTTGCTCTCGTTTTCTCTCCTAGTCCGAAACAGACACTATACTGACCAATCTCCCCAGCTCCCACTCTTCCAGGCTGAGGGATCCCTCTGGCGCCAGACGCTGCCTCTCCCACCCGAACTCCCCTCCTCCTTCTGAACCCTAGTGCCCTTTAGCCCCCACAGACTTCACCTATCCAGTCCCCTCTCTTCCTTTTAAGGACCCTTTCTAGCGCACATTTCGTTTTCTGTAATGCCCTAATCAGATCCTGGTCTACACCCCTGCCTCTGCCTCTGCCTCTGCCGGGAGGCTTCTCCTAGCGATGGCTGTTGCTCAGGGGTTGGACAGCGAGCCAGCGTAAACTGGGTCTCCTCTGCCTACTATAGATATTCGACCGTTTGTAGCGGCTTCCTCACCTCCACCCCCCCCCCCGTCCCCCCACTCCCACCCCCACCCTCAGCCCCTCGGTCAATGTGAATAAAGAGGATCCGATGGGGCGTTTCGCTTTTTTCCTCCTGCAAGCGGAGAGGGTGGGAGCAGGCCACAGATACTGGCAACTTGTGTGCGTTGGGCAACCTCTGGATCCTTACTGATTGAAGGTCTGAAATAGGGGAGAGGTCTGTTCGCCATTACCTCTACCCAACTCAGTTTTTTGTGATTTGGAGCCGACTCCCCAAATAGCTCTCTTCGCTCATCCTTTAGGATCGGAAGATCGTGTGAGATAGGACAGCCAAGACTCCAGATTGCACCTATTAAGCCTGGAGGGATCTTCCTGAATTCCTTTTTACAAACACCACCCCCACCCCCGAGTTTACTAATGATGACCTTGACCGGAGGTGCATGGAAACTGAGGAGAGAGTACAGGAGAAAGGGCAAAATTACACACTACCGGAGGTTACACCTCTGGGACAGCGCAACTCGCGACCCACTCAAGCAACAGACATACTAGCAGTAATGTCTGCATTGCCAAGGACCGAGGCAATAACACACTCGGTAACACGGAGACGATAAAGGGTGTTTGTGGGACACACTCACACTACCGCGTAACCAACTCACGCAGCGACATAACCTCGCATATAGTAGGCGTCTTGTAAAATGCTCGTGAAAGTGAACTTTATACAGGAAGACAGCAACATCGGACACGCAACACTCATATACAGCGACAATGGACGTACCACAATCTCACACGCTGCTGTGTACTATAACCGCACATCACTAGTCACGGAGCATAAACATGCCGTTGTAACGTGCTACATCACGCAACACATACAACACACACAATACGAGGAGCCGCACAGTAACACAAACACACTCCCTTAGCGAGCCCAAGTGGCCTCCCGCCCCCACCCCTTCGGTTGGCTCTTGTATTTGTGTGTGTGGTGGGGGGTAGACTTAGGAAGGTTCCCCCACCCCCCACTCCGTGGAGTGGCTGCCCCCCCTATCCCCCGGTAATTTCCCGGGTGACCGGAACGCCGCTGGCTGCTGACATCCCCGGCTGAGTTTAATTCCTTTAACTTGTGATTAATTACCCGCCAACGCCCCCGCGCCCCCCCTCCTCCCCCGGGCCTGTCTGCACATCAAACGCAGAAGGGAGAGGGGCTGCCGGGAGCTACTGGACCGGAGAGAAAGGAAAGGGAAGGGGAAATCTGTGGCTACCTACCCGACTCTAGGCCAGGTAAGGTTTCCCTCATTCACCCCCTCACATTCGTACTCTTTCAATAAAAAAAAAAAAGTCTCCCCTCTGAAGTCGCCCCAGCCTCTCCGAGCCTGATAAACACTTTAGCCTGTACTCCCTTCTGCTCTGGCTGTAGAAAATTCTACTGGGCCCACTTCCTAATCTGTAAAATGAGGGGCTTGGGGTAAATTTGTGGATGCTAACCCCAGGAAGCACAATATTATTCTAGTTGAGTGACAAGACACATTCAGAAGAAAATGAATTAAGAGATCAAAGGTAGAGTCAGAACACCTGGGTTCAAATGCTAACTTGGCTGCTAATTTACTGTGTGATGCCTCCAAATCCTGTCACCCCCTAAAATGGAGTTTCACTCATAAATGCTGGTTCATAAAGGGTGGATTCTAGGAGCTGGGAAAGACATCAGTGCTGGCTCCAGTGTCCAGAGATTTCCTCAAAGAGGCCAATCTAAGTTGGGCTGTAATTTATAGGTTGAGAGGATTTCCATAAGGTGGAGAAGGGAGGGCTTCTAAGGTAAGACAGCCTAACAACATAAAAATATGCAGAGAATAAGTCTAGCCTGTTGGGGGCATGAGTAAACCTTTGGGACTTGGTGTTGTGTTGGAGAGTCAAGATTCCATAGGCCAGGTGTAGCAGGGTCTTGAATCCCAGGTGGAGTAGGAGCAATGGGGGAATCAATGGATGGTTTTAAGCAGGAGGACATAACCATGTATTGAATAGTAGAGAAAAGCCTGGAAGCCAGAAGACATGCAAATAGGTAATCAAGAGGGACTAAATTAGGCTGGTAGGTTTTGGGCAGAGAAGAGAAACTGTAAGAGAAGAAAGGACAGGATTTGGTAACTGACTAGATCTTCCTGACTGGGGAGTCAGGAAGAGGGAGGAGTCAGAGAAGGCTCCTAGGTTTCCAAGCCCTGATGATTAAAGGTCTCATGGCACTGTGGGGGGTCAGGGAAGGGGAAATCAATTTCAGGAGTAAGATGGTTGGCTTTGGGCAATTACCCCCATTAAGTCCCATCCAGCCTTCTTCCTTTATTCAGGGGAACAGGACTACATGGAGCTCTGCCCCTGTCCCCCACCCCCAATCTTTCACCCCCAGGTCAGACAACTCCAAGCTTATTCCTTCAGGAAGTCTTTCCTGCTATGACGGGTACCTCAGGGGAAAAGAATAAGTTGGATACAGCAGACAGAAAAGGCCAGAAGATGTTTGAGGCTGAAGAACATTTTTATTGAGTTCAGTTCCTGGACTTGGAATGCAAAGGGGTCCAGCACACAAAAGCCTTGCCTCATCCCCCAGAAGCCAAACCTGGCATCAGGCTGGAGGCAAGCCCTGACCCCAGGTCTCAGGACATACATGTCCCTAGAAAGACCTTCAGGGACCTAAATGGGGCCCACAGGAAGGTCACATGTGCTGCACTGGCCTCGAGGCTTTTCTAGAGGTTCCTATGAGGAAGGAAGGATGTTAAAGGGAAGAAGACTGAAACTCACAAGGTGGTGGGAACATATCAGGGGAGGGCATGGCATAGTTGCTGGGGGAGAAAATATTGTGTTTATTTGTGCATATGTGGGTAGGGGAAGCCTAAGAGAATCAGAGGGACCTCAGAACTGAAGCAACTCAGTAATTTTAGGAGAGGGAGTGGCTTCACCAGGTTTTTGGCAATTGAAGGTGCTGAACTGAAGGTGATGGACTACCCGGGTATCCACCCGCACCGCCCTCTCTACTTACCCATCTCAGTAAGTCTTCGGTCGTCACCGGCCTCCGCAGTCCCACCACGGAGGAATAACCAGACAGAGCACCCGAGGTTCTTTCTAGAGGAGTTTATTCTTGCG
>CM053623.1:412686939-412742380 GCA_028646595.1 Phalanger gymnotis
CGAATTCATTCCAGGCAGCCTTGCCTTGGGAATTTTGGTTTGAGATTTCTGCATCCCTGGGTTCATTTCTCCCTCTACACAATGATCCTAGGACAAAGGATCTAGGACCTAACCTGAAGTAGGAACTCCTATGGGGGCAAAGTAGGCTAGAATACAGCCGGGAAGTCATGAAGGCACAGCTGGTTTCTGTTACCTCGTTGAGGATCTGAACACTTACCCTCCCCCCCCCACCTCAAAATATTAGCGCTAACTCCTTAAGGTGACAAGCAGGGGAGGCTCTGGCATGGGGGTGTGGGGGTGTGGGAGTCTTAACAGGTACAGCATAATCAGAAGAGATGTACTACTTTTGTCTTTAATTCCAAATCCTGGGGCCCAGAGCTCAGGGAGTAGTGAGCAAGAATGAATACATCTGTTCCCGTGGCCCTTTAGTGGCCCTTCCCTTCTTGCCTTTCTGGTGGTAAGGTAACACAATCCACTAGAGCTCCTGTCCTCAACTTGACCCCTGAGAGTCTGGTTGTTTCACAGGGGCTCCTTTGGAGTCAAAAGCAGAACAGGACTGGAAGGCAGGGGGCCTCTGATCCCCAGCCCTCTGGTCTATTCTCATGGGCATTGTTCGTTCTACTTGAGAAGCATTTTCTTCCACTCTGTCATCTCTCTACTCTTTTTTTCTAAGGATATGGCTCCTCAAGGACTCCAGGGATCAGGGACAGACCCCTGTGACCAGGCCATCATTCCTGATAACTCAACTTCCACTTTTTTTTTTCTTCCTGATTCGAGCTCCTCCTAACTATCCACCATCAATCACACCAGATCAAGGCAAACCCTTCATTTTAGAATCAAGACTTGTCCCTCTCTGCTTCACTTCTGGATCTCTACTGTATACTCCTCTATCAGCCCTAGCTTTCTTAGTGGTCACTGTTCCTGCTTTCCTGTTCGGACCCCACTGTTTCACCTCCTCGCAAGTTTCTCAGTATATTACTCCAGGAATCTGAGCTCCTTTCAGGGCATCAACACTGCTATCCACCATCCTGAGCCTGTGGTCCAACACAAATAGCTTACACTTGGATTGTCTCCACCACCAGCAACCCCTCTCCTTATTCAACACACTACTAGAAAAAGGCATAGGCCAAGCAGACCTGACCCACTACAGATTAATGCTAACTTGAATATAGACCTTGGTTGCTGAGTTGCCTCCCCAGCTCACTCCATAATAATAATTATTTTAGGGTGTTACCTCTTAGCTTAAATAGCTAATTTTCCCCTCCTAGATTCTCCCTCACTAGTTCACTTTGCCTCATACATTCCATGAGAGACTGAAATGCCTGGAATTAACTAACCCTTCATTTTCTTCAGCAGTCAACTCAAGGGCCACCTTCTTCAGGAAGCCTTTCCAGATGCCCTGAAATTACCTTGTATTTGCTTTCTGTAAATTTTGTATACTCTGTATGTCTATGTGCTGTTTCCTCTGAAAGAATGTAAGCTCCTTGAGAGGACAGAGATTGTTTCATTTTTTTTGCAGCCTCAGTGCTGGGCAGCTCTTGACACATAGTAGGCACTTCCAAGCTTCCTGACAAACTGCTTCACAGTAACAGCTAACATTTCCACAAGGATTTTAAGGTATGCAAAGTGCTTTACGTATGTCATCTCATTTGAGGTTCACAACAGTGCTGTGAGATAGGTACCACGATTAACCCCATCTTAGAGACAAGGAAACAGGCTGAGAAGGGTTAAGTGACTGGTCTAGGACCACAGAGTTAACTGTCTTAAGCAGGACTAGAACCCAAGTCTTCCTTATACCAAGCGGGGCACTATCGGCTGTGCAACCCAGATGCGTTTAACTCCAGTTCTTTGCCATCCAAATACAAACCAAAGTACACAACCAGACTTCTTTTATCAAATCTGGTACCAGGTTCTGTTGTTCCTTCTCGGAGCTGTTTCAGATTCGTGGCTGCCTTCCCATCCCCACAAGCCACGGGCCACATCTGGTACAGAGCCTCATCACCTGACATCTAGACTAATCACCTCCTCTCGGTCTCTGCGTCCCCTTTATCTGAGTACTATTATTAACCAGCACTCTGAGTCCCGTCGTTCACCTGCTCTCAGCGCCTTTAGAATAAATTCAGGGTGGCAGCATTCAAGGCCGCCGGGGACCGGGACTGCTCCCCTCCTATTCTCCTGGACTGGCCTGCTCCTCATGCAGAGACCAGAGACTAAAAGCTTCCAAGGAAGAATCGGGCCGGTTTCGTCCTCCGGAGCACAGGGCCTGCTCTGTCCTGACTGCCTGGGCTGCCCGCTGCCTCCCTTTCTGAATTCCGTCACCGTTTGGGGCCTAGACTGAGTCTCGCCTCCTCCGGGAAGCCTTCCCGGGACTACAGTGAACGATAATGGACTGTGGCAGGGAGATGACGGGTCAGGGAGCCGGATCACGAAGCTCTACCTCATCTCCGTAGTCCTCAGGCCCAAACTCCCGGCAGAACCTGGGGTCCGCATCCCAAGGCGGGGGCTTGTCCTGGATGGGGCAGGCTGCGCGAAGGAGGGGGGGAGCACAGTCAGAGGCCCCCCACGCTCCTAGACCCCGCCCCCGCCTCGCCCAGGCCCCAGCCCCAGATTACTCCTCCCCACCATCCCACCCTCCCTCCCCTACCGACCTCCCCTCCCCTTCCCGCCCCGGTCCCGCCTCTCCTGGCCCCGCCCCCACCGCTCGGAAGCGGAAACGGGAGGTAAATAATTCAAGGGACAGCGAGAACCGCAAGGGGGGAGCTGGTCTCTACGTGACAGCCGGACAGCCAGAGACTGGAGGGAAATCAGTCCTCCCCGCCACAATCTGGCCTTCTCCTCTTGATACCCCACCCCCAACTTTACACCCCCTCACCCGGATGCAAACGCCCGTCGCTTTTTCGAACCGGCGCCATCTCCCGCCTCTAGTGCCCCGGAAGCATAACGAGGGAATCACTCGCCTCCAAAGCCCAGGCCAAGACTGGGCGGGGCGAGGCTAGATGAAGCTCTCACCCTTTGGGCACGCAGGCGCAAGCGCGGCTTAGCTAGAGTCATGGATGTCAAAGGGCGTCGGCTGTGCCGCATCTGGGCGGCAATTTAGCTGAGAGGTCCCTCTACGAAGCAAGTGACGAAGGCAGCCTTCGTGATAAGGGGACAGAGGACGCAGGTCACAGCACACCTGAGCGGCCATCTTTGTTGGGGGCAGAGAGGAGCTGCGGAGCTCCTTGGTAGCCATCTTTGTTCTTGGCAGAGGGAATTCTCGGGGGGTGGGGGGAAGAGAATATGATGCGGAGGTCAGAGCTGTCCCTAATCACGTGATGCCTGGCCGTTGAGGTTCCCCCCCCCCGTCACGTGGTCCTCTTTAATCAACTTCCGGGAGCGTCTGGGTCCAGTTGCCGTGAGGGCCTAGGGTCAATGTCTGCTCCTAGTGGGGTTGGGCTGGTCACTTGGGATTCCCTCTTCCCGAGAACATGACGGGGTGGGCTCTGGGGCCGGCGTACTGTGGGTGCGGTGAGGTCTTTGACAGGTGCAGGGCCTGTCCCGGGCCGAGTGTCGATCGCTAGGCCAGCGGCCACCCTGTTCTCGCTCCGGCCGCCCTGGCACTGACCTCGCCGCCACTATGTCCCGGACGTCCAGGTCTGGGGGCTTCCTGCCCCCGTTGTGGCCGCTGCCTCCCGGGGAGCCAGGTGAGAATGGGCGCTCTCAGGGGAGGTGTCCTTAAGGGCTTGGCCTTAGGGGGCTGGAGCCGGGGCGGGGCGGAACGTGGTTCGGAAGGGTCAGGCCTGGGGCCTCGTGGACATTTCAGGTGGCGTTTGGCAAGACGGCAAATTCGAGCCGGGACCCTTGTGGCCTCCCCGAGGTCAGCTGTGGTGGACCCGGGCAATTAAGGGGCAGGACGGGGCCGTCAAGGAAGGAGAGGAGACGGACTTGACGTGGTCCGGGAGAGGAGCGAGCCGGGCTTCCTTCTCCGGGCCCCGACTGCCCGCAGCCCTGCAGCGGCTCCGAGTGGTCCTGCTACGGCTGCAGAGGGAGCGGGAGGAGCTGCTCGCGGCCCGGGACTGCGCCCGATCCCTCCACACCACGCTGGGCTTCTTGAAAGTCCCCCGGCCCTTCGCTGCCCTGCCCCAGCTGTGCTGGGAGCTGCTTCCGCACAGCCCTCACGGCACCACCCTGCGCGTCCGGGCCCACACCGACCCCCAGTTCCGGCCCCTTGCACTTCCCCTGGCCTTGGCGATACAGAGACTGGACATGGCCGTTGAAGAGCAGCTGAAGGTCTTGGGCCAGGCTTCCCCTAGCCCCGCCTTGGTGTTCCAGATCAGTGAGCTCCTTCAGGTGCTCCCTGCCTACCACCAGGTGCTGGTAGTGGCCGTGGGGGCTGTCCCCAGGGCAGCCCAGCCCTTTCCTCCTAGCCGAGTGCTCCACCTCTTGGCCAGGGAGCGGGGCAGACTAGGAGCAGAGAGGCTCTGGACGGGTCTAAAGGAATCCAAGCTTCGGACTCAGCTCCATAAGCTTTGCCGGGAAGAACGAGAACTGCTTCCTGGGTTGTTGGGCCTGCTGGGAGATACTGGGGCGCCTGGGGGTGGTTCTCGGGGCTTGGGAGGGTCCCGAAAGCTGTGGGGCCAGTATTGGAGTCTCTTTTGGGCAACATGTGCCCAGAGCCTTGGCCGGAGACTGGGCCCTTGGGAAGACATGCAGAAAGCCGTGCAGGAGCTGAGAGAGGCACTGGATCAGGGTAGGTAACTAGGGAGAATTAGTGTTGAAAAGAAGTAGAGAAGGTGCTCTGACCTATTTCTTAGCTGATTGGTTAGCCCGTCCTCAGGAGTGACTGAGGGGTTTGGGTGACAGCTACATCCTTTCCTTTCTCCTTATTGAGAGAGGGGTTTAAGGACCACAGTCCCCTTTTCTCTGACATTATTATGTGAGGGAGAGAGGTAGTGCTGGATGAGGGAGGATTTATTTTCCATTTGTATGATTTATCTGAGACTCCAGTGCACATGGCCACTTCCACCCCCTTCCCACAGCATCCCTGCCACAAGAATGTGAGAAGGAGCTGACTTCACTGTGCCACTGTCTGCTCCGACAGGCACTGATCTGGATGTGGGACCAAGGTGAGCTGGGGGAGGTAGTAATATCAAGCCCCAAGGCAAGTAAGATCATCCATATTCCAACACTGCCCTTTTGCTCCCTCTATCCCAGGTTTCTGCAGAGCCTTGGGATCTGCTCGTGGAGACCGTGGGATTATGTGTGCATCTTGGGATGGCACCCCCTGCATGCACACTACTGACCTCTTCCAACAGCTCTTTCCTCCACTCACCTCTGCCCTTCAAGAACCAGGGGCAGCTTCTTGCCAGTATTCTGGTGAGAGCAGGGCTTCAGGGGGTTGATTGGCTGCCAGGCCTCTCTACTTAAGTGCCATTCTTAAGGCTGCGTCTCTGGTATTTTGTCTTTTTCATCCTCAACCCCAGGGCCAGGGCCACCACCTCTAGCTCTTGGGCTTTGCACTCTTCAGGCCACCACCCACTGGCTCCTCAGTAAATGCCAGCAGCATCTGGCCTCATGGGCCCCAGGACCCCTTCTGCTGCTGACCCAGAGGGAACTGCCTGTGAGTATCTCCTATTTAGGGCAAGGAGGGGAGAAGGGACTGCCGCTATCTCTGTGTGAGACTTGAAGAGGTGAGGGTGAAGGCAAAGAGCGTGTGTGTGTGTGTATTACTAAAGGGAATGTGTGTTCAAACCTTGGTGGGGAATGGTGGTGCAAGTGACTTTGAGGATTTGAGTGTGTGAGAGTCTCACCATCTATGACTAGTATGATTGGGGGAAGGGGAGAATCTTGGAGTTGAGAGTGGTTTTGAAAGACCAAGGGGAATTTTCCTGTGTGTGAGACCTAAGATTGTTATAAAGGGGCATCTTCGAGTGTCTCCCAAAGGAAGTCACTCAAAGTGTCAGGATGGGTAGATTGTGATAGGGACTTTGAACTGACAGGCAGGTGAACTGTGAAGATCTAGTCTTGATTCTAATCTTTGTGCTTCCTCCAAAGCTTCTGCTTTGTGAGGCAGAGGCCCTGGCAGCCCTGGTTTCTGAAGGGGCATCTGTCCTGGAACTGGACCGGCAGCTGGGAAAAGAGATTCGGAGACTGACAGCTCGGATTCAGGTGAGAACTAGGGTGGGAGCATGGGGGATGTCATTGTGAAAACAAAGCCATGGATCTAAACCAGCAGCATCTTTGGAGACTAGGATGGGACTGCCTGAATGGTTAGGATTCTTCTTGATCTGTCCTGCAGTGATGAATTCCTCCTCCGTATTTTTTATATCCTCAATGGTGCTGAGTACCTAGTAGATGGCTGAACGGGAAAATAATGTCCTGTCAGGGACAAAATGAAGGAAGCCAGAGAGTAGCTGTTTTTTTTGGAAAAGATGACCCTCGTTAAGACACTGTATTTGAGACATTAGGATCATAGAAGCTTAGAGCTAGAAAGAATTTTATAGATGAGAAGACTGAGGTGCTGGAGGGACTTGTCCAAGGTCCCCTGGCCAGTGAGGGGTAGTGCTGGGTCTGGAACCCAGATATCTGACCCATTTGCCCAGTATTTTTTAGGTTACACTTAGGGATTTGGAGATGGCTAGATTTGTGAGAGAAGGCTGGCCTGGGATTTCTCCACATACAGGATTGAAGCAGTGGGAAGACTTAGAGAAGGCTAGGCAGCTGAGAACAGAGCCTTCAGTTTTCCCCAAATGTAGAGAGCATGAAGAGCAGGAGCCGGAGAGACTCCGAGACTAAGAAGAAAGTAGAAGCGGCCCCAGAGCAAGGCCCCGGGCTAGGCCCCCAGAGGTCCTCCAGGCTGTGGAGCAGCCACAGTATCTGAGAACAGTGTCTATGTTTCTGGCCCACAGCTTAAAGTAGAGGAAAACAGTCTTGCTAGGGACAGTCTACTTAATGGCAGTTGGCAAGATAGGGTTGCTTGGAATCTTTCTGGTCGTTTACATTCGTGTACTTGTTCTAGTCGGGGTGCTCATACGCACACGTGTTCTGGTTCTTTACTTGGGTTCATATGGGTCTTACCATGTCTCTCTCCATGTCTCTGATGTCTTCGTGAGGTCACTATTTCTCAGGAATCCTGTCCATTTATGTGTCCTCACTCTGTCATCCATTTCCCAACCAATGGGTACCCACTTTATTGCCAGTTCTCCTACTACAAGAAAGTATGCTGTCAGTATTTGGGATCTGTCATGACTGCCTTGTGGAGAATCCGTGGATCCAAGGGGAGAGACAGCTTTGTTAATTACTTCTCATAGAATTCCAGGTTGTCTCCAGAATGTTTGGAATGATTCAAGACTGATTCAAAACTTTCCTGGCTGTCTTAGGGTACACTAATCCTTATAATCATCTCCTTAGTCCTTTTACCACAGACCATTCCTGTCTTTTCTTCTCTCTATCACTTTGTTGTTTTTTGTTTGTTTTTTGGAGGAGAGAAGGCAGGGCTCTTGGGGTTAAGTGACTTGCCCAAGGTCACACAGCTAGTAAGAATGTCAAGTGTCCGAGGGCAGATTTGAACTCAGGTCTTCCTGACTCCAGGGCTGGGGCTCTACTCACTGCACCACCTAGCTGCCCTGCTCTCTGTATCACTTTGGTAGCCAGGAGGTGGCACTCTAGAGTCTTTCATTGCCATTTCTTACTTGTTACTGAAGCATTAAAAATAAGGTCACGAATAGTTTGTACTCATTCACATCCTGCTTGTGCCACATCCTGGATGTGTCCCAGGTAACTTTGGCAAAGAATGTATTGCCCAATCTACATTTGGCACCAAGTTCCTTATCCATACCATTGAAATGACTCGTCCTGTTCACTCCACTTCCCACTCTTCCCAGAAGGGAAGTGGGAAGGGTACTGTACTCTGTTCTCCCCAGAGCACATCTGGGTGATGTTAACAAGGTAGAGGGTGACCAGGATTGTGAAGCCACTGAAGATTTTGCCATCCTAGGATCAGTTGAAGGATGGAAGCAATTAAGGAGGAAGGGAAAGGTGGATTTATTAAGTATTTATTTTTACAATTATTATTTTAATCCTCATAACAATCCTGCAAGGGGGTGCTATTATACAACTGAGGAAACTAAGGCAAAGAGGCTAAGTGCTAGCCTAGGGTCACAGAGCTAGTAAGTGTTGGAGGCCAGATTTGAACATCACAGGTCATATCAGAGGAGGGTTAGTCTTTTCTGCTCAGCTCCAGGAGGGAAAATTAGGCACTAGGAGTGGTGCTCCAGGGTGCCCTTGAGAGGGTGGAGTCTCCTCCCTGGGGGTCTTCAGCTGGAGGCCAATGGTTTGGAAAGGGAAATCTTTGTCAGGCCTTTTGTGCCCCTTCCAGCTTGGTCATTGTAACCTTAAGAATCAGCACTTCTGGAATTACAGGAGCTTCTCATCTCAGGGCCCCAGGGCAAAGAAAGGAAAGCAGGGCTGTTTGAACTGGAGCTGGAGCAGAGCCTGGGCAAACCCTTTCCCCCCACCCTTCCAGGTCCTGCCTGAGGAGTCTCTGTGCCTCTTTTCCCGAGAATGTTGGCGACAAGCAGCTAAGGGCTTCCGGCTCCATATGCCCCAGGGTCGTCACTGGAAGCTCAGGCTCCGATCTGGTAACCCTTCCCCCGGGGCCCAGAATTCCCTCAACCAGTCCTCCCATAAGCCTCAAAAGTCCCCATCCATCTTTTCTATCCTTGGTTTAGTCTTTGTCCCTGTGCCCTTCTCTCTCCATCCCACTTCAGTCTCCCTGGTTCTCTTCCCCTCCCAAAATCATATGAAAAGATTGCTGCCCTTCACTTTCTGCCCTCCCCTCTTCCTCAGAGCTCCCCAGCACCCCCAGTGACTATGCAGAGTTGGTAGTAGGAGCTGTTCTGGGGCCTGTGCTGCAGGGGGTACAGGGATTGCCCCCCCAGGCCCAAAGGCCCCCACTCACACAGGCCTTGACTGCACTTCTTGATGCCTGGCTCAACCACATTCTCACTCAGAAGATCCGGTTCAGGTAGGCCTGGGACGGGGGAGAGGAGGGAATAGCTGTGGGAAGTCCAGGGGAGGGAGAAAGGAACTGGGCTGCGAAGAGGAAGAGCTGGTATGCTGACCTCGCCCTGGCCCTCAGCCTGCAGGGAGCACTGCAGCTGAGACAGGATTTTGCATTGGTTCGGGGACTGCTAGAAGAGGAGCAGTGGGGTCTGGCCCCTGAACTTTGTCAGGCTTTGCTCACACTCAGCGTCTTCCAGCGGGCAGATGGGGCCCTGTTGTGTCTGCTGCAGCAGCCAGTGCCTGGGAACCGTACCTACAGAGGACCCCCATGCTGTTGTGAGTCTTTCTTACCCCCACCTCGTGGCCACAGTGTCTGTTCCACATGAGCATACATAGTGACCCACTTGCTACCCCAGGATGATAGCCCATTCTCTCTATCTTACTTATACCTATGGCCTCTGCACCTATCAAGCTGTCTCCTAGCTCCCTGTTCCATACACACAAACTTTCCAGTCACCCCTACACTCATCTACCTACCTGTTCTTCATCCTACCTGTATTCTCACTAGGTTCCTGTAACAAGATCCAGACCCCTGAACTACCCAGTAGCAGCCTCAACAGCCTAGAGAACCTAGAATCACCTCCTCTGCGCCCTGGGGTTACTCTTGTTCAAACAGCTCAACTTCTCAGTACTCTTCGGGGTGGAGGACCAAGCCCTGAGGCCTATCTGGCAGGCAGCCAGCAAGCTTGGCTGGCCCTTCGGCAGCACCGACCCCCACGATGGCATCTGCCCAGCTTTCTTTGCATTCGAACTAGTCCTGAACCCTGATAACAGAACATGGAAACTGGGAAAATTCAGAGACCAGAACAAGCCCAAAGAAGCCTAGAAATAAATCTGACACCAGAGTCTGAACCAAGTCCAGAAGAGCTTAGAACCTGGAACAAAGGGAAGCTTGGAGCCAAATCTGGAAGTGGAAAGGTATTTAGAGGAGCCTACTACCCAGAACCAACAGAAGCCAAGGGTCTGCAGCCATATAATCAAGAGCCTGGAACCCAAAAATGCACAGGGTTTGAGACCCACCTACCAAAAACACTGGGACCCTGAGCTACAAATCCAGAGAAATTTGAGCCCAGGAATCCTGGGCCTCGTGTAGGCCTAAAGATTGAGAACCTCATGCCCTAGACTAGACTTAAGTAACTGCAGCAACGGAAGGGGAGGAACCAGAAAATTCTGTATAGTAGTCCAAGAGCCACCACCCCCCACCCCCAGTTCTTTGCCCCTACCACCTCAGGGCTGATGTGGATGTGCTCTTTCCAAACATGACAAAACCAGTCCTCTCCTTGCCACGGACAAGGTACTATTTTCACACCTCAGGAGACGTTTATTAAGCACTTAGTTGTGCACGATCTTATATTAGGTGACCAGGCAGATGATGAGAAATGGAATGGGGTTCCTCCTCTCCAGTAGCTCACAGCCTATTGGGGAAGAGGAGGAATGGATACAGGCAGCATAGCGTAGTGGTGAAATCTAAAGACCTGGAGCTGGAGAACTTGGCTGTGAATGGCTGCTGTTCACTATCTGTTGTCATCACCTGGCAAATGCCTTCATCCTTCGGGCCTTAGTTTCCTGATCTGTAAAATGGGCAATTGGACCACGTTGTTCAGGTGTCCTCCAAATGCTCAAGTATAATGCACATCAGATGACGTGCTAAAGAGAAATGAAAGTGAGATGACTTCCAATTGAGCGGATAAGGAAGGGGATTTAAACTGGATATTTAAGTATGCAGATTTCTGCACCTCCTTTCTGGAAGTAGGAAATGAGGTGAGCAAAGCCACTGAGGTGAGAAAGTGGTAGGATTGTTCAAAGAATGAAGTGATGTTGCTTTGGGCAGGAGAAAGGTACTTTTGATGCAGGGTTTAATGCCCGGCTGAAGTTTGACCTTTGTCCCACAGATCTTGGGCAGAAATTGGAAAAATTTTAGCAGAGGCTTAAAGAAAGATGAATCTGGCAGCATCTCCCGGATGGTGAATAGTGCAGGCAGGAAGAGAGGCTACCACTGCAAAGGTGATGAGAACATGGATGGAAGTTGGTGGCCAGGGAGGGGAAAGGAGGAATTTTCTAGCCTGACCTGGGGGTGGGGGGTAGGGAAATGGTGCCCCGGATAAAGCACCAGAGGCAGAGAAGCAAGAGACCACCACCAACTTAGTTTCAGACGCAGATGTAATAAGATAGGGAAACCACTAGAGGTGGTTTTTTGGCCCGGGCAGGGTAAGTAGGGCGGGCCAGAAAGCCCTGGGTTAGCGCTCCGTGGCTGTAGCCAGCGGCACCGGGGGGCGGGATCGCTTCCGCCGGCCCCGCCCTCTTACGGGTCCTGGGCACGGACTACATTCCCCAGCATGCTTCAGCCACGGCATTTCTGCGGGACGCCATGGCCGGGGCTGCGGGGAGGAAGCTGGGGCTCCAGGCGGTTACACGAGTGTTGGTTCGTTTCTGTCCCTTTGAGAGCAACGTGGAAGCGACGAGGTAACGGGACACTCCCGACCCCTGCCCTGCCCGCTTTCCCCGGGTCCCCTCTTACGTCCTGCGCCTTTTTCTTCTCCCGATCACAGGAAGTTCCTCCAGGCTGTGAGCAGCGAGAAGGTGCGCGCCTCCAACCTCAACTGCACAGTGCTGGTGGACGTGCGGCACGACGGCTCCGAGCCCTGCGTGGACGTGCTGTTCGGTGCGTCTGAGCCCCGGCCTCCACTGCCAACACCCGCTCCCCAAACCTGCCCCGGCCCTTTAGCCTCCCCGCTTCACCGTCGCTTTTCCCTCTCCAGGAGACGGAGACCGGCTGATCCTTCGCGGCGCCCACCTCACGGCGCAGGAGATGCTCGCAGCCTTCCATTCCCGAGTCCGGGCCAAGAGCCGTACCTCTCCCGGGGAGAAGGGTTGAGGGCCTCGGCCTCCAGGGAGATGGGGGCGGAGGCCAGGGATGGAGCAAATAAAAGCAAGTTGTCATGGTCTTAGCCTATACCTCTCTGTCTATCTGGGGCTTCGAATGCGGGAGGGCAAGGACACTACGGGACCCCCTAGGAACGCTGCACCCGAGCCAGGGGGGCGGGGGTGCTCGCATCGTTTCCGCTTACGCAGTCTCGCGGACTTCCGGTCTAACTGGCAGCCGGTGTGTGACGGTCTCCTGACCCATCTGGTGGCCTCCGCGCGCAGCATGGCACGGGGCGAACGCAAGCGTCGGCCAGGGCCTCCCGCGGACGCCCCCGGGCCGCGAGCTCCGGACAAGGCGGGCCGGAGCGGCGCGGGCAGGAGGCGGGAGGGCCGGGTTGGGGCGGGGCCGGGCGCGGGGCCCCGGCGTCCTGGGGGCCGGGGTACAGGGGATCAGGGACCAGGGCCCACGGCGCTGGCCGCCCTGGGCCTGGCGCTGGCGCTGGGCCTGGGCCTGGGCTTATCGTGGCGCGGGATCCTGGCGTGGCAGCGGGCGAGGCGCGCCGTCACCCTGCACCCGGCGCCTCCCGCGCTGCCGCCCAACAGCTCCAGCGCCGCGGCCGCCCCGGACCTCTTCTGGGGCACCTACCGGCCACACGTCTACTTCGGCATGAAGACCCGCAGCCCGCGCGCGCCAGTCACCGGTAACCGTGGAAAAGGCCCGACGGGCAGGGGCGGGGCAGGAGGACGTGGGGAAGGTTGGGGTGGGGGGCGGGCGGTGAACTACCTCACCCCCCACCCCTCCCCGTGCCCCCAGGCCTGATGTGGTTGCAGCAGGGCGCTCTTCCGGGAATGCTGGGCCAGCTGCGGCACACCTGTGAGCAGGGGGACGGCATGGGCCCCTACGGCTGGGAGCTGCACGACGGCGCAAGCTTTGGGAGGCAGCGGCTGCAGGATGGGCCCTTCCTGCTCACCACGGAGTTTGTGAAGAGACCGGGAGGCAGCCACGGCGGGGACTGGAGCTGGAGGATCACGGCCGAGCCTCAGGTCAGGTCCCATTCCTTCCAAACCCGGTGAGGATTTAGAGCAGAAAGGGGCCCAGCTGGTGAGACTAGAAGCTGGGTCTTTTAGATTCTGGCTCCCTTATCAATTATGCTATGCAACCTTTGTGTCTTGGAGGGTCTTCGAAGAGGAATCAGACTAATACTTGGCCTTCACTCCATCTAGCTCTTTTCCCAAGTAGCTGCCCTGCTTCCTCTTGCATCCCTTTTTCCTGACTCCCCTACTGCCCCACCCTGCCCCACTACACTAACGCACAGCACACTTTGAATGTTTACCATAATGTTTTCAGGCTTTAGGTTCTAGTAGATTTCAGAACCAGGGTTATTTCCCTTGAGTTTTCCTATCTTTAATATGAGGGGGATGGATGGGTAACCAGGTCATTTTCCTACTTTTAAATCCTTTGGGGCTATGATACCTTTTAACCAGTGTTTGACATCTCCTGTTCCTGATTTCCCCCCTTTTAGACAGCAGAGGATTCTGTGTCTCCTCTGCTCTCCTTGTTCTTCTATGTGGCCACTGATGGGCAGGGGACAGTGAGGCCAGAACCCGGGACAGGGGGACAGCTGAATGGCATTCATGGCCACACTGAGGAGCTTGGTGACTTCCGGCTCATCCTTCTTCCTCCTACCAATGCCAAAGGGACAGACTTGAAATATGGCAGGTAATAGCAATGAAGGATCACCTTCTCCCTCAAACCCTTTGGCAGCCCAGGATTCTTTGACTTTGACTCCAGTTCCACCTACCATGGTTTCTCTGGCCCCTTCAGGCACCCTGGCCCATTTCTCTACTGTGTCCTTTTCTGTTGAACCTTCTAACCTCCCCCACTCTCCTCCCCTATGCGTCTTCCCTGTCCCGTGGACCTTTTCAGTTTCTCTTTTTCCTAGCTGACTTGTATTCTCTTGTTTTTCATAGCTACAACATTCTCTGGATGCCCAGCCCAGGGCTGCAGTTGTTGACAGAAGCTGTGAAGAACCACCTAAATAGATGGTTCCAGCACCGGCCCTCTGGGGGTTCCCCAGAACGATACCTGGGCCTGCCTGGATCTCCTCAGTGGGAAGGAGAAAGCTCCCAATCGGGCCACAAAGTACAAGGACAGGTTGTGGTCCAGCAGCTGACGCTAAAGCCCCCTTTCCGAGTTGAGCTGGTTTTTGAATCAGGAAGTGTGGTCTCCCGTCCTGGAGGTCGTCTGGCTGGGCCAGTGTTGTCTCAGGCCCTGGATACCCATGCCACAGCCTTCACTGACCGATTTGAGAAGACCTTTGGGCTGGGAGCACGAGGCCTGAGTTCAGGAGAGCAGGCACTGGGACGAGCAGCCCTAAGTGGGCTCTTGGGGGGCTTTGGCTATTTCTATGGACAGGGCCTGGTGTTGCCAGATCCTGGGGATGAAGGGCCTGAAGATCCAGCTGCAGTTCCATCGCTTTTCCCTCCAGCCCCACTCTTCACAGCTGTCCCCTCAAGATCCTTCTTCCCGCGTGGCTTTCTGTGGGATGAAGGTTTCCATCAGCTTGTCGTACATCGATGGGATCCACGTTTGACTCGAGAGGCTCTTGGCCACTGGCTCGGGCTGCTTAATGCTGATGGTTGGATTGGGCGGGAGCAGGTGCTGGGAGATGAGGCCAGGGCCCGTGTGCCCCCACCTTTCCTGGTACAGAGGGCAGCTCATGCCAACCCCCCATCCCTCTTGCTGCCTGTGATGAGCATGCTGGATGGTGGAGACACTGCTGACTTGGACTTCCTACGTACAGCTTTCCCCCGCCTCCAGGCCTGGTTCTCTTGGCTCCAACAAAGCCAGGCAGGCCCTCTTCCTCTGTCCTACCGCTGGCGAGGACGGGACCAGGCTACTGCTGGTCTGCTGAACCCTAAGACACTGCCCTCAGGCTTAGATGACTATCCTAGAGCTTCACACCCATCGCCAGATGAGCGGCATTTGGACCTGCGCTGCTGGGTGGCTCTTGGTGCCAGTGTGCTAGCCCGGCTGGCACAAAAGCTCGGTGAGACCCAGGCAGAGACTGAGCTGGCTGAGCTTGCAGCCAAACTGAGGGATGAGAATGGTCTGGCCTCCTTGCACTGGGCCCCTGAGTTGGGTGCCTTTGCTGATTTTGGGAATCATACGGGAGCTGTTCGCCTTGCAAGGGGTCCTCAGGGGCTGGTACGAGTGGTAGGTCGTCCTCCTCCCCACCTACAATATGTTGATGCATTGGGGTATGTCAGCCTCTTCCCACTGCTCCTCAGACTGCTGAGGCCTGACTCTCCACACCTGGGACCCCTGTTGGACCTGCTGGCAGATAGCCGACAATTATGGAGTCCTTTTGGCTTGCGATCGTTGTCTGCCTCCAGCCCTCTCTACAGCCAGCGCAACTCAGAGCATGACCCCCCATACTGGCGAGGGGCTGTGTGGTTCAACATCAACTACCTAGCACTGGGTGCCCTGCATCACTATGGGCGCCTGGAGGGCCCCCACCAAGCCCATGCTTCTCAACTGCACACCCAACTTCGAACTAACCTTGTGGGAAATGTGTGGCGCCAGTACCGAGACACAGGCTTTTTATGGGAACAGTACAGTGATCGAGATGGTCATGGCATGGGTTCCCGGCCATTCCATGGCTGGACCACTCTTGTGCTCCTTGCTATGGCTGAGGACTACTGATGTTCACCAATCCTCCAAACATCCCTTCCCATGTCAACTCAGGACCAACTCACTGGCCAGCCTTCCCAAAATCACAAAAACCACCCATCCTAGGCCTGCTAGGACCTGGCTGATCCACCATTCCCTTAGTTCCTCTTTGCTGCTGCTGGGTCTCGTGTGTGGTGAAGGGGAGAGACAGGGGGCGGGTTCCTCTGCTCCAGAACTCCTGGTCCCATGCCTGGAACTCTTCATCTCAGGTGTTGCCCCACCCATCTCCAGTAGTCTTGGTGGCAGGTGGTGGTGAAGTCAAGAGTTTATTTTTCTAAAATAAAAGTTGCCTTCCTGTGACTTCTGGTCAATTATGATGATCCCCTATTCTCTTCTAAACTCCCCTCCTTTTAATCTTTTCCTCTCTTTAACCCAAAGCTAAAAATAATTCAAAATCACACCTAGCTAGTTAAATCTCTTTAATAAGGAAACCTGAGGTGTTGGGTATGTGTATGGGAAGGGCAACGACTACTCTTTTCCTATATGCAATTGCGACAGCCTGAGTCCCTTCCCTCAAGGGCCAGTGTTTCCTAACACCTTTCTGGCTGACACCATCAGGGATGAGAGGCCCAAGTTCCAGGTCCTCACAAAGCACAGCTCTGCCTCGGCCCAGCCCCTTCAGAGGAGACTGGGAATTCACAGGGAACAGGATCAGCAGGAGCTGAATTTAGGGAACAGATACTGCTATCCTGGAGTGGGAGTGGCCCAGCCCACCCCAGTTTGGCAGGACCCTGGTCAACTAGACCATGGCAGGTACCAGGACACAGCTCAATTCCTGAATCCCCAGTCAGCCTTCGATGGCGACAGGACCTATTTGGGCATGCTGGACTCTCCCGTTCCCCTATATTCCCAGGCTGATCTTGGGCAACCCCCCCAGTTTCACTCTCCCATTCTACCCCATGTGGGTGGGTCCTGGAAGAGGCCTCTACAGGACCGGGTGGGGAGGGGGGGCAGCTGGAGGCACAGGAACAGCTGGTGCAGTCACTGGAGCTGGGTGATGGGGGCCCAGGGGCCACGCTGTATGGGGGAGGTGGGGTTCCAGGGCGGCAAGCTACATCCTCATAGGCAGGAAGCTTGAAGGAGGTGAGAAGGCCTGAAAACAGAATAAATAAGTCAGGACCATGAGCGAAATTGGATATGCAGGGAAATGGGAGGTGGTCAGTGCCCAGACCAAGTGGGATAAAGTTGCATAAGGAAACCTGAGTGTCTTCCCCTTCGGAACCCTAAAGTCAGTGGCTTACGTAAGTCAAGCATGGAGCCCCCTGAGCTGGGGCCACTTCCATGGTAGGCTCCATGATAGGCTAACAGGTTGATCTCACGCTGGCGTTGTTGCTGCTGCAGGCGGAGTTTGGCTCTACGATGGCGGAAGGCACAGCAGCAGCTAAAGAGGATGAGGATGGTCCAAAGCAGCCAGAACCCTGTTGGGGTTAGGGGTGACAGAAGGCATGAGAAGTTTCAGGGAAAGGCCCAGGAGAGCTGAAGGCTAGTTACTGTGAAGGACATTCCTAGGACATGAGAAGAGGGATGGGGGTGGGGTGGGGGGTGAAGATCCCTGTGGAATCCCTGGCTGTCCCTGGGACAATAAAGGGCTATTGTCTTTTGTCCGGGTGGGGATGGGAGGCTCCCTGGGACACTCACACCAGAGCTCATAGTAGTAGGTGCAGCAGCCAGTCTCTCCACAACAATGGCCACTCTCACAGACATAGGGCTGATTGTTCACTCCTGGGCACAGCTCCCTAAGCTGGGAGGAGGAAATGGAGTCAGAGGAAACTACAGTGGGAAGGGGGTGGAGAGGGTGAAGGGGAGGGCACTCAACCCATCAAGAACTGTAACAAAGCACAGAGATTAGACTTCTCTTATCACCAGGGAGCAGAACCAAGCAACGAGGAAAAACTGCACAAGCCACATTTCCTTGACATAAGCTTTTAATTATTAGAGCTGTCCAGCAGAGAAACGGCCTCGATAAGTGAGCATCATGTCAACAAGATGAGCTCCAGCGTCCGTAGGATCACGGCCAGGGACCTGGAGCTAGCTCACTCCTTACCGTGGGGGTAGGATGAGAGGCCACTTCCTAGCTCCAGACTCCCCAGCCTCCCCCCACCTCCTGCCGCGAGCCTGAGCAGGCCGCACAAGGCCGCTGCTCACAAACGCCCCCGAAGATGACTGGACCGAGTCCCCGAGGTGGGATGTCTGCCCCCCAGGCTCCCCAAGAAATGCCCATCACTCTCCCCTGAGTTCTGAAGCCAAAAGGGTGACAATGACATAGAAGCTAGATGGGCCACACCTATCGCGACACCCGTGTTTCCCAATACGCAAAGAAAAGGGCCTCCGGGTGTCCCCAGCTGCAGTAGGGAGCCAGGTGGAAGAGGGCGGGATCACCTGTCGCGACAAGTTCCTGGCCTGTCGCGACAGCATACATTTGCTTCACGATACCTGCCGCACCCGGAGAGCCCCCCAAGTTTCGTGGCTGCCGTTCCCGGGACCGGCCCGCTCCATACTGCTGCCTACAGGCCCGGGTAAGGAACCGCCACCTCCGCCGCGGGCCAGTCTGCCACTGCTTTCCGGGCCGCCACCACCATAGTCCCGGCCCAGACCATAGCTGCTACCGCCGCCATCGCTCCCCGGGCTCACAGCTACCTAGCCTCGTAGTCTCTTAGCCAATCAGCAACGGAGTTGCGTCAGATTGCCACCAACCAGGAGCCGCTTCTTGAGGCTCGGCCAATGCGAACAGCCTTTTAAGGCACTTCCGGAGACCAATGCGCTGCCGCGTCTCCACCACTCACCCAGACAACAGGGGCCCAGAGACAAAGAGTGAAGAAGCAATAGCCCAAAGACTATGATCGGCAGCACCAATAACCAATGGAAGGCATTAGTCCCGCCTCGTGAGAACCAAGTCTACCAATTAATGTTCAGAGCCTCAAGAGAAGGCCGCTTTTTCGGAGAGCAGTCTCGAGGGATTGGCCAAGCTTCGCTCAGCAACATGGGCATGAGGCGGGGGAAAGGGGAGCCCGAGGCGGATGTCGGGGGAGGAAGGAGAGACCGCGGCGCCGGGGTAAGGGATGGAGTAGGCGGGCGTCCTCAGGTGGCCACTAGGGGGCCCGGCGGGGCAGCCCCAGCGCCCTCGGGCAGCCCGAGCTGCAGCTGCAGGTTGAGGCGGTAGCACTGCAGGCTGCAGAGGGGCTGGCCCGTGCGCGAGCAGGCGTAGCGCCGCGGGTGGGGGCAGCCCGGGACCGAGCAGCGGGGGCGAGGGCCGGGCGGTGGAGGGGGCGAAGAGGCGGGGGTCGGCGTGGGCACGCCCACGGGGAAAGAGAGGGTGGCGCCGCGGGCCCCGCTGCTGTAGCGGACCATGGGCGTGGCGGCCGGCGGCCGGCCCCCGCGCCGCTCCCCGCGCGCGCCCCCTCGGCCGCCGCGGCCACTGGGGGCCGCGGTCTTGGTGAGCCTCTCGATGGTCTGGTTTTTGTGCTCCTCGGCCCGACGGGCCGCCTGCAGGCGCCTCTTGCGGGCCCGCTCCTCCCGCTTCATCAGCATCTCCTCGGTGAGCGCCGGCGCGCCGGTAGCCGCCGGCAGGGCGAGCATGGGCGACGGCTGGCTGCGGGCCTTCTGCAGTAGGGCTCTCTGCGGGACACCGGGGAGGGGGCGGACGGTCAGAGGCCGGCCCTCGGGGCGGCTCCTCCCCCCCCTCCCCACACACACTCGCACACACCTGACGGGCGGTGAGCAGCCGCTCGTTGATCTCCTTCTTTAGGTCCCCGTTGTCGTCCAGCTCCCCCTTCTCCAGGGCGTCCAACCAACGCTGCTCTTCTTCATCTTCTCGGCCTCCCAAGCCTCCGGCCAAGTCCCCGAGAGGGGAAGGGGACAGGTTACTGTCTTCATCTGGGGACAAAAGCGCGGGGTCACACTGGTTACCCCAATCCAAGAAGGCCTCCGGGTAACAGCTAATTCCCCAGACTCCCGAATCTCTCACCCAGCCAGGCTCGGTACTGCTCAATGGGGACCCCTTCCATTGGCTCTTCTTCATTGTCCACAACCATGAGGGGAGAAGGGGACCGGGACTGCTCGGGGATCACAGTGAAAGTCGGAACGCTGCAGAAGGACCCCACCCCAGGAGTGAAGTGAGAAACCTGGTCAACAGAGTCCTTTATCTTTCCCCTCCCCTCTTGTCTAACCTAACCCTGCCTTATCCTCCCTGGCTCCTCCTTCTGAGCTCCTTTCCTATGCTCCACATTCAGGACACCAAGTTGAGTCAACAAGTCAAATCAATGGGCATTTGTTAAGTACCTTCTTTGTGCCGGATATCTAAAGAAAAGCGAAACCAGTATCTGCTTTCAAGCAGGAGCTCACATTCTAATGGATACTGTACCATCCAGCCCAGTCACCTGCCTCCTCCCACAGTTCCATCCACCCTAGAAAAACTTTGGGCTCATTTTGGTGCCATGGATAGAGTACTGGGCTTAGAATCAGACCCTCACTTAGCCTCAGACCCTCACTACCCATATGATCTTGGGCAAGTCACTTTACTCTGAGCTGGAGAAGGAGATGGCAAACCACTCCAGTATCTTTGCCAAGAAAACCCCAAATGGGGTCACCTGAGAGTCACACAACTGAAACAACAAAAAACCAGTGGCCTCACCTCAAAGGTCACCCAGACCCTCCTCCCAATCTAAATAAGGAGGGACCTCTTTAACTTTCCCTAACCCCTGGATCTCCAACACCACTATGCAGTATTGCCGTACCAAGAGCTAATTCCTTCCCCGAAAAGGACATACAATTCCAACACTGTACCAATCTAGGCTGTAAGCACTGCCCATAACATCCCAGGATCTTGAGTCCTTTCTTGGGAGGAAAATCCCCAGCCAGACCCTCCCTGGCACTCCAAAGCAGAGGCCATGACACTACTACCCTCCCCTAGGGACACACACACTTACACTTACCTTTTGGTACCCAAGACCTGGCCTCCCAGCTTAATCCTCAGCTTAAGCTGGGCTGGGGCTTGGGCAGGGCCTGAGGCAGTGCTAGGGAAGGGGGGGCCGGGCCCTTCCTCTTGATGCTGCTTCTTCTTGTGTTTCTTCTTGTGCTTCTTATGCTTCTTCTTGTGGCCACTGTGGCCGTGGCCACTCAGTTCCAGCTCCTCCCCTAGGGGTCAGCACCGTTAGCTGGGGGTCGGGGCAGGGGCAGCACCCGGGGCACACAACTTGGGCAGGCACCGGGGGCCCCTTCCCCGGAGCTTGGGGGGGGGGGGTTGGGGAAGGGATGGAAGGGGGGGCTGTGACTAGGACGGGCCGTCTCCATGGCAACCAAGGAGTCGCCACGGGGGGGAAGAGGAAGAGTGCTCGTTGCCATGGAGATCGCGCGCAAGTTGGCCCAGTCTGACCAGCCCGGCCGGGCCCGACTGGTAGGGGCTCCTAGAGGGAAGCGCTCCAGGCTCCCACCCACACTACTCCCCGCAGGCCCTCAGCTGGGGTTCCAGGAACTCTGGGAGGCGGGCCCCTTCCCACCTGGGCCTGAATCCTCCCTAGCACCACCTACCAGGTTCCGACCCCTCGGCGGCCCCGGAGGTGCCTCCGCGTCTCCACAGCTTGCTCATGGGCAGCACTACCTAATAAGCACTGGGAAAGACTGAGACACACTAGAACGACCCCCTTCCGCCCCGCGGAAGCCCTGCTCCCGGAAGTGGAATCATTCCCCTTCCGCTCGTGCCCAGGTCCGTCGGCCATGTTTGTGCGGGGCCGACCCGGCGGCCAAATGCCTACCCTGGAGAAACCGAGACCGTCCTTGAGGCTCCAACTCGGGTTCTTCTCCGCGGCCAGGGGGGCGGGGCTGAGGAGCGTTCTACCAGCGGCACGCGCTTACGCACACGCACGAATCTCCGTGCCACTCCACGGTCTCATAGACCTGAAACATTTCTTTACCGCAACTTTGGATGAGAGGTTTTGTGCTCAATGCGGTGGGGAGGAACCCTTATTCCGAAGGCAGATTTTTGCTGATTGTGATAAAAAAAAATAAAGTATAATTTTTGAAGTGTTTTTTTTTTTTGACCAAACCTGTGAAATAGGAAGTGCAAGTGTCATTATTCCCACTGAGATGAGAAAACTAAGGCAAAACGTCAGCTTGAATCGTATGCCGGATCACACAGCTGGGGAAGGGGGGGGGGGCAGATGCACTCCAAATCAGCAAATACAGTGTGTTCTCTTAGTGCCGCTTTAAATCCACACTAGAGTTTTGCGACTATTAAAGCCCCTGAACTAAGCCATTACAACTTAAAATGGCACCCAGATTTGTGGGACACTGTATTTATTAAGTGCCTACTCAATGCATGGGTGTAGTGTGTTTTTTTTGGTTTGTTTTTTGCTAGAGGCCGAGACCCAAAGACAGAAACAAGAATTCTTCACGTACAGTCTCAAACCCAGGGCTCTTCCCAAAATTTCACGTGGAGCTCCCGAGGGCTGAGACTTTGGATTTTGCATTTTGTTTCCCCAGCGCCTAATGCAGTGCTTGGAACATAAACAGGTACTTAATAAAAGCTTGTTGATCTGGTTACCTGTTTTTCACTTCCTGTTTCAGGTCCTCAGTTTTCTCATCCGTAGAAAGAGAAGATAGAGCTCTAATGTCCTTTTCGGTCTGATTTGATTCTAGTATTCTTCCCACGTTTTTATGTGAATACACAGGCGCACGAGCTGTTTGAGAACAGGGACTGTTTTTGCTTTTCTTTGTATTCCTTATGCTTAGCACATAGTAGGCGTTTAATAAATTCTTGTTTACTTCACACGCGACACTTGTGTAAATCACCGCCCGGCCCGTACGCCTGCACAGAGGTACCGAACAGTCAGAGCAACGCTCCTTTCATTCCTGAGTTCACCTGTACGTACATCTACAGCAGCACCTACAATGCGAGTTTTCAACTACACGCATTTCTTCCCAGATTTTCACTTTCTGCTTGGCAGCCCTAGAGCCCTCCCCGGGGTGTCCCTAGGCAGAGGACAGGACCTCTCGGAAACTGGAAAGAGGCATTTTCTCGCCGAGATATTCTCCTGCCAGTTAGCGGAGAGGGTGGAGCCAGCAGCCCAAAAGAACCTCCTTGGCCCCGCCCTTGCCTCAGGTAAGGCGCCAACCTTCTCGATCCCCAAAAACACACTCCAAGCTTTAGTTCAGATTGGATGCTGTTCTAACCAACTTAGCTCTTAATGCGGGGTTGGCTCAGGTGTCCGCTCTGGGGCGGGGCTCTCCTCGTGTTAACTCTGGAGTAAGGGTTCCTCCCCATTCGTTTCCTAGGTGTCCCTTCCCGAGGCCAAGGGGCGGGTGAAATTTGGCTGTAGAGTAACTGGGAGATTCCCAGTCTTTGAGAGTGGGTGAGGGGGCCGGGCCAGGCGTGGCCGGGCGTGAAGGGACGGGACAAAGCCAGGCAGGACAGGACAGGAGCCCAGAGGAGATGAGAGGAAGTCCGGAACTGCGATTAGGGAAACCCGAGGCTTGGTGGTAAAACAAAAAACGAAAAGAAAAAAATAACCTATCGACCAGACCAAAAAAAAAAGCTGAAAGACAGGGAAGCCCGGGACAAAAGAACCAGGGAAAGGGTCTGGTCCGTTCCAGTGTTAGACTGAAGAATGTTTTCCCGGAATCATCGGAGTCGGGTCACTGTAGCCCGGGGTTCTGCCCTGGAGATGGAGTTCAAACGCGGCCGCTTTCGCCTCAGCCTATTCTGCGACACCCCAGAGGTAGGAGACCCTCCTCACCCCTCCCTGCCTCTCTCGCCGCCTCCTACAGTTCGCCCAGCTCCCCGTCGCCTGTAAGGGGTGGGGCAAGGGGTGGACCTTGCAAGTGCCATAATCAGGGTACCAAGGGTTTGGGCTTAGAAACGTATTAACTCCGGTCCGGTTGACTTTTCCCAGCCTCCGATTGGTCTAGCCCAGTGCGGGAAAATGTCCAGGTTGAGCCCCACTTCAGTGGCTCCATTTAAGACTTCAAAACATCCCCGAAGTTGGTGGTCCCTCTCGGCTCCCTCTGTACACACACCTGCTGCTCAGTCATATGCAGGACACCTGGAACCTCCTCTCTGCACCAAAACCACCCTCTTAGGCTTAGTTCTTAGACTCCTCTTGGACTCCAGAGAGCCCTCTCTACCTCCAGTCTGGAGACTGAGTTATGTGGAATCGACAAGTGGCAGTGTGTACTTGAGATGGAAATGCAAATAGTTCCTACCTCCAGGAGTTGGGGTACCGGTGTGGTAGAGAATAGGGGACATGAGTCCCTTTCCACTTCCCCTCCCCAAGCTGGATAGCTTCACTAAATTAATAGGTTCCCTCCATGGGTTATTAGTAATGAAGACTGGAGTTGGACCAGGGGTCCCTAAATGTCCAAGCCATGATCTGAGATACTTGTCTGGAAGAGGGAGTTCTTTATATATGTTACAGAGAAACAGAGAGGGCGGGGCGGGGGGGGGCGGGGGTGTGTGTGTATGTATGTATGTGTGTGTTATGACTGATGATTGGGGACTAAATGGGAAAGAGGGAAAAATCCCTGAAAGAGGTCTCCAGCCCCCTGGGGTCAGCGCCTTTCCCTCAGAAAGTTTTGTAGTGTGGTGAAAAAGTACTCAGTTTAGTTAGTGGAGCTGTGTTTAGTCAGATTTGGATGCCTGTGCGATGTCCGTCAAATAATTTCCTCTCTTTGGGTCTCAGTTTTCCTAACCAAGCATCGACAACGTCCTTGTACTAAATAAGGGGTTCTTAACTTTTTTGTGTGTTAGGTTTTGTGTTATGAATTCTGGTAAACCCTAAAGACATCCCTCTGGGGATGTTTTAAAATGTATAAAATAAAATACATAGGATTATAAAGGAAACCAGAGGTTAGTGAAAATAAAGATGTAATATTTTTCCCATCTAGTATCTGGCTTCCTTCTCCCTTCAGACCCGAAAAGGGTTACATATAATGGCTCCACCTGCCTACCCCCTCACTCTCTCTCAGCTGAGATTCCGGTTGGAACTCTGCTCTTTTCCTCCCCCTGGGAACAAAGGTCCTATTCATTGCTCTCTCCTCACCTACTCTTCTCTCTCTGCACAGCTGCCTCCGGGAAGGGAAGGGCTGGGAAGGTCTGGGCTGACTACTCTGAAATGCCACCCCCAGATTCTGTACACAAAGGGTCACCACCATGACGCTGTAGACCCAGGAGTCAGAATCTGGAGGCCTAGGAATTACTGAGGTGTTTATTGGGGTAGAACTTTTTAGTCGTGGAAGGAAAAGGCTGTCCCCTCCTACCAGTTGAGGCCACCCTAAACTTCAATCCAAGAGGTGGGGCATGGATCTGAGGGAGGAGCTGGAAATGAAGACAACTGCCAGCCTAATAGGTTAGGCGGCAGAGTTTGGAAACACAGTCCTAGGCTAGAGGACACTCTGGACCGAGAGAGGGGCTGGGCTTGGCCCCGCATAATAGGGCGGGGCCTGTATTCCTGTGACCTTCTGGGTCACTGTGTGCTCCAGGGGGAGGGGAGCAAGAGCTGCAGCTGGCGGGGGACTGGGGCTGGTTTCCTGTCTGGAAGGGAAGGGGCCCAGAGAAGGGAGTTATGTGTACAGGGGGGGAAAGAGCTGCATGCAGGCCCTGCCCACCTAGCCCCCTCTCTTTGCTGGAAAAGAGTGAGGTAACTGGGGAGGCTGGGCTGGGTTGGACTGGGCTGGACTGAGGCGGGGCACAGCAGAGCATGGGAGGGGCACTTTGGAGTAGATGGGCCATCCTCTACGACTCGCCCACTTACCCGTTTCTACTTCCCCGGCCCTGGAGCTGCCTCACTTTCTCCACACGTACATCCTCCCTCCCCACTAAAAAGCTGAACCAGAGCCAGATTCCCAGTTGGAAGCCTCCAACCTTCCTCCTCTGTTCCTTGGGAACCCTTAACCACCATGTGAAACCTGCAGCCAAATGCTGCTTGACACCCCCCCCACACACACACTTCTGCAAAATATCCCCATTCTGCCCCCCCGCCCACGCCATCACACTACCCCTCACCCCCGTCCATGTACACATTGGCCCTCTGTCCACTGGGCCAGTGATGTGGGCGGGGGCTAGGGAGGGAATGAAAGGCCCTTTCTCTTCCACAGCTGGGGAAGCAGCTGCCATCAGACCCAAACTGGATGCTCGAGTCTGCCTAGGGGCCCCCTCTGCCACTAGCCCCCCTCCCCTCAGTTCTCCAGACCCTCCCTTCTCCCCTCCCACCTTCCTTTCCCTTCCCCTCCCTCCATCCCTTGCTCCCGCCTGGGGCGGTGTCAGCAGCAGTGGAGAAAGTTTGTCGTGGCAGCCTAAAGGGCCTGACTCGAAGGAGTTAGGGTGTTGAAGGGAGGAATCAGGGCTGCTTCAGGGCAGAGCTGAGGGCCACAGAGATGCAGGACAGATTGCACATCCTGGAAGACCTGAACATGCTGTACATCCGACAGATGGCGCTCAGCCTGGAGGTAATGCCCCCACCCCCACCCCCACCCCCACCCTTCAGGAGTGTTCACTGACTCTGCATGTCCCCGAGCCTTACTGCACTACAGTCTGCTGGGGTTTGGGGAGGGAAAGGGAAAGAAAGCCCCTGAAGGATTGTGTACTCAAAGGCTGACTGAGGGTAGGTTTCAGTGTGGCCACCCCAAGCTGCCCTGCAGAGAGCAGCCGATGGACACTGTATGGCTTACGGTCCATGTTGCTCACTGCCCTTTCTCCCACCCCCACCCCCACACATTCTGGAAGGTGGATGTTGGCATGTGGCTTTTCTGGAAACTAGATGAGGAGTGAGGATTAAGAGGAGAAACAGCACCCATGGAGTGGAAAACGGGCAGGTATCTTCCCTGGGCCTCTGTCACCTCATCTGTGAAATGAGGGCAGGGAGGTGAGGGGAGGCTGGGGCCAGATGGCCTCTGAAAGTCCTTCCGGAAAGAGAACTCTAAAGTTGACAGTGAGGAAGCTAGCTGAGATAGGACAGATTAGGAGGTGGTCAGAAGCAGGGCAGCCAGTGGTTGCATGGGCCTGGGGCACAAAGGAAGCAAGGAGAGTACAGGCCTGGGGACAATCTAGCCTTGTAAGTGACAATTCCCTTCCACCCACTATATATCCAAGAGTCCTTCCTGACTGGCTGAAATCATATATATTGTCTCTGCTGACCATCTCTCCCTTGTAATCTAGCCCCATGGGAGTTATCCTTACCAGCACGGCCTAATAAAATTACTGTTGTATTGAATTGAGTGGCTTAGAGTTCCCTTTTCCTGAACCTCCATCTCCACCAACATAGGGGAAGGTGTGGAGATGGACTTGTGAAGGGTGCCCAAAGTTTGGACAAGGAGACTTAGAGTGGGTAGAATTAATCAGGAAAAGAAGACATTCTGGAGGTGACTTTAAAATGTGTTCAAAAGAGGCATGGGAAGAACAGTTATATATAGGCATGTCACCAACCTGGGTTTGAACCACTTAGGATCTCGAGCAAATGAGATCTTTGAGCTTCAGTCTCCTCCTCTGGAAAATGGGGATAATGTTACCTGCATTACCTGCCTCACAGGGTTGCTGTGTGAAAAGTTTTATAAACTTTAAGGTGCCATAGAAATGTGACCTAGTAGTTGTGTTGTTATATATGGAGCAGCCAGGGTGAACATTGGGAGGAGTGGGGGGTGGGGGCATCCCAAGGAGGATCTGGGTCAAGAAACACAAGACAGAAAGTAACAGTACTAGAAACTCTGAAGGGAGCAGTTGGATCTGAAGCTCAGGATGCTGTTGGGGGCCACTGGAGACTGACAGCAGGGAGTCAGGGGAAAATCTAGGGAAACTACATTTGAGAATCTAGAAGAGATAATCCATTGTCCTAATGGGGAGTAAGACATGGATTAAAAAACAAGATTCTTGGGTTCTATACACATACGGCAGGGAGTGAGGAAGAAGAGGGGATCAAAGGTAAGGGATGCTGTACTGGCTGAAAGGAGAGCAGTCATTTCTGACGTCTGGCTGAGAAGATGGTCTATAGACCCTGGAAAATCTGACTTCAGGGTCCAAAGCCGGAAAGCAAATGTACAGGTCGTGAGATGTTTTCCCCTTTCTTGAATGCCCTGGGCAGTTCTCTGTACTACCCTCTTTCCCCACTTCAAAATTCTTATAGGTAATGCGTAGCTTCCAAGGTGGAATGAAGGGGTCTCCCTGGATTGGGGCAGAATCTTGTTTAATCCTTCCTCTGTGCCCTGCCCCTCTGCACCAGTCCTCGTGCTCAACAGGTAGAATTTTGCCCATAGATCCTTGACTCTTTTGGAGAGGAGAGGATGAAAGTGGATTGGCAGCAAGCACTAGGTGTGGGGCTATAGCCCTCTCACTCTCTCTCCATTTCTCCCTGTGGGTCATAGTGCCGGGTCTGGGACTGAGTACCAAGTTGCCCTAGCCGGGGTGGATGTGGGGGGGGGGGGCGGTGGAGCTCCAGGGCGTGGCCATCGGGTGGTGGGGCGGGGCTTGGACTGTGAGCTGAATGCTGTGGGTGGGGGCTGCTGTATTTGAGGAGGGGACCGCGGAGACCCCAGGATGGTGGCTCTGTGTCCTGGGAGAGGTAAAAGGCTGGATACGTGTCTCTTGTTACCCTGGCCTCCCCCGCCGCGGCTGCTCTCGCGTCGGTTTGGAGCTGATGTCACCGGAGCTCCTGAGCTCTGGAGGCGTGAGGAGGACGGGGGAGCATTCCCTTGCTGAGCTGGCCCGGAGCCGGCCCTCCGGGCTGCAGCCCCGGTTAGCTGGCTCCGCACTGGCCCTGGCCCGGCCAGTCAGAGTCCAGGGGTCAGAGCTGGAGGCGGAATGGACGGAGCAGAGGAAGGACGAGTAAGTGATGCCCGAGGGAGCGACATCCCGGGAGGGAGGCTCCTGAGCCTCACAGCCCATCACTTCCATCTAGGGTCTTATGGTCTGTGCCTAAGGACAAGGGGCATAGGAGAGAGGCCTGGGAATAGACCCGCGTCGTATGTACGAAGGGAGTCCTATTCCCTTTCCACACGCCCACGTACCCCTGCATAGCCAGCCACTGCAGAGCGTGCAGCATGGCAAAACCCAGGGCAAGCAGGCAGCTAACAATGACACATGGGTAAATCTCAATGGACTTGGAGGGAGCTGGCTCCCCAGGGTTTTCCTAGAGGAGGACTGGAAAGGTACTTTATTTGGAGAGGAACGAAAAGGGAGAATTCCAGATAGAAACGACGTCGGCGAAGGGGGCTGGAGGGAGGAAAAAAATTGGCTTGGCCCAGGTAAAAGAAGCTGAAGTTGGGAAGATAAGGGAGGGAATGGGGCACATAAATCTGAGCTTGGAGTACGTAGGGGAGGGGATTGACCTGAGAGAAGAGATTGAGGTGGTCAAGGAACTCCACACCGGGAGAACCCTTCTCTTCCAGCAGGGCCCCCCTAAAATTTTGGGTGAAGCTGAGTAATGAGGGCAACATGAGAGGTGAGGGCTGGAGGATGAGCATGTTTGGGGATGTTATTTGGGCTTGCTCAGTGACTGGCAGCTGCACTCAAGATCCTGGGGTAGTGTGCTTAGCTCACTAACACATTAGCTCAGAAAACAAAACAAAAAAAAAATGAAAACCAAATGTTAATGGTTCCCCTCTGGCTATGGGATAAAGGCATACAAGGTCCTCACAGCATGCTGCCTTCTGCCACTACTCCCCTGAAGAGAAGTCTTGGTCCAGGCAAACCAGACCTCTTGCCTGTTTGTCCACGAAGTTTCTTGCCCAGGAAACTGATCTCTCTCTGCCCTCCTCCTCAAATTCTAGCCATTCTTCAAGGCCCAGCTGAAATATTCCCTCCTTTATAAAAACTTACCAGATGAACACAATTAGCAGCGGGCTTTTGATTCCCTCCAAATTCTTACGTGGCTTTTGATGTTTGTCTAGCAGACCTATGACATACTGCCTCCTGTTGTAGTTATGTGTGTGTGTGTATCTCCCTGGTGAGTTTCAGGGGAACAGAAACCACACTTTCCATGCTTTTATAACTCCCATAGCACCTAAGTGCAGCGAGTTATACATAGTAGGTGCTTTGCTGGATAGATAAATCATCCTGCTTATCACCTGGGCCTCAGTGTTGTCATTGGTAAAGTGGAGAGGGTGTTCTCTACTCTAACATTCTGTTATTCCTTGCTTCTCTAACCAAGCCTCCTGCCTTCTCTCCCTGACCCTCCTATATTCCTTTCACTCTTTCTTTCATCTATATTTCTCCACTCTCAATTTTTTTGTACATATAGGTCATTTTCCTTTTTTTTTAAATCTCTTTTGGGATACAGACCTAGTAGTGGTATTGCTAGGACAAAGGGTATGCATGGTTTTATAGCCCTTTGGGCATAGTTCCAAATTGCTCTATAGAATGGTTGGATCAGTTCACAACTCCACCAACAATGCATTAATGCCCCATTTTTCCCACATCCCCTCCACCATTTGTCATTTTCCTTTTCTGTCCTATTAGCGAATCTAAGAGGTATAAGGTAAGTACTTCAGAATTGTTTTTCCACTCTCTAGCCTAAGCAAAAGATCTGTCATTTTCCTATTTTCACTTCCTGAGCTGAATTTAACTTTCTTTCCCTTTCTTCCCAACACAGAACTGGGCCCAGGGTAGATGGGTCTTCTTGCCTAAAGTTCTAGGTTCAGACTGACCTGTAGGTCAAATGGGCCAGAGGGGTCTGTAGCTCCCCCTCCCCTCCCTTCCCCCCAACATATTGTATGGCACCTCTCAAAATTTCAGAACCTCCCCCCATGTTCCTCCCTCCCCCATAAGGTTTTTAAAGCAGGAGATTCCCTCCTTCCATGTAGTTCCCCTCTGGGTCCATCATCCCACAACACCCTCGCTCTGTGTTACAGGATAGTATGTGTTGCTTTGTGGCAGACTTCATGGTCTTGTCAGTGGGTTCAGCCCCTCCAGCTAGAGTGTAAGCAGATGGTTTAGTCATTTCAGTCTGTGTCCGACTTGCCATAACCCCATTTGGGGTTTTCTTGGCAAAGACACTGGTTTGCCATTTTCTTCTCCAGCTCATTTTACAGATGAGGAAACCGAGGCACACAGGGTTAAGTGATTTCCTATAGTAAGTGCCTGAGATCAGGTTTGAACACCAGTCTTCCTGACTCCTGGCCAAGCACTCTATCTGCTATACCACTTAGCTGCCCTAAGCAGATGAAAGAGGTGGCTCCCCTAGTACCCCACTAACCCTGAATCAGTGCTTCATTCAGCATTATTTGTGTGTAGTCGGGTACCTAGTTTATGCAATATAATGTTAAGGCCTGAAGATTTCAAAGATAACCAAGACACAGTCTATTCCCTTCTCTCCAAAGTCTTATTCTCTAGGAGGGGGAGATAAGGTGTACACACTTAGGATAAAGGCAGCGTATGATGTGTGCATAAAAAGAGTACCCAGAGATCACTTCTGCCTGACGATGTGTCAGTAGAGCATGTGGCCTTGGAGTCAGGCTGTACCATAAAGGTTTAATAGCAATTCAATAGGCAGAATTATGAAGGTAGGCTGGAATATGATATTAATAGTGTGGAAGGCCTTGAATGCTGTAAGTGATGGGAAGCTGCTGGAGATTTCTTTAAGAAAAGAGAGGCCTCTCTTTGTGCTTTAGGAAGCATAATGGATTAAGACCTTATTTTTGGTAGTATTTTAGGATAGATCGAGAAAGAGGAGGTAGGGAGACTAATTTAGGAGGCCATAATGATAATTCGTTATTTATTTGTTCATTATTTAACTCAGTTTCTCCCAGGGCCTTCCTTGACTCAAATATTAGGGGAGAGGGTGAGGGAATCCTGCCTCTTCAGTTCTACTAGTTACTTCTCTGCCCTTAGGATACAGAGCTGCAGCGGAAGTTGGACCATGAGATCCGGATGAGAGAAGGAGCCTGCAAGCTGCTGGCTGCCTGCTCCCAACGGGAACAAGCCCTTGAAGCCATGAAGAGCTTGCTGGTGTGCAGCAGCCGCATCCTCAGCTACATGGGAGAGCTGCAGCGTCGGAAGGAAGCACAGGTGCTGGGGAGGACAGCAAGGCGGTGAGCAGGGGGGAAGAGGAGGAGATGAGTTGGGAGGGGTGCTCCTGTACTAAGCAAATAGTGTCTGGAGCCAAGGATGCATTTAACCAATACCTATTGAGTGTTAGCTGGGTGTCCAGTGATGCCCAATTGACAAAGAGGACTGAGCGGGATAGGCTGGCATGGGTAGTATTAGGCTGGCAAAGAGAGTTTGGTGCATGTGGTGTCTAGGAGCTCCAGAATCATTGGAGGGAGCCCTCTGGAATGACTGGACTCTGATACTTGAACAGCCCGGCACCCAGAATCACGTCAGGCATCATGAACTGGTTTGTTCATTGACTGTGACGTCATTAAGACGAGATTCCTCATAAGGTCTTCCAGAGCGACCCTGAACATAGAACACAGTTCCCTGGTGTTGGATATGGGCTAAGCAAGGAGACTGGTAGTATCCGCACTAGCTCTTGATGAGAATGTTGAAATGGGCGGCTTGCAAGAAGGGAAGATGGAGGGCTTTCAGAAGCACTTTGCGCTTTGGGGTCTATTGAAATAACCAGAGCTGTAAGAGATGTAGTGGGGAGGCTGTCTGTGCTGTTCAAGATTTGGGGTCCAGTGTTGGAGAGACCCAAAACTGCTCCAAATTGAACACTATAGACACAGGGCTTGAAAGAGACAGGGTCTATGCAGTGCACTTTCTGTATGAGGCGTCATGGCACCATGGATAAAGGACTGGGCTTGGGAGACTAGAGTTCAAATCCCACCTGAGACACCTACTAGCTGTTATGACTAGCTCAGTTTCCTCATCTATAAAATGGGGGTGTGGAGGAGAACACACTCCTATATATGGCCTCAAAGGTCCTTTCCAACTTTAAATCTGTAACCCTAGTTGGTAAAATATGATGAGCACTGTAGGACTCCAAGGCATTGGGGATAGGTGTTGATGGGGTGAGGGTAGGGGAAAAACCTCAGAGTTGAGATCACTATAGTGGGAACCTGATTAGCCAAAGGGCATCGAGGAAAGGTACTAGTTACCTAGTATGGATGGTAAAGGAGAAGTTGGCATGGGGATCAATGTGGGATTTCAACCTGAAAGGGACCCAGTTCAACTCTCTAATTTTAAAAATGAAACTGAGGAAGGTGAAGTAACTTCCCCCAGGTCCCAGCAGTGAGTAAATTTTAGGGCCAGGATTCCTACCCAAGTCCATTGTAAGTTCTAACTGCCAACCCAGAGCACCACAGTCCCTTGGAATACAATGGTAGGCCAGCGAAAATAAGCTTTGACACTCTTCCTATCAATTTATATATGACTCTGGAACCATATGTATATACAGGGATGGAAGCATATTAAGTGATCACTGGCACTAATAACAGGGTTAATGAGAACATATCGACCACTGTACAAAAATTCCTAGGGCTATCCAGCTGCTTGTGCTTAATCTTTTGGTCACCCCCAATGTCTGCCAGGTCAGTAAGCTGTTATCCTGGCACAGGAGAGAATGCCGAGTATCAGGATGGTCCATAATCCCTATATTTCTGACCAGGGGTTGGAGGGGGAAAAGGAGAGGTGTTTAACCACAATAACATGCTTATTTTCTCCCCTGCACCCAAGGCCTTCAGACACTGGGCCCCCCGCTGAACGCTCTCCATGTCGCGGCACAATTTGTATCTCTGGTAAGGAGCCTCTGGTTCATTTTCACTCACCCACCTCACCCCGTCCTGGCATCACCTTCCATTACTCTCCTTGCACATGGTCTCTGTCCCTGGGGCTAAAGAGTATTGTCCAAGGTGAATATATTTTCTCTTGGGGTACCTCCTTTCTCCTGCTGTCTCAACCCACCCTGGGTCCCTTCTTCTCTAGATATCCGAATCCCCCTCATGTGGAAGGACACAGAATATTTCAAGAACAAGGGAGGTGAGTCTCATAGACTGCAATCTTTTCCCTGGGGAGTGGGCTAGGTAAAGTCCCCAAGGGAGCCTATCTGCTCTGTTGATGGAGGTACCTAGCAATGTCTGTCCATCCCTATCTGACTTCCAGCTTCTCTATCTTCAGACCTACATCGATGGGCTGTATTCCTGTTGCTGCAGCTGGGGGGGAACATCCAGGACACAGAGATGGTTCTGGTAGACAGGACGCTAACAGACATCTCCTTTCAGAGCAGTGTTCTTTTGTGAGTCCTTCACCCCTCATCCTTCCCTACTCTTCAACCCAGACCTCATCCTTGGGAGAGGTAACCAGGGTATGTCTCTAAGGGAAGGCAGAATATGGGAGGTAAGATCATCCTGATCCCATAGGTCCCCTCCCCCTCCCCCATAACACTCCTAGGGTCTCCCTGGACTCCCTCCAGAGCCCTTTCTCATCTCAACCCCACCTTTTGTAGTACTGAGGCAGGACCAGACTTTGAGCTGCGATTGGAGCTGTATGGGGCCTGTGTAGAAGAGGAGGGAGCCCTGGCTGGGGCCCCCCGGAGACTGGCCACCAAGCTCAGTAATTCTCTGGGCCGATCCTCAGGAAGGCGTGTTCGGGCTTCATTGGACAGCACTGGGGGCTCTGGGAGTGGAAGTGCAGCCAGCCCCATCCTGCTCCCCACTCCAGCTGTGGGGTAAGACATTATCTGGAGGCCTTGTGGCTTTCTCCAGTGGTCTCTGAGCCTCTGGCTGGGCTAGCGTGGAAGAAGGGGAGGGGCATGCCATCAAAGAACACTGATGTGGGAGGCAAGGATACCCATTTAGGAATATGTGTATGGGCCAGGCCGTGTCTGTGTGATTAATAGCAAGGTGAGCCAGGCTCAGTGGTTTCAAGAGGCCTTGGAGGTGGGTGACCCTGGAGTGGGATTTCTAGTGAAAGAAGGGATGCCTCACAAAGCCCTCAATTCCAATCACAAAGCCCGCCCACAAAGTCCTCAAGAAGAGGAGAGTTGGGGCCATTTGACTCCTCCTGCCTTACAACACCTCCCTGAGGGCTATTCTCCACTCTCGCTCCCATCTGTTTTTTTGTCCCTCCCACAGGGGTCCCCGATACCACCTCCTGGCCCAGACAACCCTGACTCTGGCTGCGGTACAGGACGGCTTCCGTACCCATGACCTTACCCTTACTAGTAATGGTGAGTAAGGGTAGATGGGGGTGAAGTCTGATTCTGGATGGAGAGAAGAGGGGCCCAGTTAAAGGGCCTCCCTCCCTCTCCCCAACATCTCTTTCTTCTCTCCAGAAGAGAGCCCAGCCTGGCTGCCCCTCTATGGCAGCATGTGTTGTCGCCTGGCAGCCCAGCCCCTCTGCATGACCCAGCCCGTCATGAGTGGCACCTTTAGGGTGCAGGTGAGGGCAGAGAGGGACCAAAGGAGTTGGGGGGAAGGAGAGAAAAGAGATAGTTATATGGAGGAATTGAGAGACAAGAAGCAGGGAGCCCGTGGGATCAGAAGTACATAAGTGAATCATCACCTTAAATCTAAATGAAACAGTGTCACTGAAAGGCACCAGGGTGAGGTGGGATGGGAAGGATGGGGAGGAGGGTGGCGGTAGAACGTGATTTCTAACCTTGCCTTGTTTACCCTGGCCTGCAGAGCTGGGGTCAGGTACTTGGCATCCTGAAAGGAACAAACCTTTTCTGTTACCGACATCCTGGCGATACCAACACTCAGGAAGACCCATTGTTCACCATTGCAATCAACAAGGTGATGATGCCAGCTCGGGTACCCCTAAGCCAAGGGGAGCTGGGGAGGGTCCTCTGCAGAACATGGGAGGACACCCCTTCAAACTGCAGAACTGGACCTTGGACAGAAAGGGGGCTGCCACTCATATAGGCCTCAAGGATGGAAACTGCCCAGCATTGGCTGCCAGACCACAGTGAGCCTGACCTGCTTCCACTCAAAACAGCAAATCAGTTCTTGGAAATGGAGCCCCCAGACGCTCATTGTTTGCCATCTTCCAGGCTCCTCTGGCCCTAGATCCCACCTGGGACTTTTACTGTATGATTTGAGTCCTTACTAGGCTCCTAGGCCTCAGCTTCATCTCTAAAATGCCCTTCCTCTGTTTAGAGGTCTCAGTCCTCCTTCTCCTTTATCTGTCTGTCTCTCCCTCCCTCCTTCTTCCTCCCTCCCTTGTCTCTGTCCCTCCCTCCCTCTCTCACCCTTCTTTTCTCCCTCCTTCTCCTCTGTCTCTGTCTGTCCCTCCCTTGCTCCTTCTCCTTTATTTCTCTTTCTCTGGCAGTCTTTTAGCACTCAACCTTACTCTGTCTCTTGGTCTAGTCTTACTCTTCTTTCAGGTTTTCCTCCCTTGTTTCAGAGCAGAGGTTCCTGAGCTGTTGTAAGTCATGGTCCTTTTTGGCTGTCTGGTGAAATCCATTGACCCCTTCTCAGAGTATCATTCGACTGCAAAAAAATAAAGCATGTGGGATAACAAAGTACACTAGTTATACTGAAATAGCTCCCAATACATATTTTTTTTTCTAATATACTTTTTCAAAACAAGGTCAGGGACCCTAGGTTTTAGAAGGACCTTAGAAGACATTCCCTTTAGTTCAGTGGCTCTGCCTCCCACCCTGCCTTCTCTGTTTTTCCCTGTGTTTGACTTTACCCAGCTCTGCCTTTGGCCTTTCTGTTTTTGTGAAATCTGGGCCTCAGTTTCCTTATCTGCAAAATGAAGGGATAGAAGGGGGTTGGACTTGTTATTTGCCAAGCTGTAGATCTCAGTCCTAAATTATTTTGTCTCTGTCAGTCACGTGAGTTTCTTGTCAGATGTCTTCCCTTAACCTCTGATCCTGTCTGGTCTTAGGGTCACAGACCTCTGGTTCTCTGACCTAGTTAGCTGCTTATATCCTGCTGTAGCTGCTAGTTCTCTGCTAGTTAGCTGATTATATCCCCACTTGGCCAGGCCCTCCATGGGGGTCACCTGAAAAAGAGAGTAGGAAGGAGAGCTTGGAGGAGGAAGGCTCTGGCACGTGGGCTGGACCTGAACCTCTTCCCTTTCCCCAGGAGACTCGGGTCCGGGCTGGGGAGCGGGACCAGATTCTGGGGGGACCCCTCACCCTCAGCATCAGTAACCGGTACGGGGGGGATGAAGTGACCCACACATTGCAGATGGAAAGCTGGGGGGCCCTACAGCGCTGGATGGAGGCTCTGTGGCAGCTCTTCTTTGACATGAGTAAGTGGGTGTAGGGTGCTCCTGACATGGGGTTGGGGGCTGGACCTACAGTGCTCTTGGGAGCCTCCATAGGTCGGCTTCATGGTCTGCAGCACTTCTAGGGGCTCTTATGGGCTGGTGACAGGTGGGGTAGGTCCCACAGAGCTCTGAGAAGGCTTGCAAGACTGTAGTAGTCCAAGACCAGAGGACAGGCTGGCAGGGTCTTGTTAGGATGACCAGTGATTGGGAGGGTTTATTGGAGAAAGGAGACAGGGTGAAGTCTAGGCACCCAGAGGACCCACCATGACCTGTACTCTTTTCCTCCCCTCCTGTAGGCCAATGGAAGCAATGCTGTGATGAGCTCATGAAGATTGAAGTCCCTCCTCCACGCAAGCCACCCCCTGCACTGGCCAAGCAAGGCTCACTCTACCATGAGATGGGTAAGGGAGGCTCCATGCATGGGAACCGGAGGGAGGTGGGTGTGCACCAGGAGGCCCAGAGGATGGAGGCGGGTAGATGGAAAAGGGTCCAGGCTTAGGCACATCATCTTTGAGCAGAAACAATATCCAATTTGCTTCTTCCTGTCTGGCCCACTCTCTTCTCACTCATTCACCTCCAGCTCTGTCCCGTTCTCAGACTCACCTACCTCCCCTGCCTTTGACATGTTCTCAGAACACCCACTACCTCCTCCCAACGTCTCCTCTGACCCCCTCTTCAGACCCACTCCCCTCCTCCACTGTCACTTCTGACCCTCCCCTCAGACTCACTCTCCTCCCCCAGACACCTTTCACCCTCTTCTCAAACCCACTCCCATCTCCCACTGTCACTTCTGATCTTCCCCTCAGACCCACTCCCCTCCCCCACTGTCACCTCTCACCCTCTTCTCAGACCCACTCCCCTCTCCCTCCCAGGTCTGGCTTTCTCCTCCTCCCTAGGCCTGTTTTCAGCCCTCTTCTGCTCTTACGTCTCCCCTAAAATGGTTTCTTTCTGAAGAGTTCTCCAGGCCTTTCTTTTCCTAACGTCTTCTTTTCTGTCTCCCCTCATGCCGGTCTCGTCTCCGGGGACCACTTCCCTTCCTTTTCTTGGTTTCTCTGGGCCTCGTCGCCTTCTCCCCCTCCCTCCCCTCCCTCAGCCTTGGTCCCAGGGGGCCCAGGCGAGGGGCTACTGCTCCAGGATAATGCCGTATCAGCCGAGATCCGGGCTCTGCTCTCCTCCTATTACAGCGACAGGTGACAGCTGGCCCGGTGGCTGGGAGGGGGTCCGGAGGGGGGCGCGGCACGGATCGCGTCTGGGGCCGAAGCTCTGACGTGCGCCCCACCCCCGATCCCCTCCCGGCGCTACAGCTATTGAACCTCTAGATGACATCGCAGCGGTGACGGACATCCTGGCCGAGCGGGAAGGGCCCCCCCTGGAAGTCCCCCCACCCTGGCTGACGTTATTTACAGAGAAGCTGTCCTCAAAGCTCCCGATCCACGCGCCCAGAAGCCCCTCTCCACCCCGGGCCCGTCCGGGCCCCCGAACCGCCCCCTGGGGCCGGCCCCGCACCCTCTCCCTGGACGCAGTTCCCCGAGGCCGGCCCCCTCTTCCTCCCCGCTCAGGCTCTAGTTCGAGCTCCGGCTCTGGAAGCCCCGCCCCCAGACAGCGGTCCCCTCCGGCCCGAGGTTTCCGGGCAAAAGCCCGGCCCTGGCTTCAGTCCCCCGTGTGAGGGGTGCTACTGAAAACAGGGCAATTCTGGAAGAGGGAACGCCTTCTAACGTCAGGGCAGGAATGGTGGTGCCGTGATGAGGGTCTTGGGATGGCCACCTCGATGCCTGGCTCTGCTGTGATTTGGGTGGGAATGCAAACCCCTCCCTAACTGTAGGGCCACCACAAGAGGACCTTGTCCACAGCTGGCTGGTGGACCCCGGCCACTTCCTGAGAGAAAACTGGAACACCCCCAGCCCAAATGCACTAACCCTCCTTGGGCAAAAATGAGGCAGATAGTCCTTGAGGTTCTGGAAGGAGGGAGCCATAACCCCAGGAAGGGTGCCTGCCCACATCGCTTCACCCCCGGGACTGGGTCATTAAAGTCTATTTAATATCATGGAGCTTGAGCGTATTGCTGTGATGGGGGGTTGGGGGTGGGCAGGGCAGGCAGCTCCCAGGTTTCTGTAAGCCCAACTTCATTCCTAGTGTCTGTGTGAAGTCCTGTAGTTACCTCTTTAAAAAAAAAAAAACAGGTGTTCCAGTGAGCACTACACCCGCTCTCTCGAGGAGCGTGATAAAATGCCTTCCTCTGCCCACTCTGGTCCTGAGTTCTTTGGCTGTGGGCAGAGATGCATGAAGTGCAAGGAGGGTTTGCCTGTCTTAATCATCCGTGCTGGAGACGCTTTCTGCAGAGACTGTTTCAAGGCATATTATGTTCATGAGTTCCGAGCAATGCTAGGAAAGAATCGACTCATCTTCCCAGGAGAGAAGGTCCTTCTTGCATGGTCTGGTGGTCCCTCCTCCAGCTCAATGATCTGGCAAGTCCAAGAGGGTTTGAGTCAAGAATCTGCAAAGAGGCTCCGCTTTGTGCCAGGCATCGTCTACATTGATGAGGGAGCAGTTTGTGGGCAGAGTCCAGAGGAGAGAGCAAAGACTGTGGCTGAAATGAAGCTGATCCTGCGGACAGTTGGCTTCCCGTACCATATAGTCTCGTTAGAAGAGGTTTTTCACTTACCCACATCAGTCTTACAGCCTATCTCCCAGGACCCGAGAAGGTCTGAGAATACCTACAAGGAAGCTGTGGATGGCTTTATCCAACAGCAGCTGCAGCAAAGGCAGCCAGAGGAAGGGGACAAAGAAGCTCTCCTGAGTGACGAGCAGATCCAGGAAAAGTTGAGACAGCTTAGCAGCCAGGATTCCATGGGTCAGGAGGAAGTTGCTGGTGACAGCCTCCCCAGAACAGCACAAATCTCGGCTTTAACGACTCTCTTCAACTCAGTGAAGACCCTGACTGCCAAAGAGGAGCTTCGGCAGACCCTTCGGACCCACCTGATCCTGCACGTAGCTCGGGTGCGAGGCTATTCCAAGGTGATGCTGGGTGACAGCTGTACCCGCCTGGCCATCAAACTCATGACCAATCTGGCTCTGGGGAGAGGGGCTTTCCTCGCCTGGGACACAGGCTTCTCGGATCACCGGCACAGGGATGTGGTCATGCTTCGTCCCATGCGAGACTACACCTTGAAGGAGATTGCTTTTTACAACAGGATGTTTGCAGTCCCCTCGGTCTTCACTCCAGCCATTGACACCAAGGCCCCAGAAAAGGCAAGTATCCACCGGCTGACGGAGAGCTTCATCCTCAGATTACAAGCCCAGTTCCCTTCTACCATCAGCACCGTATACAGGACTAGCGAGAAGCTGGTGAAGGCTCCCCAAGAAGGGGACACGGCCAGCGCTGTGACTGCCCACTGCCTCCTCTGCATGTGTGCATTGGACATTGACAGCGTAGACAGTGCCACTGCATTTGGAGCCCAGACCTCAGAGCACCTGTCCCAGAAACCTTCACCTGCCCCTACACTGCCCACAGGGGCTCCCAGGAGGCCCTGCTGCACTGGAGGGACCAAGCAGCAGCCAGGCTGTTGCCAAGACACACAGCCGTTGTCCAAGAGGGAGGAACCCAGAGTCAGCTTCATTGAGCAGCTCTGCTACAGCTGCCGTGTGAACATGAAAGATGTGCCCTCCCTAGAGCCCCTTCCTCCATACATGCCAGAGCCAGGGGGCCTGGGAAAAGCAGGAGATCCAAGAATTCTTGTTTGAGGAGAGTGAAGAGGAAAACAAAGATGAGACCTGAATGGACATTCTTCGCCCCCTTCCTCCCCACTACCAGTTGGAGGGAGTTAGTGGCCAGGCATCCGTTTTGGAAGAAAATTGAGAGACCAGAGGCCTTCACCTGTACCCTTCATCCCCTCACCCCAATTTTGGCTGCATAGCCAGACCCTCCTGATCCCTGCCTCTACCTCCCCACGTGGGAGGCCACACACACAGAGGGCTTCCGCTGCCCTGGGCAACCATTTCCCAGACCCTCTTCTCTGCTCAGCTGCTGAGGAGCGGGGACCACTGGCCTCCAACCTGAAACACACCCATCATCTCCTGGAGCTCCATGAAGGCTCTTCTACCCCCCCCCCACTTCCCCCCCAAAACTGGTCATTCCTACTAGTCAGAATGAGGGTGGGATATGAGGTAAGAAGAAAGTGACGGAGACAAGCTAGGAGAGGTGAGGCCACAACTCACCGTTTAATTGTTCATCTGTATAAATAAATCATTTTTAATTAAAAAAAAAAAGACAGAGAGGGGTTGGGGGTCCTGTCATACCTTTATATAACAGTTGGAGGTACCATTTCACAAATGTCAAATGGGAAGGGCTCAAAACCTGGGGGAAAGCTCTCTGGGCTCCCTCTTCCCATCTTGCAGCAGCTGATGTCAGGCAGCCCTGCCTCCTCCTCTCCTCACACACAGCTGTATCTTAGGATCTTGGCCACATCATAGCCAGTCACAGCAAAGGAAGAGCCCCTGGGGTCACAGAATCGGGCCCCACACACCTGAGTGTCGGTCACACATTCTGAATGGCAGTGTTCCACCTGGGGGAGGGGAAGGCAGGGTTAGGGCTCTGCCCCTGGGGGAAGAGAGGGCTTGCTCTCTGTGGGGCCTGGAGTGCCAGGATCATTCCCCATTGTGACACTGCCCATGCTTGATACAAACCTCAATGCAGCCACTGTCTGGATTTCTGCTTAGCTTCCAAATATGCACAAAGGAGTCTTCAGCCCCAGAGAGCAGCTGTAGAAGGGAAATAGGGCTAAGGGGCTGATAGGAAAAAGCCCAGTCTGTGCACAGGGAATAACCTTGGCCCAATCCACAGGCAGATGCCTCCATCCGGGGTCCCTACTGAGAGACCTAAAAGAAGGTTCTCACACGTGGTCAGTGATGCCACAGGGCTACAGTCAACTCACCTTGCCCACCTCTGGTGCCAAGTCAAGGGCGGAGATACCACGGGCGTGGGCATTGATCTGGACGTGCAGGGCTCCTGAGCTGGCTTCATAGATGCGGATCTGCCCGTCCCCATAGCCAGCAGCTATAGTGCCTTGCCACAACTGGACTGAGGGGCAGGGAGTTCTGGGGAGAGAGAGGACATTGGACCGGCCTTCCCAGAGCTCACTTCCCATCTAAACCCGGACCCACCCTGACCCACCTCCCCTTGAGCCTACCATACCCAAATCCTGAGATTCGGGTCAGCAGCTTAAATTTTTGCCCTGACTTCCAGATACACAGAAGGCCTGAATCATCAGCTGTCACCACATCAGCTACACAGTCCTGAAGGAGGAGAGGCAGTAGGTCAACTCCCAAGGTCACTTCCAATTCGAGGGGTAGGGAGCATCTGTTAAGCCACTGACCACTGGTCCAATGGGCTCTAGAGTTGGGGAGAGGGATGCACAGCAGGACCGAGAGCTAGTCTTCTGGATACGTCACTTTCCCAGCCAGACTCCTGGCAGCAATACCTACCTTCAGACCCAGAATTTCACTGGGGACTCATAACACCCCTGGAAGGTGGGTGTCATTGTCCCATTTGGAAAGTAACACTGAGGCCCAGAGAGAGGAAAGGATCTAAGAGACCTCTAGGATGAGAACCCAGGTTTCCTGAATTGTAGGCAATCAATTTAAAAGTCTTTACCCCCCCCCACCCCCCCCCAACCTGGCACTCTCTGTGCCAGGTACTGTGGGGGAGACAGAGAAAGTTTAAACCAAAGTTTAAACCTCCAGGTTAAGGATGTCCTGGTCTATATTGGGAGACAGAGACGTCCTATGACAACATAATTAGATGCTAAGTTGCAGGATGTTGACACTAAATGGAAAATAGCCATTTCTGGGAGAGATTCTATAAGTTGCCTTATTAGTAACTGTGAATTCTTATGGGAAGGTTGGGTGAGAAGGGTGGGACATGAACGGGGCCATCACCCTTCAACAGGAAGGTTTTGGAGAAGTGAGAGAAAAGGTGGTAGAACGACTACGGAGCCTGACCCCTTCATTCTACAGACAGGCCAGCCTGAGCCTGGACCTGCCCAAAATGCCTTGGCTATGTGCGGTCCAGCAGGGGATAGAACCTGGCTCTGCTGAGCCTCCTCGTCCAGGGCTCCCTTCACGAAGGGCGTGTGGCCTAGCAGACCAGGTGCTACATTTACAGTGAGAGAGACCTGGGGTCATACCCCAGCTTAGACGTTTACTGGCTGAGCCTGAGCTCCCTCCTGTAACATTTCTTTATTTCTAAAAAGAGAAGGTTACACTCCCTGCCCCCCCAAGTTCATCCCAGCTCTAAATCATGGCCCTGGGATCTTCCCTCCCTACAAAAGGGTCCCTTACCTGGCCCTGAGCAGGCTCAGCTGCAATGGCCGTGATCGGCACTGGGTGCTCGTTCAGCTCCTCGCTCAGCACAATGTTGGGACCTTTGGCTGGGACATCAAACACCAGGATCCGGCCAGACCACGTCCCTGAGGCCGGGGCCAGAGCGTACCTCCATGGATGTCTGCAATCATGTCTCTCACCCTCCCCCCTGGCCAGGCTTCCCTCCCTCCCTCCATACTCCCCCCTGGCCCAGACCCCAAGGCCTCCTCACCTACACAGATGTAGTGCCCACTGGCAGCGATTCCTCGGGCAAACAGGGCCTGCGCTGAGGTAGAAGGGTTATCAGCTGCCCCCCAGACGTTCGGTCTGTGCCCCTCTCTCCTCCCTCCCAGCACTCCATCTGAACTGCCTCGCCCGCCCCCTGCCCTGCAGTACCTGGGGGGGCATTACCGGAGTCCAGGGCATGCCAGTAGACCATGACAGAGCCATCTGACTCATATATCTGGAGTGGAGAAGGAGAGAAGTGGAAGGATGTTGTGGGAACAGATGGAAAGATTAAGTCGCGGCTCTTGGGGATGTCAGCTGTGTGCACGGGGAGTGGGGCGGGGACCCGGAAGGGACTCGTTCACCTGTATGCCTCTCTGTGAAGTCAACACCAGCAACACCCGGAAAGGCAGGACGCACCAGGAGGCCTGGGGACGGGACACAGTGGGGGTTTAGAAGAGGAGACGTGGCCGGGATCGGCGGGCACGGCCCCGGGGGGCAGGGATCGCGAGAGGAAAAGGCACCTGCCAGCATCGGGGCACGGCCTCCCTCCCGAGGTGGCGGGGGGGGGGGGGGGGGGGGGGTGTCACTCACCTGCGTGATGAGCGGCAAGCTCAGCCCAGCCCCCTCCTTGGCGTGCAGCTCCCGCTGGGACACGGGAAAGCCATCCGAGGCTGCACTGAGGAGCCGGACGCTGGGCCCGTGGACCAGCGCAAACTGGGTCAGCCCCGGGGCGGGCAGGGGCAGCACGCACAGGTTGTTGTACAGGGCGGCCGGGGAGGACTGCGTGGGCACGGGCGCTTCCCTGCGGTACATCCTGCGGGCAGAGACGCTCGGGTTGGGGGTGGGAGAGCGGGAAACTTTTAGGGAAAACCTACGAGGATTCCCGAGTCTGAGGCGGGGAAGTGCGCAGGGTGGCGCAGTGGACGTGGTGGGGGGCACCGTGCTAAATGCTTTACACATATTAACTAGCCTGGGCCTCACAACAACCCTGGGAGGGAGGTGCTGCTATTATCCCCATCTTACAGTTGAGGAAACTGAGGCAGACAAGGGTTAAGCGACTTGCTCAGGGTAGTAAGCATCTGGGGCTGGATTTGAACTCAGGTCATCATAACACCCGGTCCAGAGCTGTAATTGCTGCACCACAAACCTGGGGGTAATGAGGGTCGCTGGGGGAGACTGGGGACAAAGGGGCAAGAGTTTTGGAATGGGGCGGGGTTAGAAATGCACACAGGGGTCAAAGAGGGCTGCAGGAGGGGCAGCCTGGATTATTCCCTGGGCGGCTAAGCGTTCAAATGCCGGGTGGATGAATGAGCTCAAGGGCATCGAGCTGCTGCGGAGAAGGCCGCAGCGGGCATCGCCAGCCCCGGGCGGAAAGACATGGGCGTCTAACCCAACACTAGGTGGGGCGCGAGAGCGCGCAGGGACACCGCTAGGGCTCACGCTTGCGCAGTAGGAGCGCGGAGGGACACCGATGTCCACGAAGTCGCAGCGCCGGCGCTGTTGTCCCTCCGACACAGGGGGTCGAGGCTTACAGGAAGGCGACGTGGGGACAGGAGCCTGAGTCAGACTTGAGGAGGGGGAAAGGGAGGAGGGCAGATCAGGGACCACACTCCGCCCCTCAGACCCCAGTTGTTTCCCCGCCTCCCCTGCCCCGGCTAGACATCCCATCCAGCCCTCCCTGCTACCCACCCCGGCCGCGGCCTCTTGCCTCACTCGGTTTGTCAGTCCCCGCATCCGCCGCCGCCATGGAGACGACGCACGGCGCGCCGCAGTGGTGTCTACGTCACACGCCGGCCGGCAGCGACTCAGCGGGAGCCCAGGAAGGGGCGTGTCTGCGCCTGGCACCGCCCATGGTTGCCCGGGTGACTGTTAGCGTCGGTGGGGGCAGTGAGACCCTAGCGGACAGAGGCTGGGCTCGGTAAGGGAAGCTCCAGTGCCACAACTCCAGAGGCTGGTTATCCATGGCGCATGAAGGCACGGTGAGCTCCACAGGCTTCCGGGAGTTTAGGAGCAGCCTAGGGTGTCCAGGCGGGGCCTAAGATCTTCTGCAGTCACAGAACAGGCCCCCTTCCTGTCCAGTGCTGACCTCGATGAGTAGTACAAGTAATACAGCGCAGAGGAATAGTAGAGATGATACAGACCAACAACCCCATCGATGAATGCGGGAAAGGGAGAGTCCAAGGCTACTCAGGTGTGACCTGAACCTGGGGTGGGGAGGCGATCAGGATAGATTGGAGTGATGAGAGACCCTCCACAAGGACCCCTCTAACACCCACTTGACAGACTTGTGAGAACCAAATGGGCAATAGGGACTTCAAAGCTCTACAGAAATGCCAACTATGGCTATCATTACTAATCATTCTTCCTACAGAGAGCCGGCAGAGATCGAGGGCAGGCCAGGGCCAAGGCGGAGAAGGTTCGCCCCCCTACATTGCCTGTGCCCCAGATAGAAATTGTGCCTGGCCGTCTAAACGAATCTGAATGGATCTCGCTTATGTGCATTGAGGAGGGTGAGGATGTGGTAGGGGATGTCTTGGCTGAGCTGCTGGCCCGAGTGATGGATGCTGCCTTCAAGGTCTACCTGACCCAGCAGGTGGGCATCTACTGTTCTTTCACCCAAGAGCAGGAATAATTATAACTAATGTTTTAAAATAAGAGTTTACAGTTTCTAAAGTATTTTCACATATGGCATATGTTATTTGATTCTCACAGCAATCCCAAGAGGTATGTTGGTTACAAGTATAGTTATCACTTTAGAAATGAGGAAACCGAGGTTCAGATTAAATAACTTGCCCATTGTCACAATCTGTCATTCAGTAAATGTTTTATTACATCTGTTATACATCTAGGATGTACTAGGATTTGAACCCAGGTCATTTAACTCTCAAGTCTCTTTTTTTAAACTATGCTACTTCTACTCCTACCTCCTCACTCTCCCAAGCCCCAATAATACTCTTCTGCCTCCCTTTATTCTCCCACAGTGCATCCCATTCACCATCAGCCAGGCCCGAGAAGCCATGTTGCAGATCACTGAGTGGCGATTCCTTGCAAGGGATGAGGGTGAGACAGATGTGGCTGAAGACCCCACATGGGGAGAGGATGAGGAGCCTAGGGCCAGCACCACAGACACCTGGGCTCAAGGCTCCGTGCCTGTGCTGCATGCACCTTCCCCTGCTATCCCCCCAGGACTCGAACCCTCCTCCCAACCTGAGGTAATTCCTTCACCACCTTAACCCTGCTTAGTTTATAACCAACACCAGAGCTTCTCCAGCTTCCTCCCATCTAACCTTCCCCCCAGTCACCCCCCAGATCCTCTCCCAATGGCTAAACCCCTTCCTAGACTACTTCTTTGATAATGTAGAAGTGAATAGTCTTGCCACCCCACAGCCCTCACTCTCCTGTTTCCTCCCCCCACCAGGGCACTGAGTATGAGGACCAGCTCCCCTTGCATCAGAAGACTTGGATCTCAGTCCCCGAGGATCAGAGCTTGTCTTTCTGGGAGCCTCCTGAGTTGAGGCCCACCCCAGGACCCCCCCCAACACCAGAACCTTCTTCACAAAGCTCCCAACACTTTGTCTTGCCCCACCCCTGTCTAGATTCAGTCCCTGTCCTGAGCAGTTATCCCTCTCTGGATTTTTCTATATGGGATGGTTCCCAGTTTTCTTTGGAAATGGCCACCCCAGTGAGCCGCCACCCTTCTATAGCTGTGTCCTTATGGGGAAGTCCTCAGGCATCCCTAACTTCACAGCCTGGTTATATTCCATCTCTTTCACAGAGCCCCCAGCTCTCTTTCCATCGAAGTGGGGGTGGGGACAGCTCAAGCCAAGCGAAGGAGATAGGTTTACCTTCCCCCTACTATCTGTCGGTGCCTCTTCCTCCATTCCTAGCTAGCCCTCCCTGGGGCCTCCCAAGAGCCCAGCCTGTCCCAGCCCCCATCCCTTCACTAACTCCCTCATTGCTACCTGCTGCTTCTGCCAAGTTCATTCGCTTACAGCAGGGGCGGTCATACCTAGCATCAGGTCTGGTGTATGATAAGATGGGACGAATCATAGCCATGAATCCACTGGATCCTACTTGTCTGCCCCAGCACCAAATTCAGCCTCTGACCAAAGTTGTGGTCGCTGAGGCAGAGGTCCACCCACTGGAGTCCTACAGGGAGCAAAGGAAGCATGTAAAATATGGGAACAGGTTCAAATTCCAGCCGCCTGGCCACCGCCGCCCTATACCCCACTTCCGTCGTGGTTTTCCTTTCCCCAGCCCAGGGCTTCCCTTCCCAGCCCCTAACTTTGAGCTATCCCTCCAGACCCAGCGCTTCACTCCTCCGAAGCGGTGGTCTAGCATCCAGTGGCCTTGTGCATTAGAGGGGGAAACAGATCTGTTGCAGATGCAGCCACTGGGTTCAAGTCTGATTCCAGGGATGGGGTCAGGACAGATGCCAAGGTCTGATCTGAGTATGCTTCCTCACCATGGTCCAAGAGTCCTTCAAGCCACCTCCCAGCTGATATGGAAACCTTCCCCACTGCTGGATTCAATGAAACTGAAGCCTCATGTGAGCCTCTGGAATCCAAGCAAAAACACACATCGAAGTGGTTGTATTCCTTCCCACATGGAGAGAGAGCAGATCCCTGGTCCGCTGCCTAAGGAGCCTTCTGAGCAGCGACCTATCCAGACCCATGCACTAAACCCTCAGGTCACCGTGGCTCAGCTGCTGAAGGGCTCCCCACCCAAAGTTCGGGCCCTTCCCTCTCGGGACACCCTTAGCACCACTCTCCCTGAGGAGCCCTGAATGAAGAAAGGTTGTGAGTCCTACCATGACATTACAACCCCACCCAGCATCACCCTGAAACCCAAATCCCACTATAATAAATACTTGTGGGGTCCTAAATGTTAGGCTGATATATCCCAGAACACTATCCCAATAATCCCCCCAAAAGAGGATCACTCATGTCCAAAGGCCCTCTAACAAAGACGTTTTTCCCCACTTCCTGACTTTAGGTATCTTCCATTCAAATAGAAGAGACATTCCCTCCCTGCCAGGAACCCTCTAAATAAATTCTGGTACATATGGCCTCTTCTCTCAGAGAGAGAGAATATTCCAAATTGGGATATATAGAGAGTATACTAGAAATCCTGTGTCCAAATGTGAATATTGGCTGGATGTTATTGTCAAGCATAAAGGATTCTTTTGAAATCACTCCACACAATGTGCCAGTCCTGTGTGCTGTAAAATGACGGTTTCTGAAGAAAGAGACACCCATCACTGCCTTTCCACACACAGTCGTGAGGAACCTGAAGACTGAGAGGAGAAAAACCCACACTCATAGGAAACCCCCAGACTGAGTCAGAGGCACCTCTAACATTGGGAAACCCTATTTTTGACAAGGAATCAAGGACTTAGTTGGAAAATACCTCTGAGGCCATCCAGGCAAATCTATCAAGGCAGGAGTACCCTTAACATCCCTATTCGGGGATGTTAAAGGACATTCAGTTTTTACTTGAAGACCTCTAGGGAGGGGAGAATCCACTGTCTTATTCCACTTTGTAATCCGAGCAATGTTAAGAACTTTTTTCTTAACATCAAGCCAGAATATGCCAATGCAATTGACACTTGTTCATAGTTCCAGCTCTCGGAGTCATGAATAAGTCTATTTGCTCTTCTATACTAGAAGTCTTCCAACACTTGAAAAACGATAAGGTCTATTTCCTTCAACTGTTCTTATTTGGCATGAACTTTGCCATTCTATGTTGTCTAGTTCTGGAAACGTTGTAGTTTAAAAATGTGTTTTCTAATACGTGGCTCCCAGAACTGGACTGCAAACCTGATATGACTAAGCCAAGTAGGCTCATGCTATGTATTCTAGACACCAGGACTCTCTGGGTAGCTTAGGGTTGCATTAACTTTTCTGGCAGTCGTGTCTTGCCATTGATTTATCTTGAGCTTAGATCTGCTAAAATACCTAGATCTGGGGCAGCTAGGTGGCGCAGTGAATAGAGCACAGCCCTGGAGTCAGGAGGACCTGAGTTCAAATCCAGCCTCAGACGCTTGACACAGTAGCTGTGTGACCTTGGGCAAGTCACTTAACCCCAATTGCCCTGCCAAAAACAAACAAAAAATAAAATGCCTAGATCTTATACTAACTTGTCATATCTTACCTATCCTGTACTCAATTCTTTAAAAAAGTTTTGTTTATTCTTCTTGGTGGTTTTTTTTTTACATTTTTTTTTCTACTTATTTGCCAGTCTACCACTACTGTGTTGAATCATTCTTTGTGAAAAAGACGAACAGTTAAGCCAAGGTTACTGTGTGTGTCAATAGATACAATGTATTTCTCCTGTAGTCCTCCCCTACAGAGAGAGAGAGCTCTCTCTTTTTATAATTTGTTTCTAATTTTCAACATTCACTTCCATAAGATTTTGAGTTTTAAATTCCACCCCCTTCCTCTCCTCCTGCCTACCCAAGATGTCATGTAATCTGATATAGGCTGTATATGTACATTCGTATTAAACATAGTTTCACATTGGTCATGATATAAAGAAGAATTAGAATCAATGGGAGGAACCATGAGAAAGAAAAAAACAAAGCAACAAAACAAAAAGAGCAAACAGTCTGCTTCCATCTTCGTTCAGACTCCATATTTCTTTTTCTGGATGTGGATAGCATTTTCTATCATGAGTCTTTTGGAGTTGTCTTAGATTCTTGCATTGCTGAGAAGAGCTAAGTCTATCAAAGTTATTCATCACAAGATGTTGCTGTTACTGTGTACAGTGTTCTCCTGGTTCTGCTCATTTCCCTCAGCATTAGTTCATAGAAGACTTTCCAGGTTTTTTCTGAAGTATGGCTGGTCATCATTTCTTACAGCACAACAGTATTCCATTACATTCATATATCACAGCTTGTTCAGCCATTCCCCAAATGATGGGCATTCCCTCGGTTTCCAATTCTTGGCCACCACAAAAAGAGCTGCCATAAATATTTTTGTACATGTGGGTCCTTTTTCCATTTTTATGATCTCTTTGGGATACAGACCTAGTTAGTGCTATTGCTGGATCACAGTTTTATAACCCTTTGGGCATAGTTCCAAATTGCTCTCCAAAATGGTTGGATCAGTTCACAACTCCACCAACAGTGCATTAGTGTTCCAATTTTCCCACATTTTCTCCAGCATTTGTCATTCTACTGTTTTGTCATGTTAACCAATCTCATAGGTGTGACATGATACCTCAGAGTTGTTTTGATTTGCAGTTCTTTAATCAGTAATTTTAGAGCATTTTTTAATATGAGTACATATGGTTTTAATTTCTTCATCTGAAAACTGCCTGTTCATATCCTTTGACCATTTATTGATTGGGGAATGACTTGTAAGAAATTCTCCAAGTTCAAGATTGCAGTAATTCGTTGGATTTTTTTTCCATTCAAATTTAGGAATTTATATTCATCATTATTAAGTCTCACCTTAATAGATTTTGTCTATCATTCTAGCTGTGGAGATCTTTTTTTTGATCCACATTTAGACATCAAACATGTTATGTCCAGTCATCTTTCCAACTTTGTGTCATCTCCATATTTTATCAGCATAGTGCCTTGTATATAATAGATGCATAGTATCTGCCAAATCTATGTCATCATGCAAGACAACACAGGGCCAAATACAGATAACTGGAGCATATCACTAGAGGTCCCTCACCAAATGACAAATTATGGAGAAAATGTGGGAAAATTGGAACACTAATGCATTGTTGGCGGAGTTGTGAACTGATCCAACCATTTTGGAGAGCAATTTGGAACCATGCCCAAAGGGTTATAAAACTGTGCATACCTTATCTTCAAATATAAATTGCTACCACAAACCCATAACATGTTTGTTTTTTTACAGGGCTGATAACCTTGTCCAAACAGATAGTTTCCAGGAACCTGGCAAATTTACAAAATAAGAGGATTCTTTTCTTTGTACACACAGTAATTACCAATTTTTCTCTTTCCCCCCCATAATTTTTCCAGTCCTTAATGAGTCTCATCCCTCAGTAATGAACCTGACAGGCAGGATTTTTTCCCAAAGCTATTGCAGCTCATCTATCCAGAAATTCTCAGGAAGTCTCAAGCTTGTCCCTCCTGTTCCCTTAAATAAGTTTCTCTTTTTGTAGGGAAGAAGCAAGACAGTTCTTAAAATTAAAATTGAATATGATCTATTACAAAAATGGGTAGGAGTCTCATACTTTACAGCCAAATTTTCCAATTTCAAGACACCAACTTAAAGTTATTTTTAAATTGATCAGTATTTTAGTTCATAAGATTCCCTTAGTATTGTGTGGGTCAGAGAGCATTACTCACATTAAAAATAGAGACCATCCTTGAAAAAAAGGCAAAAAAGGAATTTATTGCTTTCTCATGAGAAAGGACACACCTCAGTGTGGCCCAAGATGATGCCAGCACGTGTGTGTGTGTTGCATACAGCTCAAGGCAAGTTATGTAGACCCTAATGCAGAGTTCCCCTCACCCTCCCCACTGGCTCCTCTTCCCATTTACTGGGTTTGAAGCTCACATTCTAAATGCAGAATCCTTTCCCAGCAACAGAGAACAAAGAACAAAAAGACAGACATGAGACCAGGGACTAGTATTCAGCAAAAAGGGAGTAAAAGCTAGATAAACAGGACCTTGCAGGTGTCTGTCTACTGATGTCATTTCTTATCTCTACTTTCTCAGCAGAGCAGTTTCTAAAAATATAGAAGGGGTGCAGGGCGGGGGGGGGGTGCATGGTAGGAGAGGCATAGTCTTGTCCCATACTGAGGGGGCTTCACTATTTCAGCATTCCACTCAATCTCTCCTCTTCAACCTTCTGAAGACCCCTCACACCTTTATTGATATATCTGAATTCTTCTTCTTAACCATCACCCCTTTAAGTAAATGTGGGAAGGATTGATCAGCGCATTGACAAATCAAAGGGGTAATCCCCTTTAGATACATAGACCAAAAAGAAAGCAATAATGCAATTGTCCCTTTAAGATCCAAAAAGTCTTTTCCTATACAGCTGTCTGGCAGGGAACATCATCAATGAAATCCTCTGGTCCTTCGTATTTGTTCCAGCCATCTCCAGCACCGCATCTCAGCATCTTCTTCTTGTCTTTTTGTAGGAACCAGCTTTCTGTCCATTCTCCTCCAAAAGTGACCTTAGCACAATTTTAAACTACATTTCTAATCCTCATAACCCTGATCATTTTTACAAACTCAAAACTGGAACCATGGCCAATTGTCATGTTTAAGAAATTCACATCAGAGCCCAGTGTCTTACACTTTACATTAGTCCATTCTTAATTTTCTTACCAGGAGGATGAGATTTCACTTAAGGAGTTAATAACAGGCTCCACTACATACATAAATATGTTAACCAATTTTTAACACGGTACATATAAAATCTTAAACTTTTAGTCATGCCAAGTTTCTTTGGATGGCATTTACAGAATAAACCATAAGCCATTCTTCTTTTTTAGCATTATTAATTGTAACAAAACTTTAGACAAGCATGATATTAATCAAATAACAAAATAACATTCTTACAAGCCCTTGACCTAATTGTCCCCATACCATTACCAAGAATTAAAGGACACTAACTCATATGGGAACACTAGTCCCAGTCCTATAGTAACCTAAGATGTCCCAGAATCAATTATTTGAGTAAATTTGTTACTGTACTTACAAAAACTTCCAATTATAGAAATTTGCCACCAAGAGATTAGAGACTTATTGGTTATCAGTCCCATTAGGTCTTTGAATAGCAAATTCCAATAATCAGTTTACGATATGACTGTAGTCTCAGATTGCTTAAGGAACATCTCCGAAGCGAGCCCTAACTAGCTCGCATGCATTTCCACCCTTGTTCATAAGGTCTTACTAAGTTGACGCAAAAGTCCTTAATGTAGCACAAATTCTACAGTATTATCAAGAAGTTAAATTCCTAGTTATCACAGAATCCCTTGAGAAAGTGAGGCTGGTGACTTTGCACAATGTCTGCCTCACTTAAATCCAATTCACTTGCATGTCATGGCACTACCTCCCTGATGTCATGATCTCCTCTTCAAGAATGAAAGGCAAAGCACACAGTCTTAGGTATAGGTGATACGGTTTGGTGGTGAAATAGAATTCTGGACATAGATTCAGGAAACTTGGTTTTGAATTCTGCCTCAAAGACCAGCTGTGTGACCCTGAGTAAGGTGTCTGTCTTCTCTATGCCTCATTTCCTTATCTGCAAAATAGAGATTATAACATTCACTTCACAAGGTTGTTGGGGCACGGGAGTTAAATAAAAAAAAATCTTTAAAGTGCTTTGCAAACCTCAAAGTGCCATATGAATGCTAATTGTTACTAGTTATAGCATAGCTTGCCACAACATTAATTTTCCCTCAAGGGAATTTAATAACTGAGTTGTCGACCAGGTGGTGTTCGGCTTGAGTCACCAGCCCAGCACACTTGTCCATTTCTGTTGCTTTTGTGGAAGTCTTCCTAAATGCTGAGGTATCCCTGATTGCCCCAGGGGGTGGTCAGCCTGCAAGAGGCCAGCCTGGTCTTCACACTGATCTAGTAGTGCTTGGCAGGCAGAGATATGCAATTTGAATCAACCTCTGCTGGCTGCATCTGAAATTAGTCTGAGGAATGAAATGAAATAACTGCATAAAACATTTGAAAAACCACAGTCTGTAATTAGCTACTAACCCCCTCCTCACTCCCACAGCCTCATCTAGGCTTCCCCATTTCTGGTCAGGCTCCTGTGCATCTAGGACTCAGATATTTACCCTGCTGTCATCTCATAATTTATTGTACATGAATAGAAAGGACACAAATGAAGCCTCTTATATGAAGGCATCCACCTCTAGCCATCTCCTAACCTGCCTCCTGGTTATCCCAAATCTTTGGATGTGGCAGAGAAGACATATACCTGAGATTCCTGGGAAAGGAAGAGGAGTTAACTACCCAAACTCTTTCTTAAGATCACAAACTAGAAAAAGGGAAAGGTAGAGAGGGAAGAGATGTTGAGAGAAATAATCTTTTTAACTTTCCAGCTCAATGAGATTCATAGTAGTTGGCCATTTTAGCAACTTGGGATCTTCTACTGACACTAGTACTCTCACTCTCAGGATCAGAACTTTTCCCACAATGCTAGTGGGAGTTATCTCTACACTTCCCAATGTGTTGCCAGTCATTACTTACCATGTCCTCATGGCAACCAGAAAGTCCAAAGCCAAATGAAGAGGAGCCTACCCCAGATGCTGCAATGTGCATATCTCATCTTCCTTCTTCCCATGAGGGAATTTGCCCCTGTTACAAATGAGAATCCACTGTGATTTCCATTGGAGGGAATGAGAGGTGATCCCTCTCTCCTATAACAAAGGCCACCCAAATTCACCCAAGCTTGCTGGTAAGCATTACTCCAGAAATAGGAGTAAACAATACAGAGAGATGAGGACAAACAGCTGCAGGTTACACACACATCTTTTATAAAAATCTGAATTAGTCAATGTGTTGGTCTCACACTATGCATGCACTATGCATATTCCTTGTCTGAAGAGGGGCCTTTAGCCACAGGGAGCCCTCAGATGAGGGAAAAGAGAGCCCAACCCTCAGAGAGGCCCCAGTTTGAAGAGGAAACTGTTCTTACCTTCAGCAGGGCTCTGTCTGTTAGGGAGCTGAACCTTTAGGAAGTCACCATTCTAGGGCAGGATGCACCAACAATAGAATAGAAGCCAAAGCAAGGCAGGAAGAAAGAAGTGGGTTACTGTTAGATCAAGGGACAAGGATTGGCAACAGTCTAAGAGAAAGTGTATGTAGACAGCGGTAAAGTAGAAAAATCCTTAACCATTTATTTCTTCTGCACCAGGTCAGACCAATTGAGAGGAGGAGCAGGTAGGGCAGAACCATGTGCCCCTGGCTGCTGTCCCTCTGCTCAGTGTTGCTTTAATGTCTGTCTGTCTTTTGCTTTTTTCTTTCTGCTCTTAAATCCTAGTCATTTGCGTTGATTTTGTCTTCCTCTTTTGAGTTGGGGAGCTCAAGATTGAAGATGAAGAAGGCCAGGCCATGGGGCTCCACT
>CM053623.1:412742880-412802312 GCA_028646595.1 Phalanger gymnotis
CCCCGAGACCATCCAGGCTGTCGTGGGCTGGAGCCCTGCTTCCCTCTGCCACTTTGTGGGTTCTGCAGTTCTAGAATTGGTTCAGAGCCATTTTTTAATAGGTTTTTGGAGGGACTTGGTGGGGAGCTCACGCCAGTTACTGCTTTCCAGTAGCCATCTTGGCTCTGCCCCCCAGGAGGGCCTCTTTTGATTTTGTTTTATTTATGTATAGAAAGGATAGGACTACTTAAGAGACTGCTTGGAGCTCTACTATTCTTTTCACACTTTCAGTCCAAGATACCTGCTAGGGTATCTAGGTTCTTTCTAGAAATGTGCTGAGTCTATGCATAAGGGCAAAAATTAGCAATTCGTAAGGATGGACATTTTGTTAGGAAATGATTAACAAATGCCCCGATATATCATTAAGGCAGAATTCATGACTTCAAAGATAACCATGAATATGCCTGAATGGTCCAGAATCACAGGATATAAGAAATTCTCTAAGTAGAAGGCAGAGGAGTTAAAGCATTTATTGAAACTCAAAAGTAGCAGACCAGTGTCCCCAATTCGACATCCTGGCAAGAACCTTCCAAAACTAGTATGCCCACCTCACAATAGTGACCAGGAGGCCGCAGAAAAACATTATGGCAACAAGTCAAGCCATACTGGTGCTTCCCTCCCCCAATGCCAGGGTCCTCCAGCAAGAAGACCACCCACTGGCCTCAAGCCCCTGCTCAGCACTCTCCGGTCTCCACGAGGGTCAGTCCTGCTTTTTTGTAGCGCCTGCCACTGTCACCACTTTGGCTGCAATCTCCAAGCTGTGTTCCAGCTAGCTGACTGCTTCCTCTCTCCTTTAGCTCTTAACTGCTCTCACCAACTGCCTCTTTGCTCCAACCGTTCAGCAAGCTCCTCCCACCACAGGCTTCATGTCATCATGTGGACCAGAACTCAGGTGCCTACCATTGGCTCCAGTGCTAGCCACTCCCCCCAGGACACTGAGAGCCCCACCCCTGAAGCCCATTCAAATAGGTGGGGAAGATCTTCCCATTCACTGATTGCCTTTACACCCAGCCAGGAAGTTCTGGGAGGAAATTTGATTGAAAATTCAAAGTCATACATGCAAACATTCAGTAATTCAACAAGCATTTATTTTACTATATATTTATATTGGTTATGGGCATGGCTGGTTTGTTTGTTCTGTTTTGTTTTTTTACTGAGAGAGGTTTTCTCTGGATAATGGCTGACACTGATAAATTATGAAATGCTTTCCCTCTTTCTTTGCCCTTTTCTAAGATGTATTTCTTTAATTTATTCTTTTCACCAATTCTCTTCCTTTTCTGCCCATTCTAAACTTTTATTCTTTGGGATTGGTTGGGGTTATATTATTTCAAGCATGTGGGACTTGAGGGGAGATGGCAGAAAGAAAAATCTTGAAATAGATGTTTTAATGGTCTGTGTCTGGACAACTTTAACCCTTAGCAGGAGCACGGCCTTTAAGGTTGGAAGAATGACCTGGAGGACACTGCCTTCTGGGGAAAGGCGTCACCAAGTATGCCACCATACTAGTCACTATACCCACTGCAGCGTACGTTGGTGGGTGCCATTGTCATCCAGGCTGTGCTTCTTAACCCTAACAACCAATCCCATAAATCAGAAAGGATACCTCTTGAGAAACATGCATGGAGTATTCGACAAAGCTGTGGTAATCTATGTGCAGTACCCACCTGGGAAAAGTTAATATCTGTGTTATAAGATACTATCACCCAAACTCTAAACCTTCTCTTACTCCCGCATTCCTAATATCCCATGTACTTATATAATCAAGCAAGATTCTTTTCTGGGTTTGAGAAATATAGAGACAAAAGAGGAATGATTCCTTCCCTCAAGGAGTTTCTACTTTACAGGCAGCTGGGTCAATTGCTGCGCCTGTTCATTCTATTCTACAATAGTGCCAATAGTTTTTGCTATGGCAAAATCCTCCAAACTAGATCACTAGAGACCCAGCTTGGGAGGAGCCAAGCTTCTTGACTGAGTACTCTTGGGACTATGTACCCTTCCTGCCACTGCCCAGGTATTTTCCCCTTCCCTGATTTCTGTCTTGCTCTAAGAACCAAAATCAAGTTGACACTACTATGGCCTCTATGAAGGGCATTCCCAGGATTTTTCCATTCTTTATCTTTGTGACATTCCAGACCAGATCTCTTTTTTCTGACCATTACTTCCCTCAATGTCTTGTTTCCCTTGAGAGAATGCAAGTTCTTTGAGGGGTTAAAGTGTCTTGATTTTGGGAGGCAGAGCCAAGATGGCAGAGTAAAGGCAAAGACTCACCTGAACTCTCCCCCAAATACCTTTAAAATGACTCTAAACAAATTCTAGAGCAACAGAACCTGCAAAAAAATGGAGTGAAACAATTTTCAGCCCAAGGCAACTTGAAAGATCAGCAGAAAAAGTCTGTTGCACCAGGGTGAGAGAGGAGCGACATCATACTGGCCCCCAGCAAACCAGGAGCAGACCTCGGGGCAACTGAATCACTGGCAGCAGTGGTAGCTTCCAGACCTCCCAGCCCACAGACAACTTAGAAGGTCAGCAGGAAAGGTCTGTCACACCTGAGTAAGCATGGAGTGAAGTCCAGCGTAGGCTGTGCCAGCACAGACCTGGCCCCAGCAAACCAGGAGCAGGTCATGGGAGTGACTGAATCAGCAGTAGCAGCTTCTGGAGCTCTCATCCCATAGACAATAAGGGTTGTCGAACAGCTGGTCAGAAGGAGATGACAGGGGTCTCTTTGCTAGCACTGAGTCACAACTCTGTTGCTTTGCCCACACTAGGATCTGGGTGACAGTCCTGGGTGGTAATCCCAGGGTGAGAAGGAGCACTAGCATAGCAGAACTTGCGGCCATGTTGGGGGTGGGGCATTCCTCACAGTTCCAGGGCAGGAAAGAGTCCTTGTCGTTGCTCACAGACCAGAGCACAGGCCAGGACAGTAGTAATCACCTCTCCTTAGATCATACCACCTTGGGAGAACTGAAAATTTACAGGTCCCTAGAAGTGTCTCTGAAAAGAGCTGCACAAAACCCCTGAAACTTGGGGTGATGTGCCCTCCATCCTAGAAGTAGAGCCCTACTTTAACAAAGAGTTGAAGGTCAAATAATAGGCTAGGAAAATGAGCAAACAATGGAAAAAACTCTGATTATAGAAAGTTACTATGGTGACAAGTAAAATAAAAACACACACTCAGAAGGCCTTTTGAAGGAAAGAAAGTAAATCCCAGAAATGAAAAACACTTAGGGCAGGTGGTAGGCAAATTCAGTGGGGATAGTCAAGAATGCTTGAAAGTCCTCTATTTCACTGAATGTCTATTTTTCCCCTGGAGTATTACACTCAATTTTGCTGGGTAGGAGATTCTTGGTTTTAATCCTAGCTCCTTTGACTTCTGGAATATCATATTTCAAGGCCTCTGATCCTTTAATGGAGAAGCTGCTAAATCTTGTTTTATCTTGATTGTGTTTCCACAACACTTGAATTGTTTCTTTCTGGCTGCTTTCAATATTTTCTCCTTGACTTGGGAAACTCTGGAATTTGGCTACAATATTCCTAGGAATTTTCCTTTTGGGATCTCTTTCAGGAGGTGATTGGTGGATTTTTTTGATAATCATTTAATATAATTTGAATCTCAAAAAGGGCCAGAACCTGAACTAATCATTCAGAAGAAGCTTCTTGGCCTAACAAATATTTCCTTTTCTGTATAAACTCAGAGAATGCCTCTTCCTGTGTCAACAAGGCCAGATGGAGCTGACTAAGAGCATTTTTCTTCTGTCTATGGCCACTAAGGATGAGGACCTTAACCTGAGACACTATCCTGAATAATGGGACCTTTCTTATCTTAAGGCATGTTAAACACAGATATCCTGGGTTGTATTTTTGATTGATGCTTTATCAACTCTCCTATCTTGTTGTGTTTACCATCTATTCAATTAAGAAAATTCCTTTCTCTTACTATGGTTAAACATATATGGAGATCATAATTTTGAGTGACACAGACACCCTGAGTTGGGATTGTTCTAAAACATATTTAAGGCTGCTCATTCTTTTATCAGACACTTATGTCTTTTATCAGACACTTTTATCAGTACTTATGTTTTGGCTCTGTGCACACATGTATTCTTCTAGTGTTAAGGGAATAAAACAATATGAATGTGTATATCACCTAGCCTGTTTGCCTCTTTTAACTAAACTTTCAGGTTGATATTTTCAATTTCTATTTTATCCTCTAGTCCCAGAATATCAGGTAAGTTTTCCCTGATAATTTGTTGAAAGATGATGTCTGGGCTCTTTTTTTGATCATGGCTTTCAGGCAGTCCAATAATTTTTAAATTACCTCTCCTGGATCTATTTTCCAGGTCAGTTGTTTTTCCAATAAGATATTTCACATTGTCTTTTTTTTTTATTCTTTTGGTTTTGTTTTGTAATTTCTTGATTTCTCATAAAGTCAATAGCTTTCATTTGCTCCATTCACCACTGCTAGATCTTCTGTGATTGTAATTGTGGCACTGTGATATTTAATTTTTTTTTCTTCTTTTATCCTTGAGCTGGGGGTTTTGGAATTTGGCTATGATATCTCTGTAGGTTTTCTTTGTAGAATCTCTTTCAGGTGGTGATCAGTGGATTTTTTTTTCTATTTCTACTTTCTCTCTTGTTCTAACACTTCAGAACAATTTTCTTTAATTATTTCTGTATTATTGTATCAAGATTCTTTTTTAAATTACAGCTTTCAGGTAGTCTCATTATTCTTAGTTTCTCTTCTTGATCTATTCTCCAGATCAGTTGTTTTTCTTATGAAATGTTTCATATTCTCTTCTATTTTTTCATTCTTTATATTTTATTTTATTATTTCTTGGTCTCTTCTAACTTCACTGGCTTCCCTTTGCCCAATTTTAATTTTCAAAGAGTCATTTTCTTCCTTAAGATTCTGGATCTCCTTTTCCAGTTGGTTGACTTTTTTTTACATAATGTTCTTGGTTTTCTTGGATTGTTTTTATTTTTAAAATTTTTTTCTTCAATTTCTCTCATTTGATTTTTTTAAAGTCTTTTTTAAGTTCTAGGAATTATTTTTGGGCAGATGATCATTTGACATTACTCTTTGGTGTAGGAAAGGCTTTTTTTTTGCTTCAGTATCCTCCTCTGAAGATGAACCCTGGTCTTCTTAATTCCCATAGTAACTTTCTGTAGTTGGATTATTTCTCCTTTGCCTGCCAGATCAAATAGCTCAAAATTTTAATTGTGGCATAAGCAAACTGCAACTTTTCACTGGAGGCTCTGTGCCCCTTATGAGCAAGGGAGGTCAGAAGAAAAATAGACTCAGAAACACATGCCTCCTTAGTGGGAGAGCAAAGGAGAAGGTCATTCATGTACTGTAAAAGGGTGGAATTGTTGTTGTTGTTTGTCCTTTGTTCTCAAAGAGGACCGTGACATCAGGAAGGTGATCCCATGACTTGCAAGTGAATTGGATTTAAGTGAGGGAGAGCTGTGCAAAGTGACCAGCCTCACTTTCTTCTCTGGAGCCATCTGGGTCCAATGGTTCTGGATGACTAGAGAGAAGTACTTGAGAAAAATAAGTGAGACTTTCAGTTGAGTGTAAGGGTAAGACTTTCCATATATGCTCACAACCTTCCCGGGTAAAGGCAAAAAGGAACTGACTACCAGGATCTAAGGGGATGTTGAAAAAGGTACTGTGGAGATCAGGAGGAGCCAGGAGGGATGTGAGTAAGGAAAATGTGAGGATTTGGGACCACTGGGGTTCCAGAACAACACAGGAATCGATGGCACCAACCTAACCCTACTGGCTTGTGTACAGGAAGAATAAAGGTGTTGCAGGGGCTGGTAGAAGGGATAAAGAGGCTGGTATCAATAAGAGGGCATATGCCCTTGATTGTCAAGGGGAAGGGGATACTGGGGAACTCGAGGCTGAGGTTTGAAGGGGTCGAGTTGGATCTGGATTGGAGGGTCACTGAGAACTCTCCCAATATCAGTGTTCCTGGAGGCCCAGAGGGAAGAAGGAATTTTGGGGACTCCAAGAGAGGGTTGGAGGAATTAGTGGAGTTTCCAACAGAAAGGGTGGTGTCAGCATCAGTGGGGATCTCAATAGCCTATGAGGCAATTATGATGGGAACATTGCCCATAGATGAAGCTGATGCCACAGAAAAAACCCCTCAAAATCTTCATTCCTGGGCATTCTTAGCCGAGTTAGGATTTTTAAAGGGAGGTCTCTTGAGGGCTCCTGGGGAGGAGGAGTGAACAAGAATCACAACCTTCACTTGAAGGAGCAACACTTGTTTTTCCAGTGGCCAGGTTTCCTACAGTAGAAACAAAGCTGATTCATAGAATGACCACCCTAGGGGAGCTGAGGGTCCAGGGGAAGAAGGTTTGGGAAATCCAGCCTGTTGTCCTTGCTGGAATTGTTGCTACTGCAGATTCTCAGCTTTTTCCTCAGTGAGAGTGGCCTGAAACTGGGATGCCAATTTAACAAGACCAGAAGTGGGGATGGTCTGACAACCCCAATTTCCCCTTCTGCTAGATCAGCCCTTTGAAGGTTTCTGAAGGCCATCAACATAGAGTCAATTAAAAATGACAAGGCTTTCATGTAACAATAACAGTAGTATTGTTCAATGATCAGCTATGACTGACTTAGCTCTTCTCAGCAATACAACGATCCAAGACAATTCCAAAAGACTCATGACGGACAATGCTATCCACATCCAGAGAAAGAACTGATGGACTGTAAGTACAGATCCAAGTATACCATTTTCACTTGATTTTTTTTGCTTTTTTATTCTTTTGTACTGTTTCTTTTTTCACAACATGATTTATATGGAAATATGATTTACGTGATTGCTCATATATAACCTACATCAAATTGCTTACTGTCTTAGGGAGAAAGAAAATTTGGAACTGAAAATTTTATTTAAAAATTATAGAAACTGTGGGAGGCTGGATCCCGCCCAGCTCTGGACCAAGGTCGCCTGGGCGGAGTCTGAGACGCTCGGGGGTGTGGCCTGCCCTTGAGGCACTGGAATGCACTGGTAAGGATGCGGGCTCGGCCCCAGGGAGCTACACTTGGGAGGAGCTGGGGGAAGGGTACATCCCTGCCGACCTGAGGGGGTGGGGGAAGAACGAAGAAGGAGGAGAAGAAGAAGGGGAAGAACACGGGAGAACAAAGAGATAGATCTAAGGGGAACAGGATGTAAGCAATAAAGTAGTAGTGCCTCTGCCACCCGGTGTTCTCTGCCTCTGTTTGATCCCTGTTCCCCTTCGGGTACCACTCCTGGGGGATGGGGGCTGGCGAGGAGCCCCGCTGAAGACCCGTTGCTCTCCTCAGCCAGGTGAGTATGGTAGGGTAGGGCTGTGATCCAAGTGAAGGCTCAGGGAGGGCAGGGCTAGCTCCCTCGCCCCGAGCAAGAAACAATTAAAAAAGTTTAAAATTGTTTTTACACATAATTGGACAAAATAAAATACTATTTAAAATGCACAGAAAAGAGAGTAGCTACTGTCTCCTCCCTCATCTCCAGCCATGTTTGGGAGTGTGTTGTCTTTCTTCACCACCAATGTTCTCGAATTCTTAGCCACCGCAATGCTTAATGGTAGACAAGTCGAGTAAAAGGGCAAAGACAAAGACCACCAAGAAGTACCTTCAGCATGCAACATCAAATGTGTTTGCTATGTTTGATCCGTCACAGATTCAGGAAATTTAAAGAGGCTTTCAATATGATTGATCAGAACAAGGATGGTTTCATTAACAAGAAAGATTTATATGATATGTTTGCTTCCTTAGGAAATAATCCAACTAATGAGCACCTAGATACCATGATGAATGAAGCTCCAGGTCCTATAAATTTTACTATGTTCCTCACAATGTTTGGGGAAAAGTTAAATGGAACAGATCCAGAAGATGTCATCAGAAATGCTTTTGCTTGCTTCGATGCAGAAGCTACAGGCACCATTCAGGAAGATTACTTGAGAGAACTGCTGACAACAATGGGAGACAGGGTCACAGATGAAGAAGAAGTAAATAAGTTGTATAGAAAAGCACCTATTGACAAAAAGGGAAACTTCAATCATATAGAGTTCACATGCATTCTTAAACATGGAACAAAAGACAAAGACGACTAAAAGGAAATGTCAAATTCATGCCAACAGTTCTTATTTTCACTTTGTTTATTTCTGAGACTTTCTGATACTGTTTGCATGCACTCAGCTTTACAGCTTTTGCTTCTCATGTATTTATTCCAAGCCATTTGTGATACACGTGCACCTCTATAATTAGACTGGAAAAAAGGGGTTATCACTTTTTTTAAAAATAGAATTGGAGAAATGATCGTTGACTTATGAAAGACTAAAGGAAAAAAATCTCAAGTTTCTGGTTTTAGCCGGATTTTTTATACTTTTTGTAATAAATACTTTTAAAATAAAGGTTCAGGACAAAGTATTTCCACTAAATACAGGTGTTAGGTATATTTAAGTAATTTCTGAAAATAAAAAAATCTAGTGTTTTAAAATCTCAGTGTCCAAACACTAAGTTATAGCTTATACATGAATCAGAAATTTCTTCCTCAGGAAGAGGTGTTAATTCCTCTGTTCTTTATTCTTGTGCCAGATTAAAAACAGTTCTGAGATGAAGTACTTGTTCAAAACCTTTAGCTCAACAAAAACTAATCAGCAGATGGAAGCATGGGAGTTTATTTAGTACTATTCATTGCTTCCAGAGAATGTATGAAGTAAATTGTAGAAAAAATGAGAGGTATCTACTAGTTTTTCCACCATCTCCAGCTTTCTGTCTACCTTCACCATTTTTGTATTCCCAGCACCTCTTAGCATCCTGGACATTGAATAACCAACTGTGTTGAACCGAAAGTTAAACAAGTACCATAGTGCCATAATCTCATTTGTATGAGCAGGTTTCCTTTGCTCTCTTCTAATTTTGATTTACATTTGCATTGTTAATTTGTCGTGCTTGAGGAGCTTTAATCCTAACCAAGCTATATCTTCCATTATCTATTTTGAACATTTGAGCACTGCTTAAGTTCATAGAACAAGATTATTCCATGTTTAATTTTAAATTTATAAGAATTTTTATTAGAATAGTTGCCTAAATTTATACAACTATTTAAATAGAGAGGTGATTCTAAGTGCCTTAAAATTGGAATTTTGTCTTTTTAAAAATTGTTTGTGGCTGTTAGATTTCTTAAGAGGAATTTCCATATATATCTTTATTGAAGTATCTGTGCCTTTTGAAGGCAAAGCCTTTAAAGGTGTATTACATTTTATCTAATACTGCACAAGACTTTGCACTGAATTATATAATGAATCCTAGTCCTTGCATGGTCCCTTCTTCATCTCTACTGCACTGAGCAAAATACATATCTCTTAGGAAAAAAGTTATATAAAAGTTATTTCAATCAACTTAGGTAATGTTTTAGGGATAGCTTCTAAAAGAGTCTGTCCTACTTTTACCCCCCTTTTCATGTGTTTCTTGGGAAGGATTCCTCCTTCCAAAATATGTAAATGATAAGGTCAAGTGGATCAGTCCATCAGGCAGAACCAGTGTTGGGCTTCTCCAGGCCCAACAAGGACCTAGACTAGTTGATAAAAAATAAGGGAGGTCTGGGTGGCACATAGAAAGGACTGAAAGAAATTCTGAAGTGAACTCTGAGAGGTCTTCTCAAAACCTGGGGAATTCTTTCTCCATCTCCCAGAGGCTGGCCTGAGTCCATGGGAGTCCTTTACCATCATTTTTTTTTAATTTTAAAAGGGAATTGGTAGAGGAGAGGAGGTAAAAGATGGATAGAGGCATTCATTAGAGCCGAGGAAATTCTTTTTGACATTATTCTTGAATCCCTCTCTCAGGCTTTTCATGTTCCCTGAGACTCTGTATTTTAGATTAATTTTCTTTCTTAAGGTATTCTGACTGGTCTAATCCTTCCTAGAGGAGAAATATTTAAGATTCAGCCTCCTTTTTTTCAGCTTTAAGTTTTTGAATGTTTTCCTAGAGGGAAGTGCTGCGATTCTCATTCCCTCTTAATGGTCTCTAATAGCCACTGGTTAAAAACAGTTCCATTCAGGGCATTTGATTTTTGACTCTGCCTTGTCAAGAGACATCCTTAAATAGTTAATTTTATCCTTTTCAAAGGATTCTCACTGTAGACAGTGGTATTAAAGATCAGATTTTGTCAATGACTATCAACGTTCCAAAACTTTGTTAGTATACAAAGCATACTGGAAAGTCATTTGACCAGCCATGGTTACCTTAGGGGGAACAGAAAAGGTGGACCCTGACTTGCTCATGGGTCACTACCAGATTCTAAATTAAAGAGTTAACTCAACCAGAGGAGGCAGGAGTCTGGGATTCGAGGGTGACCAGGTACTCACTGATCCAATGGGAGGGGACACAAGAGGTCTGTGCTCGTACTAGGAGAGATAGCCTCCAATGAATCCCACTTCTGACCGCAAAAACATACTAATGTAAAAATAAACCAAACTCACATATAGAAAGTGTCCTTAATTGAGGCCAAGGAGTCTTGTCCCAGCATACAGGAGTACCCAAAGGTGGGAGTTACAACAAAGGTTTTATACACACCATAAGGGCAGCTGGATAGGTTGATGGAACAGTGGAGTCATGAGTTGTTTACTACTTTAACCACAGAGTCACTTGAAATGCTGGGCTTGGGAGGGGACATAGTCTGCAACAGCGAAAGTGATGGTTTCTGGAGGCAGACCTAACCCAGTTCTGGTAAGTTTTAACAGGCTCAATTAGCACAGCCTGGACTATGTTTTAGGTGGTCACAAGGGCCTTGGTGCAGTTGTTTCAACAGTGTTATTTGCTCTAACAGTCAAGGCAATTCAAAGTCTAAAAAAGGGAGATAGTTCAAATCAATTTCACGTGCTTCTAGAAATGAGTTAAAGAAAGGTTCCTCCCTTTCCCATGTCATAGCCTACCTACTAATGCTCTAACTCAATGGTTCTCAAATATGTTGCTCTCAGGACCCCTTTGTATTCTTAGAAATTATTGAAGTTTTATTTATATAGGTTGTACATATTAATATTTGTCATATTAGCAATTAAAACTGATAAAAATTTAAAATTCATATTTATTCAATTAAAAATAATAAACCCATCATCTGTTAACATAAATGACATATTTTCATGAAAAATAGCTATGTTTTCCAAAACAAAAAAAAAATTAGTGAGAATGGCATTAAAGAACCGGAAACTGAAAAAAATGTCCATCAGTTGGAGAATGTGATAGAATACTGTTGTGCTGTGAGAAATGATAAAGGGGATGGTTTCAGAAAAACCTGGAAAGACATATGAACTGACACAAAATGAAGGAAGCAGAACCAGGAAACAATTTACCTAGTAACAGCAAAATTGTAAAGATAATCAACCGTGAAAGACTTAGTAATGCTGATCAATATAATGATCCACCATAATTCCAAAAGACTCATAATGAAAAATGCTAAACACTTCCAGATAGAGCATTATGGACTCAGACTGCAGGTTGAAGCCTCTCTTTTTTTTAAAAAATTATTTATTTTTAATATTTTTCATTCTAAATTCTTTCCCTCCCGTCAGCCCCTCCCCCGCCCATTAAGAAGGCCAGCAATATAGTATCTTTTTTACCAGAACATGGCTAATGCAGAAATATGTTTTGCATGACTTCATATACTTAAGGAGTATTATATTTCTTGCCTTCTTAATGGGTGGGGAAAGGGTGCAATGAGGGAGAGAATTTGGAACTGAAAATATGTGATGGCAAGACTTTTTGCCTTTGTTTTTTCTTTAGGAGTGTTTCTTAGCACTAAGGCAGTCAAATACCTTTGATGAGTCTTGCCTTTTAAACGTAATGGCAGGCAAAGTGGACTGATTTTCTTGTCTTTTGTTCTGGAGTACTTCTCAGCATTGGGGCAATCAAGTGACTTTGATGAGTCTTGCCCCCGTTGCTTCAATTGGAGTCTTTGAATCAAGAGTGTTTGATGATCTGCTTAAGAAACAAGAAAGCCCCAGGCCCCAGGCCCCAGGCCCCATGCCCCATACATTTTTGCTAAGTAGGTACTAAGCCTCAGGGCCCTGAGAATTGTATACATGCTCTGAGGTTGGCATTTTATTTTGGGGGTTTCACTCATTGGAAGAGTGGTCAAGTGGTTTGGCCAGACAAGACTCTGGGTCACCATTAAGAGTCCCCTTGACTTTGAAAACCCAGATGTTGGTGCCTCTCTCTCTGGTAACTATGTATTGCTATGGTCAGATGGTTAGAAATCTGTCTATTGGTTTGCGTTATTTTTTTTCTGCTTGTAATTCCTGTTTGTGTTTTCTCTGAAGTTCAGGGTGATGACTTTTTCCCCTGAACTAAGTGAATGCTACATGTATGTTTAATTAAAGTGAGATTGTAAATCCCTTAAAGTTGCTTTCCTTAGAAAAGCAGATCAAAGAACCTGTGCTAGTAGCCCTCCTGCGTGCTGGTGTTATTGGCCTTACACAGTCACAGTAGTGGTGTGAGGGATAATCTCAAAGGGTGAAGTCTCCTCAGGGGGTTAATGATTCCCTGTGTGCCCCTGGTAATTGTTGAAACTTGCAAAAATGCATCTGCAGATAGCTGGTGTTGTGGAAACCTGCCTTACAGCATATCCTGACCCCCTTATCGCACTCATATTCTGTTTTTAAGCATGGAGTGGAAAATTATTAAAAGACTTCCTCTTCCTTGTCTCTGGGTAAAGTTTTGTAATTTTCCACTATCCTTTGTTGCTGGAGATTTCTGTGAGTAGATTGTGAACCCCGAACTCCAGCCAATGGAGGATGGGGGGTAGGAGGTAGGGTATAAAGGATTCTTATTGATTTAACCAACTTGCACTCCCTGTCCCTCATTACTCTGAGCTATGAGGGGAGTGCCCTTTCTCATGAGAAAGTAATAAACTCCTTTCTGCTTCTATGTAACTTAGGCTCTGGATATTTTATTTTAGGTAGTGGTCTCTATCCCACATAGTGGCAAATAGCATTGTTGTTATAAAATAAAAATAAAAATTTTTAGAAGAGACAAATGGCACAGTGTACATATTTTTGTAAAGCTCTTTAGTGTTTGGCTTGATAAAAGACTGCTGAATTCTCATATTAGCTTCTGCATTTATTCTGCTGTAATATGTTGTTTTGGTTATATGCATATACATGAAGGTATATGAAGAAAATGTGTATATGAAGTATGTGATGGAAGTATATGAAGTAATGTATATATAAAGAAAATCAAGGCTTGTAGAGATGAGTAGTTAGAAAAGGGAGAAATACTTTAATAGGCAATTAACATCTTGGTATTATTATGAAAATAGTTTTGACCATCTAGAACCCCTGCAAGGGTTTGGGGGAACCCCCAGTTATGCTCTTAGCATACTTTGAGAGCTGATGTTTTGTTTTCTGTTGGCTTACTTTGTCACAAATTTAGCTTTTCAATTGAAAGCTAAATCAGAAGTGAGTTTGCACAAAAAGTTAAAATATCGTGTTCTCTTCCTTTTTTTCCAGGGGGATGACTGAGGCAATCCTTTACCCAGCTGCCCTGTGGCTCCAAACCCTGGGTGCTAGTACTGTTTCTTGTTTCTTTTATATTCCATTCTTACTTGATGCTAGGAAACGGATACCTGGTGACAGAATTGACCAGAGACAAATTTACAAGAGACAAATGAGCTTATGAGCTTCAGAAGGTTGGAAGAGACATAAAAGGCTCTCTTAGCAACCAGACTTGTTAGCAGAAACCACTGGAACTGGTAGGATTGGCTGCCCAATTCAGAGCAGCAGCCCGGCAACCTGCTTGACCCAGCCCATACCTATCAGTCAAGGAACCATGTTCTGGATGGAGCCAGCACAATTGAGCGAGGGATCACTTTGTCTATTGTATCCCAATACCGAAACTGTATTCCAAACTGAGCTTAGTGAGGGGTGTGGGGTGGGGTGGTGCGCCTTTGCTAAGGGGAAAAAGGACTCCCAGAGCCAGGAGTTGTGAGGTGTTTCGTGTGTGTATACCTCATTGCCTTCGTTTTTTTAAGTTTGAGACTTCTTCCCCAGACGCTGTGCGTGCCTGTTTTTTTTTTTTTGAGGAATATTTTTTGTGGGGAAAAAGGTTGTTGTTTCTGCATAAAAGCCAAGAAAATGAGGGGAAGGGGGCAGGGAAATGGGAGATTTAAACGTGTGTGTGTATGTGTGTATGTGTGTGTGTATGTAGAATCACATGAAAAAGCTGTGTATTTGTCTCAATGGTGTACCTACTTGTTAGGCTCCATCTCTTGCAAGAACCTTAAATAAAAGTCCTTCCTAATTCACCAGTGGCTTTGCAGAGTTCTTAGTAATGTGTGAGGTAAATAAAATGTGAAGACTTCACAGGGAAGATATGTATAAATGTATATATATCTATGTCTATACTAAGAAATGTTTAAAAATCAAGAAATAGGAAAATAGGGAAGTGGAAAAATTCTGAGGCCATGAGAGTCTGATGGCTCAGCCTCTGGGAAAGTTTACCCTGAAACTCTTTGTTCTTTCCTATGGTTCTGGTTTAAAGATTTGCTCAGTATGAATAGGGTCACTGTGACCTGCTTTCCTTTACTGTAAAAGTACTGTAAAAGAATGGAGAGGGTCTCCCCCTCCCCTTATCCTATTCTCCTTCTTTAGATTTATAGATGTCACCTCAGTTGTAATCATTAACTAAGGGAATGGGAATTGGAGTTTCTGTGCCTCGATTTTCCAGTTCTTTGTCTAGCTTTTGTGCTCAGATTATAACCCCACCTCCCAGCCAATGGTGAGAAGGGTCAGAGGTGGGCAGGAATTCTCTTGTGTTGGGTATAATTATGGGTGCTTTGCCCCTTGTACTTTGCCTCTTTTGCTGGTTCTGCTCTATGCTAGCAGAGGACGCCCTATTCTCGATAATGGAATAAAATTTATTTCTGTTCCCACCCTGAGATGGCTCCTTATTATAAATTAACTTTTAATTGGTGAGGGTCTTTCATCCCACACAGTTTGAACTGTTTCTTGCAATTTTGTAACTTAGCAAGTTATCCCTTCATAAAAACTAATTGACGTCAACTAGTTAATTGCTTTTCGGGGGGATGGCTGATAGCATTAGAAGCCACAATTCTTATGGATCATCCCTGGCACCAGGAGGGAGAAGTCAGCTATCCTCTAGGGACCCAGCCTCCCAGTTCTAGTGAGGGCTGGGAAAGCAGCCCAGAGGGGAATACTACATCCACAATACTCTTATTTACACACTTATGGTTCACCTGAACTGATTAAAAAAAAAAAAACCCTGTTAATTATAAAGTCTATCTCCAGCGTATTCTTTTGCATTGGCTAAGCTCCATGCTTGGAATTCTCTCTCCTCTTTTCCTACACTTCTTAGTATCTCTAGTTTAAGATTCAGCTCAAATGCCACCTTTCCCATGAAGACTCCCGATGTCTCTCCTCCAATGTGCCCCCCCTTCCCCCCACTCGAGTATTGCCTTGTAACTATTGGGACCAATATCATAAATGCTTTTTTATCTGCCTGTTTCTCTCCCCTGTGTGCAAGTATATTAAGGCTTCCTTTTTCTTAAAAAAGAGATTAAGAAATAAGTATTTCTGCAGTCTAAAGTTCTTTCCCAGATCTACAGCATGGGGGAAACCTTATTATTCCATCAGATTTCTAGGAAAACAATGCCTTCAGCTACCTTCTCGTTGCCCTTTCAAAAGTGTTTCTGAAGGGTAGCTACCACGGCACAGTGGATGGAGCACTGGGCCTTCACTTAGGAGGATCTGATTGCAAATCCTGCCTCAGACACTCACTAGCTGCCTGAAGTCTCTTAAACCCATCACCTTAACAACAACAAAAAAAAAAGGTGAGGGGGTGGTTCTGTAGCCCTGCACCTAAATTGCAGAAGACAGAATTTTCTTTGATATAGTGTAGAATGTCATGCCGACATGTGTTTATTAAGTGCCTACTATGTGCCAGGCAGTGTCTATGGGCTGAGGATACAAATAAAGGCAAAAACAGTCCTTGCCCTCAAGGAGCTCACAATATGATGGAAGATCCTTAAGGAAAGGGACAAGTTTCAGTTCAATTTTGGTATCCATGCGCTCTGAGGTTTGTAGGGCACTTTACAAATAACCTTACAACAACCCTGAAAGAGGTGCTATTTAATCCCATTTTAAAGATGGAGAAACTGAGGCAGCGGATTTGTTGAAGGTCATGCCTCTAGTAAGCAACCTGGGAAGTTGGGCCTATTATCCCCATTTTACACTGGGGAAACTGAGGCAAGATAGGACACATGACTTGCCCAGAGTGACCTAGCTGGGACACTTCTGAGGCAAATTTGAACTCAGAACTTCTTGACTCCAGGCCCAGCACACTATTCACAACGCCACCTCCAGCCTCTGGGCACTTGCTCAGTGTTTGTAGACGGGCTGATTGATTTAGGGCAGCTGGAGGGTGGATTGATGGGTCCTCAGGTGGATCACCCTCACGGGTCCAGGAGACAACGACAAAAGCCCGTTCCCCGCCCCGCCCTCTCCTCCTCCTCTTCTCTCTTCCGCTCACTAGGGGCGCTCTATCCTACACTCGCTTCCTTTTCTTCTGCCATTAGGGGCCTCCCGTGGCTTCAAGTTCCCAGTGCGCCTGCTCCTTCCTTCGGAGGTCCCCGCCTCCTCCGGGGCTGTCCGCCGCAATGCCTGATTAATGTCCGCCCAGGACCCACTAAGTTCTGAGCTCGCGGCTGCTCTAGAGTGGGGCTTCGAGAAGAATCGTGTACAACCCTCACTCCGGTCCGAAGCCGGGGGCCGCGGGCCTCGAGGCTCTGGCTTGGAGCGAAGCGGAGAGGAGGGCAGCATGGAGGGCAGCTTTCCCTGAGTGTGTTGGGGCGGGGCGGTGCCGGTTTGGGAGGGGTCTTGGGCGGTGGCCGCCGTTGGGGGCAGCCGCGGAGTCTGCAGGCCGGCCCCTGACAGGTAGTGAGGCGCGGCGGGGGCGGCCCACCCCTTCCCCTGCTTTCCTCTCCCCTTCGGGCGCCAACAGTCCGAGACCCTCCCCTCCCGGGTCCGGGGGAGTGTATGTCTGGTCGGGGGGTGGTCCAGGTTCAGGCCTCGGGTGTATCTCTGTGTGTGTGTGCCTGTGTCTGTCGGGGGAAGAGGGGTCAAGGCACAGGCCTGGGGCTGGAAGAGGGACCAGAGGAGGTCAGGGTTCTGGCGGGGGAGGGGCAGGGGGTCCTGTATCTGGAGGCGATGGGCATAAGGTAGAAGCTTGGGGCAGGAGGGTCAGGGTTCAGGCCTGGAGGGGGGATTGTATGTGTGTGTGTGGGAGGTAAGGGTATAGGCCGGAGGCAGGAGGGAGTCGGGGTCCGGGCCTGGTTTGGGGGGAGCTGGAGGGAGGTCAGGGTCCATGTCCGGACTTCGTGGGAGGTGCGAATAGTTCAGACTGTGGCCTGGGTTTGTAGGAAGGGTGAAGGATTCAGACCTGGTGCTATTGGGGACTTGGGGGCGGGGTATTCGTCAGGATAAAGAGTTCCACTTTAGAGAGCTAAGGCATTTTAGGGGTTCAGGAGACAGTGCAAGAGGAAAGTTCCAGCATTTCACCTAGGATTGGTGGAAGATGTTTTAGCAAGAGCAGCAGTTGTGGAAGAAGAGGAACCATTTCTGTACTAAGAAGGAGTTGAGGTGGTCTGGCAGGGGTGGGGGGGCGGTACTGGTTTGGCCTGGTGTATGTGTACTAGGGGTCCAAGACATTGGGGAATTTCTGAGCTGACGCCAGCCCTAACGTCTGTGGCTCACCTGGTAGCTTGTAGAAACCTTCCCATCATCCTGCCTAACTTCAGCTGCTGTTGGAGGCTCCTAGGCTCCAGATTTCTTCCATGTTTCCCCACAGATGGGAGATATCTCCTCCACGGGAGCTGGAGAATTTCCCTTCAGACCATGTTGTATCATGCTGAGAGGTCTGTCAAAAGAATAAAAGCATAGTTTTAATAAAATATGGTCTTAGTGCTAGCATAGCTTAGCGGTCAGGAGCCTGTGGGCATAAATTAGTTTTGTATATTTGGGTATCTTGCTTCTGATTGCTTGGTAATCAAAAAATCCATGACAAGTTATTTCATCTATCTCCCTGATTTTAGGCAGGTCCACAACTAAGCAAGACAAGTTTTTTGAGGAGGTGACAACTTTATAGTTTGTGGCCATATTGAGCAATCAACTCACACTTAATGAGCACCCAGTCTTCAAGTCACTGGGGATATAAAGAGGTATATAAGACGAAATAAGGAGATGGAGCATTTATGTAAAAAGGTCAGTAGGAATACAAGGCATTCCATGATGTGTCGACCACGAAGTATGGAATTGAATGTCAGAACTGACCCCCTTGTCTTCCAGTTGGGAAAATAGAGGTCCAGGGATGAAACTTGCCCTCAATCGCACAAGTTCATAAAAGTTAAGAGTAGAGAAAGAACACAGTGGGCTGGAGTGGTTAGAGAAGAATTCACCAAAGAGGTGTATACCTTGAATGGGCTTTGAAAAGTTGGGTGAATTTTTAAATTAATGGAGAGGAAAAAAAAGAGCAAGCTGGGTTGAGGTTTGGTGGTGAGGAAAATGATAACATTGGGTTCAAACTATATAGTATTTTCAGTACCAGGATGAGGAGAAGCATTAATTTGACTGCCATGTGCAAGACTGGAGTAGGAAACAGACGAGGAAGGAGATAGGTTAAAAGGCTCCTTCAGTGATATATGTGTGAGGGCTAAGGGGGTAACAGTAGGGGCGAAAGTGAAGGAAGGAATGGGAGAGGCTTTACTGAGGAAAACTTGGTTGAATTTGGGGTTAACTAGATGTGAGGAAGGAATCACATGATGTCAGAGACCATTAGGCTAATCTATATTTGTACAGAAATCCCCTCTACAACATCCCTTACAACTGGGTTATACTGCCTTTGCCTGAAGACACTAGTGAGGGTGAATCTTTCCTTTCTTGCATATTTTTGGATAGCTGTAGTTGTTGTGAAACTAATTCATTACATTAAACTTAAATAGACCTCTCCGAACTTGAACTCATTGCTACTGGTTTTTCCCCTCTAGAACCAAACAGAACAAGCCTGATCTCTCTCTCTGCCCTTCGAGTATTTCAATACAGCTATCATGTCTTACGTTCTTCTCCATGCTAAACATGCCAAGCTTCTTCATCTGATACTTATGACATGATTTAAGTTCTTTATCCCACCTTCTACAAGAAACCTTTCCCAGTCCCTCTTAGTTCTAGTGCCTTCTCTCTGCTGGTTATTTCCAATTTATCCTGTATATAGGTTGTTTATACATAGCTATTTACATAATGTCTTTCTCGTTAGACTGTAAGCTCTTTGATAACAAGGACTGGCTTTTGCCTTTCTTTGTATCCATAGTAGATGCTTAATAAATGTTTATTGACTGACTGACTCCTGATTCCCTTCCTGTCGTTTGTCATTGTCCTGAAAAGTGGTGCCCAGAACCAGAGTCCAGTTGGGTGACCAGGACAAAGGTCAGTGAAAATGTCACCTCCCTCTTCCAGGATATAAACTCTACACACTTTATGAATTAGATTCTTTGGCTTCCACGTCACATCACTGGCACATACTGAACCTGCATTCTGCTAAAACTCCTTGATATTTTTCATATGAGCTGTTTTCTAGCCATGGTTTTTATATCCCTTGTGGAGTTAATTTTTTGGTACTACCCAAATAAGCGTCATTACGTTTATATTTATTAGATTCCATTTTATTAAGATTAAAATCCATCATAATCTGTTGAAATCTTTTCGGATATTGATTCTGTCATCCAACTTGGGGTGATTTTCAGCTTCATGGTTTCTGCAGATTTGATAAACGTTTTCTCTATGCCTTTAGCCAGAACATTGATAAAAACGTTCTGAAAAGCAGCTAGCTAACCCCAACTCCCTGAGAGTAATCTCATATACTTCCAAGTCATTTAACTAGTTCAAATTCACCTAAAATTTCCCCTCTTTTACATATGTCCATCTTGTCGACAAGAATGGCATGAAAGACTATGTCCTGATCACCTTTCTAGTAACCCTTAACATTAAGTGAGGTTTTTGTGGCCTGATCTGTTCTTGATGAGGTCCCTCTTTCCTCCTTTATGTGTTTGCTATCTATCCCTTTAGTTTTACCAGAAATTGAAGTCCAGGTTATTGAAGATAAATTCAGTGACTCCATCAAATTCACTTTTGAAAATCAGCACATTTGTCCTCCATTCCTGTGACATCTTTCACAAAGATCACTGAAATTGCTTAGCAGTCGTATTGACAGTTCTTTCAGCACACTGGGATGTGGCTCATCCAGAACTGGCAACTTGAACTCTTTGAGAGCAGCCAGATGCTTTTACCATCTCCTCATCTTATCTGTTCTTCCTCCACAGCATCTCTACATCCTCCTCTGCACTCACACTGCCGCCACTTTAAATCAGGGCCTCATCACCTCTTGCCCAGACTGCTAGAATGCTCCTCAGGATTACAGTTTCTCCCCTCTCCAATCTATCTTCCACATAGCTACCAGCTAAAAATTTACTTTTAAGTAAAGCACTGTTGTGACCATGTCACTGCCTTGCCCAAAGCCTTAAGTGATTTTTCTTTACTTACAGGATAATAAACAAGCTCCTTAGCCTGTTATTTAAGGTTCTCTATGGTTTGTCTCCCTACCTTTCCAACTTTATTTCACATCTTCCCATCATTAACTTTGTATTCCAGCTTGGCTGGAATTCCTTGAACTTGATACCTCGTCCCCTGCCTCCATTCAATACACAAGCCACTCCTTATGCCTGGAATACACCCCCCCCTCCTTATGTCAGCCCCTCAGAATCCTTTCCTTCCTTCAAGACTAACTGAAGGATCACCTCTGTGAATCCTTTCCTGATTCCCAGGCTGCTAGTGTTCTTTGCTGACTTTAATTTTCCTTGTATGTTACTTATTTGTGGATTTGCTGGATTCCCTCTTTGGAATGTAAACTTCTTGAGGGCAGGAGCTGTTTTTGGCTTTGTGTCTCCATTCCTTACCACAATGACGTGTTTACAGTAAGTGTTTAATAAATACTTGTTGAATTATCCTGTATTTCAGCTCCTCTTTAACCACTTTAACCTTATTAGATAAAGTAGAAGCAATTGCATGTACCTACCTTCTTCCCATGTTAGCTCATCCATTCCAAGCACTGGTCCCATCCATTCTTTGATCTCCTTCTTGCCTGAAACATAGCTCTGAAAACTCTTTGGTGTCTTTGGCATTAGTTCTCACCTTCCACTCATTCTGAGCTTTAGCACTTTTTGGCATTAACCTTAGAGAAGCAAGCTTTTGTTTTGTATCCTTTTATAATTGTTCTCCCTTCCTAACTTTCTATACTTGTCTTTTAGTAGTCTAAGTAGGTTAAAGAGTTCTTTAAATCCAGGTTGGTTCCTTAAATTGTTCTCCCTTCTTTTCATGGGAATTAGCATCGTTAGAATTTTGTTGTTCCTGGATGTGGCTTCTTCCCTGTGGAATTTTAAGCTCTGAGATGCTGCCTATCCTTTCTCTGAACCTTTGAGATCTCTATCCTGTGGAGTGTAGGGGGTTGTCAGACCTGCCTGGCTTTCCTTTCTCGCTCTATCATGATTCTAAGGGGGAAGAGTGATTACTTCTCCCCCAGCTTTCCATCATTTGTCCTTCAGCACCCAGCCAGCTCTTCTTTGTTAGTTAGAATCTGGTCCAAATCACATTCCCCTTGTTTTTCTTCTACTTTTTGAATAAAATTGCCACGAAGGCCAGCCAAGAATGTGTCAGCTGCTCTGCTTTTAGCAGAAAGCTCCAGATGTCTAGATAATTGGCATTCCCAAACACTATTGTGTAAGGCTTCTATGCCAGGTTTGTGATGGTTTCTGAAATATGTTTCTTTCTTCTGTCCAAGTGGTCCGTATTATACGCCTAAGACAATATCACTTCTGTTTCTTCCTCCATTGATCTTTACCTAAATGTTCTGTATCGTGTTTTCCCTTTTTTTCTTCATTTCATGACATGAGTATAACTTTATATAGTGCTGCTCCTTCCTATTTATTTATTCCTCTTGAATAAAATATGCCCTTACATATCCATGTTTTAGACGTGGCGGGGGGGACTAATTTGAGGGAGTACAAATACTGAGTCTGAGGTAATGGTGGGACATCCAGATAGATATATCCAGGAGTCATTTAGAGCTGTGGTCATGGCTAATGATACAGATTTGTAAAACTTCTGTATAGAAGTGTTAGTTGAAGTATGCAAATGGCTGCAATTTCTATGGGAAAACGTATAGGGCATATAAAATAGGCTGAAGTCACTGGGAAATGCCCACATTTAGGGGGGAAGAAGTGGAATCAGTGAAGAACACAAAGGGATGGCCAAAGAGGTCAGAAGATAACTAAGGCACTATAACGTGTCAGGAGCCAAGTGAGGAGAGAGTATTTTAATAAAAAGGGAGTAGATGACATCACAAGAGGTGAGGAGAAGGGGGAAAGACAATAAGTCATTGCATTTGGTGATAGAAAGGTCATTGGTAAGCAGTACAGTGCAGGCAGGGGAGCCAGAAGGCAAGGGATTGAGGAGGGTGGGAGTGGGGAGGAAGTGGAGACAGTGAGTGTTGACTTTCATTTTGAGAAGTTGTTTTTTGTTTGTTTTTGTTTTTTGAAAGAAAGGAGAGAGAAGGGCCAGTACCTTGGGGAGTAGCAAAGTTTGAAGGAAGGTTTTTTTTTTCGAGTTAGGAGACCTGAGCAAGTTTATAGGCCTAGAAAAAACCAGTGGAGAGAAAATAGAGCAGGGTTCTGAGGGAATAGGGTCAGGAACACAGAGGATCACTGTGCCAAACCCAGAGTGTAGACACTTGACAGTGTGCACCTTTTGGGTTTACCTTTACCTTAGAGTGGATTAGAAACCCAGGCTGGCTCCAGTTGTACTTGACCAGCAGACAGATTTGTTAACATTTACCCCTTGTCCAGCATGATAATTTGATCTCATCATGTTGCTCCTCTGCTGAAAAATCTTCACTGGCTGCCTACCCTCTCTTGAGTAAGGTTTAGACTGCTTCATCTAGCTTTCAAGACATTCCACAGCCTGGTTCTGCCTTAGCTTCTCACATTACTCCCCCTCCCCATTTGGTGGTAGCTAGGTGGCTCTGTGGACAGAGCAGTGGGCCTCGAGGCTTCCGGTCTGCGTGACTTTGGGCAAATCACTTCACTTCTATCTGCCTCAGTTTCTTCATCTGTAAAATGGAGACAATAATAGCTCCTCCCTTCTGGGGTCGTTGAGAGGATCAAAGAAGACAACAGTTGTAACGTGTTTAACGCAGGGGTGTGCACGTAGTAGGTGCCATGTAAATGCCGGTTCTTATTATCATATTATTATCGATTGTCTCTGTCCCTCAAACAGCACCTGTGCTCCTGTGCCTTTGTTCACACTGTCATCTCTGCCTAAAGTGTTGTCCTTCCTTCTCTTCGCATATTAAATTCCTACCCATGCTTTAAAGCCCAATTCAGATACTCAAAAGCCATCTTTTTCGTAAAGCCGTTTCTGATCTCCCTGCTCCTCCATTCCCTTCTCCCTCAACGGCTTCTCCTTTCTGGCCCTACGTAGTTTGTTTATATCTCACTAACATATTTATTTTTAAACTCTAATTCTAAACACCAAAAAAGGAGTTTTTCCAAACATATAACAGGCTACAAAAAGGGAATTCCAGATGAAATGCTGAATCCCCATACTACTTGTTTCTAATATACTGTAGAGGAATGTAATATTGTATATTTAGTTTTCCCTGCTTTTATCTTATTTTCCTACTAGACTGTAACCTTCAGGGGGACAAGAGCTTTCCAAACTTGGTATCTCTTTGTATCATAGTGTTTTCCACACATTACTTCTTGTAGCATGGAAGTTGAAGTTTTTCCAGGAGGCCTTTTTTGCCTGCTTCCCAAACAGGAAAGGTTCTTCTCTTCCTCTGGATATTGTTTGAGAAAATTGGGACTCTGTATAGAGTTTGCCATAGGTTCTAGTGAACCCTGAGGCTACCCTAAATCTCTTCTTCCCTAAGGCCTCCATTTAGAAAAGATAAATTCTGAAGAGATCCTGAGGAGGCTGCTTAAGAGATAAAGCCTCCCCCCCCCCAAGTCATTGATGTTTGCTGTTAAGAAGTGCTAGTGACTCCTATCTGGGAGATATTTTGGCCCCTTTGTGAGCTCCAGCTTAGCTGGTGCTGGTATAGGATATACTTTGACAGAGGCTGTATTGGAGAAGAATGTCGGCTATGCAGAAATGGAACCATCTGGTGGAGCTAGGAACCCAATTGGCGGGCTTCTGCGCTAAGCTAGTGCTTAGTGGTGATCAGGAAGGGTTGTGATCTAGGTGGGATGGGAGGTTAGGGGAAGTGGGAGAGAGACAAAGGAGAGGATAGATTAGGTGCATAGGATGTGAGGGGCTAGCTATAGTTGGTCAGGCCCTGAATGCTAAGGCCCGGAGTTGTGTCCACAGTAAAGACACTTTTCTGAGACCTCTTCCCCTCCCCCTTCCTTCCTCCCCCCTCCCATCTTAATCAATTAGCATGGTAATGGAGACCTTGGAAAAAGTCAGGTTGCTAGCTTTTTGTATTTCTGACTTTTTATAAGACTCAGACCTGGCTAAGAAGTTCAAACCATTCTCCGGGCCCTGTGGGCTGAGCCTGAGCTGTTACTGAGGGACTGAATAAGAAGGATAGGCCCCTCTTGTCAGTTCCAAGCATGGCAGACTAGCTTTGGCAATGGCTTTATATAGTGATCAATAAAACAAGCTTATTTTTCCATATGGTGTCAGTTTTAAGTAGGGCTGAAGGGTGAGTTTGTGTGGCTGCCTGACGAGAGTGGCGGTAATAGAGATGATGGAAGAGAAATAGACTCACCTCTTCTTGCTGCAGTTGCTGGAGCATCTTCTTGGTTGCCTCCATCTGCAGGTTGCTATGGTTACCTCCTCTGAGTGGGATCCATGGCAGAGATTTTTTTTCTAGTTGTGCTCAGATGTTGCCTCTTGGTTTGAAAGGGGGTTGAAAAGGAGGACATTCCGCATTGGTGTAGCCAGTCAGCAGCCAAGTCAAAACAGAGTCAGTCGAGGTGTTGGTACCAGTGACAGCAGCTTTGTTGGCTGCTGAGGCTGCAGCTGAAGTTGTGAAATGGTGCAGCCCTTTGGAGCGCAGGCTCAGGACCCCTGTCTTCAGGGTCCTAGTGCCAGGGTTTTGCTTCCAGGTATAAGGGGTGGTGCCAGAGGAGGAGCCCAGGCATAGTCAAGCTAGTCATCAAGGTTAGCTGAGCACCCAGCCTATTGCTCATTGCCTTATTCTCCAAAATGCTTTGTTGGGAGAAAAGAGGAAGGCCTTGGCTTCTTTGTGTGCATTCCTTTAAGGGGTCCTGGGGCCACCAAAAATGTGTGTAGTCACCAGAGCAAGAAGAGGAGGCTGAAGCAAACAGGCATGTCTTGTAGTAAGAACAGCATGACTAGTCAGACTGGGAAGTGAATCTCAGGCCTGAAGATAATGAGACTCCTAAGGGAGGTCCATTAAGAATTTATGTATGGCTTTGTGGGCCCTCTGTGGCAGTGGGTGGTGGATCCAAGTCTGGGTTTCCTCTCAGCTTACTCAGAGACATATTTCAGAGGCAATGTGCTGAATGAAGCAAGAGGAAATGGAAGGACGATGGGTTCTGTCTGGGTCCACTACAGGGTGGTTATGTAATCTCAACTGGATCCTCTCTTTGACAAGGGCCCCCCCCCCCACCAGTTTATACCTCCTTAATCAACTCTTTGTCCCATTTGCCACACAAGCTCTTTCAAAGCTTTTCATGCCTCCTCAGGCCTCCCACAGCAGCGTGAGGCTATAGCTGAAGTTGTGAGATGGTGTAGTATTTTGTCTCTTGTATCCTCAGAAAACCCTCACTTGATCTGTCCATCCTCACTGGTTATCTTCCTACATCTTTCCTCCCTTTTTTGGCTAAACCCCTTAAGAAGGCTGTCGGCAATAGATACCTCCACTTCTGATTCTCTCACTGTGTTAACTTTATATTTCATCTTTCAACTGAATCTGCTTTTTCCAAAGTTACTGTCTCTTAATTGCTAAATATAATGCCTTTTACATTACTTAGATTTTCCTGTTACCCTCTCTCTTCCCCCTCTCTGGGAACTATGCCTTGCAACAAAGCGTTTTTTAAGAAAAGAAAAAGAAGGGAAAAAATTCAGCCAAATTAGTGTGTTGGGGGGAAAAAACATGTCATGTGTAGTGTGTGTGTGGAATCTCTCTTCTACTATAAAGTAATTTCAAGAGGAGGCAGCCAGGTGGCTCAGTGGATAGAGCGCAGGGCCCAGAGTCAGGAAGACTTGAGATCAAATTTGGCCTCAGACACTCACTTGCTAGCTATATGACTCTGGACAAGTTACTTAACCCTATTTGCCTTAATCCACTGGAGAAGGAAAATGGCAAAAACACTCCATTATCTTTGCCAAGAAAACCCCATGGACAGTATAGTCATGAAAAGTCAGACACAACTGAATGACTAAGCAACAACAGCAGATTTCCAGAGGAGTTTTAGCACTAATAGTTGGGGTGAGAGAGTAAGGAAAGGCCTCCAGTGAGAGTTGGTGCCTGAACTGACCATTGGAAGAAGCTCAGGATGTATTGTAAGAGGCAGAGAAGACGGTGTACACCTCTGCCGCTGGGGGAAAGGATAGTGGGTCTGGACTAGGGTCTGGATGTTGCTGAGCACTGTGGTTAATCTCTCTAGGCCTTGGTTTTAGAATCTGTAAAATGAGGGGATAGAGCCAGATGCCTTCTAAGGTCCCTTCCAGCTCAGAATCCTAACTTCTTTATTTTGGTTGAGGACATGGCCATTTTTCCAGTCCTCCAGGTTGGAAACCTGGGCGTCATCTTGGATTCTCTTCTCTCCTTTCCTCGCACACCCCCTTCCCCATCCAAACGGTTCCCAAGTCTTATGGCTGGCACTTCCCTAAAACCTCTGAAATCTGTCCGCTTGTCTCCACCCACACCATAGTTGTCCTCATTCAGGCCCTTATCACCTCTCACCTTACCCTAGGCCTCCCTTCTCACCTTACCCAGCCCCTCCCCTCTCCTCTCCTCCCATCTTCTGCATAGCTGCCAAGGTGATACTCCTAATGCCCTGTGAGCCCTCTGGGAATCTTCAGGGACTCATCTGTGTGATCTTTAAAGCTCTCACAGACTGGCTCCAACCCATCTTTTTCAGACTGCTTTCCCATTACTTGCTCTCGCGTCCCCTTCCATCCAAAGTGAAGCAGGGCATTCTATCTCCTATCTCTTCCCACTGTACATTTTAGATTCATGAGCTTCCTTCAAGGCTGAGCTGAAGTGCTACCTTCTACATAAAACCTTTCCTGATCTTTCCACTTATTAGTTACTTTGTATTTGTTTTTTACTCATCTGTGTACATGTTGTTAGGAAAACAGGCTTTTCTAGAGCAGAACACCGCACAGTCCTTGACATGTTAGAGGTCCTTAATGTATTTCTATTGAATTCAACTGAGCCTGTGGCTCCTGGGACTTGGAATTGTGGCATAATACACCTTTAGCTGGCTGCTCAGGAGATGTAGTGTTCTGTCTCTGCAGATCTTAGCTGCAGAGACTCCCTGGAGTCTGCTGCTGGTCCCCACACTGAACCAAGTATTAAATCAGTGGAGCACCAGGGCTGAGGGCGTGTATTTTCAGCCCCTGTGACAGCCAGTGATGGCAGGAGGGGTTGGGGGGAGCACTTTGTTCAGTCTCAGTAGGCAGTGGAGTAAGTGTCACTGCAGAATGCTGGAGACTCTTAAATGCTTCATTCCTTGTTACCTCTTCAGTGAGAATGAGGATCATCAATATAGAATTGGAAGGGACCTCGGAGGACATCTAGTCCAATCCTCTCATTTTACAGATGAGGAAACTGAGGTGCAGGGCCTAACTTGCCCAGGTCACATAGGTAATAGTGGTCTGAGGCCGAGACAGCTGACTTTTTGTGAATGGATCTCTTGGGAAGGCAGGCCTAGAACTCACAGGGAACATGTAACCGAAGGAGTCTTAGGTTGAGCTTTGTGTGAATGTCGGCACTCCCCAAGGCCTCTGCCTGCTGCCATTGATCTGCTGCAGCAGTAGAGCCCTGTCCTTTCAAACTGGCATGGAAGAGAGGAAGGCTGTTAGTCTATTCTCCGTTTGCAAGTGTATTTCTCCCAGTTTGGTGGGGTCAAATAGCAATGCCTTTCTGAGCATTCAGCTCCACTTGGTGGATAGGGTTTAGGATAAGTGTCCCTCCTTTCCCTCCAACTTTTCCCTGCTATGTTAGTGCCTGGGCCAACTTGATATAGACTCCTAACCAGTCGTGAGGTGGGGAGGGACCTAATAATTCCTTTTGACCTGACTCCTTTGCTGAGCGAAGCCCTAGAGTGCAGAGGAGTTGAAAGCATTTTTACTGAGATCTATTTTTGAGGGAGAGAGAATACCCATACTTTTACAAATTGGTAAACTTTGCAGACACTTCTCAACAAACGCTCAAACGCTCAAACGCTCTCCACCCCCCATCCTCTCAAATACAGAAGGCACATCCGCCTAACAGGATGGTTGTGCCTGACAGCAGAAGAGTACCTGTCATTTTCAGCTTTTGTAGTTCACCAGCTGTTTACCTATTGCTAACGAAAAGAAAGGGCACTTTTTCAACTTTAATAGCTCCTGGTTTACCAGAGTTGTCTCTTGTACTTGACCAAAGAGTTTTGTTGCCTTTGTTGGTTTTCTTCACATTGTAAATAAAGTCATTGTGTCATGCTGCTCTGTTAATCTCTATTTATTTGCTTCTCCCTCCCCAAAAGTCTTCCTTTGTTTCTCTGAGGTCTTCCTCTTTACTCTTAGTTGTGAACATTTTCTTCACTTGGCTCACTGTTGTTGGGCCCAGTTTTTGTTCCTAGCTTTTTGTTAGTACAGATGCTTCTGCTATTAGTGTTTTTGTGCAAGGGCTATTTCCTGTTCTGACGAACCAAATACTGGGGTCTCTGGGCCAAAGGATCTAAACAGTTTAACAGTAGTTCTTGCACACTTTCAGATCATTTCCTGTAACAACTGGACCAGTTCACAGCTTTGCCAGAAATTAATTATTGAGCCTGTGTTCCCACAGGGCCTCTTAACATTGCCTTTTGCTTTGATTTACCACCTTTGACAGTTTGGACTTGAGATGATTTTGCAAAGTTTTTCAAATGGTTAATAGTTTGCATTTCTTCTTTTGAAAACTGTTCCTATCCTTTGACCATTCAAGCAAACTTGACTTTGGCAGTGATGAGCCCTGAGACAGACACCCTTCAAAATGTCATTGCTCTCTGCTGGCCTAGGTTGGCACTGTGTTCTGGAGGGTATGGTGATTGTGAGCTTTGCCTATCCCCTTCAGGAGCTAGGGTCCCCAGCTTTTTTCATGCTGAGGAACAGTGTGAGAGCCTTGCCTTTATTCCTGCCTCCTCTTCCCTGGCTCAGGTGAAGGTGCAGGGCACTAGGACCCAGAAGCTGGGAAGCTCTCTGACAAGTCTAGAGCTAGACTAGCGCAGAGTGAGCCTGCTCATCAGCTGGGCTGGCAGGATCCAGGCTCTGGTAGCCAAGGAGCTTTCCCCCCTTGTTCTCCCCAGCCTCAGCCTGCTTGTCCCACTCCTTTGGGAGAAATAGTGTTATTCATGGGCCTGCAGATTTCTGTATGAATCTGGAGGGCCTGGGGTCCCTAACATCCTCAGTCCAGTGTCTGATGGTCTGAGGAGAATTCGGGGAAGGAACCCAGGCAGAAGCATGGCCCAGAGCAAGAGGCATGTGTATAGCCGGGTAAGTGGGGGGTAGGATGCAGGGGTTGCCCTCAGCTGAGCCTAGGAGCTGGGGAGTAGAGGGGCGGGCTGGGCCACCTGGGCCTGCGCTCTTGTGGGCATTGTTGCTGTGGGGGTTGGGCCATGGGCTGTGACCATCACTCACCTAACAGCTTTGGGGTATTGAAGAGGAGTCCCCATAGCCTAGTTGGTGAAGGGCCTTGTCAGGCTCCTCCTGGGTGTCTGCGATATGCTGGAGGCTGTGTTTCTGCCCAGAGTTATTCCCTATATCTTGGCTTTGCTTGGCCTCTGGCTGTCACTGGGCCTCAGGCTGCAGGCTCCAGTGGGGGCTGGGACATCATGGGGGCCCTGAGTCTGGGTGGAATAGACTTACAATGAAGTCTTTCTTCAGAGCTGCTTTGTTGTTCCTTCATCTCTCCCTAGCTAGATCTGAGTTAGGAAAGGGCCTTGGGAGGAGAGTTGACACAGACTCTGTATCCTTTTCCACCTGACTTGATTCTTCCTTACCTCTGAGGCAATTACCATCCTTTGGTGCCTATAGTGTATCCTGGGCTACACTGTCACCATCCACTTGCTTGGTCTTTTCGGCATCTGGGGGATCAGTGTGCGTGAATTAGGGGGAAAGGGTGGTTCTGATTTTGTCAGTTTATACTATCAGTGGGCCCTTCCAGAAGCCACTATACTTTCTCTGGTCCAGGGGCTGTCTGCCTTGGTAAACCCCTTCCATCACTCAAGGTGTCTGTCTACCTAGGTAAGTGAAACAGACCCTTGAAGAGAGCTGAGAGATGGCCCACTCTTTCCTAGGCTGGCTCACTCCTGCAACTCTGCAGGCTGCTTTTTGGGATTTCTAATTGCTATAAGTATCCCTTCCTGGGGCCTGGGAGTGAGTATAGACCCAAACAGGCCCTACTGGTCACTTACTTGGCTCATGTCACCCTATAGTTCCAGAATTCCCCTGCTGTATTGGGTTGCCCTGTTCTACAGTGTTGTTGCTGAAGCTGGGCCAGGTGTGGTGTGGTATGCCTCTAGATCCCCATGGGCTAGAAACACTTTCCATCCATTCAGAGTCTGGTTTCTTGTTTCTGTTCTTTCAGTGTCAGCCTGTGTGTTTGTGGTCCAGCTTGTGTGGGGTTATGAGATCCTGAGGGCACCCCCTCCCCTTTTTTTCACATTGCCCAGCACATATTTACTGGGTTTCCACTAAAGACTTATCTGGGGTGATAATCAGCCCATAAAATCTGTTGTATATATGTTTAAGAATAGAGGGAAGAATATTTAAGGGTACAGGAAAGTGTAGCTTTCTGGCTTTGAGAATCCTCTTCTGGGGATTCCACTGTCCCATACTTACTCCTTGGAGACAGCAGATAGAATGAGAGTGAGCTAAATTGATAGCAGGGCCTAGGCCAAGTAAAGAGCATATGAGTTGTTCCCTGGAAGTTCAGGATATAGTAAGGATGGATTTGAGGCTTGAAGAAAGAATAAGTATGTAACTGTGAGTGGGAGAAGCCCAAAGGGTCTCTCGAGTGCAGAGAAGACAGGTAATTTCACTGTAGCCGAGGTAGTTAGGGAGTTGTAGAGATTCACTTCATATTCCCCTGTGGGCTGTGGGGCGGGGGGGGGGCACCAAGAAATTTCTTAGTCCACCTTGGGTTGTTTCCTTCCCCCACTTGGGGTAGTACCCTGCAGAAAGCAGCGATGTGGTAATATTAAAGATTTTTTAAGCAAATATCAAATTTATTTCTAGTTAGATATTGTATTTGAAATTATATGTAAGTTCTGTAAGCATTTGGAGATCTCCAGTGGGTAATAAAGGGAATCTCAGGGCTTTAGGTCTGGCCCAGACCTGTAAATATAGCTCAGAGTGGGTGACGCACATTCTTCCTTAAATCAGCCCTCAGGTCTCCTCTTAGAATTGGGATTTGGGTCCAGCACATTTCTTCTGTGCTGGTGTGATGATGTCTGCCTGTGAAGCAGCTGACTTGGTTTGTGTCTCTCGCAGACACCCAGTGGCAGCAGGATGAGTGCTGAGACGAGCAGCCGACCCCTCCGTGTAGGGTCCCGTGTGGAGGTGATCGGGAAGGGCCACCGGGGTACTGTGGCCTATGTGGGGGCCACACTGTTTGCCACAGGCAAGTGGGTAGGTGTGATCCTTGATGAAGCCAAGGGCAAGAATGACGGGACTGTCCAAGGAAGGAAGTACTTCACGTGTGAGGAGGGGCATGGCATCTTTGTCCGCCAATCACAGGTACGTGTTCCAATCACCCACAGACCTTTAACCCAAGTCTCTGAGACCTGTGAGGGGAGTGGGCATTGGACAAAAGGGTATGGGAGAGAATGCCTAGTCATACTTGTCACAAAGCCCTGTGGCTTTGAGAATAGCAATGGCTATCTGTACCCCAGGCTTTCTGTCTAACAAGGGGCTGAGTGTGGGGAACCCTTCAGTTATTTCTGATTGAGAGATTTGTGTCTGTTCCATGGCCTCAGATCCAGGTGTTTGAAGATGGAGCAGATACCACATCCCCAGAGACACCAGACTCTTCAGCCTCAAAAGTTCTCAAGAGAGGTATAGATCTCCTGGCTCCTGTCCCCCTTTTCTCTGTATCCCAACTTATTCCTCCTCAACAGCTTCATCCCCACATCCCAGCTTCCTACGGCTGCCTTCTTATATCTAAGGGTCACCAGGACTTTCTCACTAGTGTTAGGGTTATCATGGGCCTTGGAGCCACTGAGCCACCTTCCTGAATTCTTATGGCTAATTCCTTCTACTTCCATCGTTTTCTCTTTCCCATTGTTTTTGCAGAACCAACTGACCCAGCTGCCAAGGCTAGCAAACTGGTGAGTTGCTTGATGGGGCTTGGCTAAAGGGTTTGAACCTGGGGTGGGGGGAGAGGTGGGAGGTCCAGGACCTGAGGAGTATGGAACTGCTTACCTTTTAGTTCCTAGATGTACATTGTAGGGGTACCCAGAGGAAATCAGAATCAGTCTTGGGGACAGGAAGAAGATTGTATAGGGGGTTAGGGGTGAGTTGACCAAAAGCTTCTACTACTAGAAAGGTTTTCACTACTTTTTAGTGTCTTCAGAAGAAAAGATTGGGTTGGGAAGTCATTGATGAGGCTTGTGGGAGAGGGGGAGGGGGGATCAGTAGGTTGTTTGGCCTAGGCAATATGGCTCCCTATGTGGGTGGCACAAGCTAGAAGTGGTTTGGGGGAGGCTGGGCTGGATGTTGGTGATCAAGGGATGGGGGTGGAGCTTCTCTGTTTATCAGGGAATTTGCTTCCAGTTCTCTTAACGGTATGTGAGAAGGATTTACATCACATTGAGGGAGAAGGGGGCCTTTAGCTCATCTCCTCCAAGATGGCATCAGTTGGGCAGGTGTAATAGGCTTTCATTGCCTCCTAGCAGAGGAGGGCGGGGCTTGGAGGTACCTGTCCTTTTGGAAGGAAATGTAGGGGTCAGTCACCTGTCACCTGCCTCCCAGTATACCTGAGCTGCTGCAGACCCTTAGGGCTGGAATGTGGCCTCAGTGGATTATTTGGTCTCTAACTCTATCCTTTGCTGACCCCCTTCCCATGCAGCGAGGATTGAAGCCTAAGAAGGTGGTGTGTCTCCATGTTGTGTGTCAGCGGGAGGGAGGAGGCTGGTGTCATGCCTCCCTCTCTACTCAGCCTGCTCTTCTGCATGTCCCTTCAATGCTGCATGCTTTTGCATGTCTGCTTGGGCCCTAAATGACCAGAGGAAAGAGCAGCCTTGATCCTCCCAGGGCTCGGCTTTACCGGGCTTCAGGTGGTTTTTACTGTAGATCTCCCCTTTCTTCCAGCCAGTAATAGAACTCTTAGAAGAGACATGATCCTAGCAGAAGCTACACAGCCTTGGGTGAGGTGAAAGGTTGTCACTAAGCTGTGATTCCAGCATAGCCCTGACTTGGTGGCATGAGAAGGATAATTGGGTAGAGAGATGAAAGCCCCTGAGGTAGAGGACCCAGAAGGACTGACTAGATGTCAGCTTGAGGTTCTGTCCCCTTCCCTACTGGCTCTCCTTCCTAGAGTTATGTCAGTCCTGTCTTTGAAGAGGAGTCCCCATAGCCTAGTTGGTCCTCTCCCTGTCCCTTCCAGAAACTTTTAGGACTGTGCCATTTCCCTGATCTCTTGTCTCATAGAAGACATGGCCCGGGTCACCTCAACCATCAATAGTCATTGGGGCTTTGCTGAGCTAAGAATCTCTGGGCTATGGACTCCTTTTGCTCCCCAGTCCCAGGCCTAGCCTTCACCTCCCCAAGGCCCACTTTGGTCCTTTGTCCTGTCTGCCTTTGGCCTGCATGTGCTTGTCCATAAGTCCCATGTGTTCTGTGTTGTGATTTCCTTGCCTGATCACCTTGGGACACACTAATGCTGCATGAGGGTCTTACTTGGAGCTCTGGGAGCTACTTGCTTTGGGGGTGCTCATGGTATACAGTGTGCTGGATCCCTGGCTTAGGGACCTGCAATTGGACCTTCTCTCCTTGGTGACTTTATCCCAGCTGGGCTCTATCCCGTCTCATTGTAGGGACCTTGAATTGAGCAAAGAAGGAGAACAAGACCTTTTTCTGGCCTTCCCCAGACCTGGGGAAAGGAGGTGGCTTCTCCCTAGAAGTAGCTGGGGACTTCCAAGGAAAATGAGGGTCCTTTTCCCATGCTTCAGGCCAGGGGGATTCAGTGGTAGACATTGGAAGCATGGTGGGGTGCCTGTTCTGCCAGAATTTCTTCTTAAGCCCCTCAAAGCCCTGGGTAAAAAGATGGGAGTTACCGATGGAAGACATTATCATGGAGATTAATTAAGTCTGCTGTTTTTGCAGGATGTCCTTTGTGCCTGTCCTGGTTGGGTGAAGGGTAGGAGGAAGTGATCTCTTTATGGATGGGGGAATTTTAATCTCCTTAATCAATTGTGTATCATAGGAGCTAGTGTCCTTGGGATCCTGAAGGGAGGGAGGGTTTGAATGTGTATGGTTGTGTATGAAAGGGAGACACGGGGATGGGGGGGGATGGGGGGGTGGGGGGGGGTGGCACTCTGTCCCTGGGCAGGCCAGGAGAATGGAGGGAAACACTATGCATATGTGAGAAATACAGAGGCCCTGTGTGCACCATGAACGAAGGAGGGGAGGAAGTGTGTGTGCACATGGGAGTGCAATAGAGGGGTGATTGTGAAACGAGACACACGCAGAGGGAGAGGTCAGTATGTGTTTGTGATTCAGAGAGGGGGAGACTGTGTGTGTGTGTGAGTGTAAGAGAGAGAGAGATGGTGAGGGGAGGAGCAAGAAGGACAGATGGAGACCAGTACACATGATGCACAGTGAAGATAAGACTGTAGGAGACAGAGACACACACAAAGAAGAGGGAAGACTGGAATGTGTATGTGACGGAGATAAGTACGATGGAGGCATGTCAGTCTCTCCTTCTGTAGCCCCTTCTGTCCTAAGAGCCCTGGCCCTCCAGCCCCTAAGGGAATGACTCCTTGCCATCTCTTGTTCTCGGTCTGCGGCTAAATCCTGAGGGTTCTGATCGTGTAGGGGAGTGGATACTGTGATGGGCGGTCCAGAGGGAGGAGCCTCTGGAGTACTGGGTGTTGCTAGGTGACAGAGGAGCCATCTCCCTCCCCCATCTCCACCCGAGTCTTGGAGGGCGGGTCCGATGACATCACGAGGAGCTAGAATCCAGGGCTGGGCGCAGCTGCTCAGAAGCTGAGATCGTGGGATCTGGATTTACCTAGGATGGCGAGCTGGGCCAGGCTCTACTCCTGATCCCTGCACAGAGCTGCAAAGGACGGGGTGGGGGTGGGGGTAGACCTTGGGCCCATGGAGCCCTAGAGTTCGGAGGTCTTTGGAGGCTGCACAGCAACCGGGGCTGGGAAGATGAGGCTGCATTGTTGGAATTTGATGCGCTAACCTCCTCTTTCCGCTGGTCCCCTTCTGCCCGGCCTGCCTCTCTCACTCCGCCCCCCCCCCCCCCCCCCCCCCCCCCCCCCCCCCCCCCCCCCCCCGCCCCATTCTCCATCCTCCCACCGTCTCTCTGTCCTTTCTCCGGCCATCTTTCCTCGGTCCCTCTTCCTCCCCCATTCCTCCTTCCCTCTGTCTGTTTCTGTGTCTCTGTCTTTGGTTTTCTGCAATGATGAGACAGGCTCCGACCACCCGCAAGGTACTCACTCCCTCTCCCACTGGCCCTGGCCTTGGATACTGTGGTTACCTAGGGGTCGGCATTGCTGCTGCTGCTGCTGCTACTGCTGTTGCTGCTGCTGCCGCTCGCCGCTGCCACCACCACTGCTGCAAGTTACTGGCTCCGTCAGCCTGCCATGGGGAGGAGGGGTTGTGGGGAGAAAGTGGGGGGGGGATTGGGCATCACCTGTCACCTCCATTTTCAGCTGGCTTTGGCTTTCATTGGGCTTCGTGGATCTGTGTGTCCCGGGGGCTGTTGTCCCCCATGAGTGTGTGGAGCTGGGCCTCAGTCTAGGGCCTGCTCTTGCTGGTGCTATTGCTGTTTGCTTTAAGAAAGTTGCCTGTGATGGGGGAGCCTAGGTAGGGGACTGCTTTAGGCCTTCTGTAGGAGCTTGCTTGGGTTAGATTCTTACCCTGGAGGTTATGATTAGCTTTAGGGGCTTCCTTCTCTCTCCCAATTGCCAATTTAGTGGGGGTGCTTCTTTGCCTGGGAAGGGAGATGAAGTTCTTGTTCATCCTCTGTGACCCTGAGTTGTAGAGATTGGGGGATAGCCAGAAAGAAGTGCTTCTCTGGCTCTTAGAGGCCCCTAGGAACAGGCCTGTACCTGGGGTCTGATCTGGGGACTGAGTGAGGGCATACTTAAGGAAAGAAAGAATTTGGAAAGAGAATCGTCACATGGCACATTCCTGTTGAGATTTGGGTTTAGTATATAATTTCCCATTCTTAATGATTCCTGGGGCTTGGGGGCTTTAGGGGAAGAGCCCCTTTACATATACTCTGTTTTCTCTTTACCTTCTTTCCCCATCTGTTTCCCCTTCCTCCCTAAATTCTGCAGCTGGTTCCACCTTGCTGAGCTCAGGGCTTCTGGCTAATTCAATATTCATGGTCTTGATACCTGAGCCCTCTGTATGGGGAGGAGGGGCTGGATGGGACCTTGAGGGGGCAGGTTGTTCTGGTGTAGTTGCTAGAGAGCCTGAGACAAATATCCCAGGGTTATACCTCAGCAGACCTGATTTCTAGGGGGCCTCTCCACCCCCTGACCCCTACAGCTTGGCAAGAGGAAGAGGACACTGGCAGGCTCTAGGATCTGTGGCTAGGGTCAGAGAGGGGTTGGTCTCCATTACTGAGGGCGAGCATAAATAGCTAGGTCTTTGAGGACCTGGTCTCTGGGGCCTCCTTCACCACCTGCTGCCTCTGTTCCCCTGTGGCTGACTGAGGTTACTGAGGAAACCAGGTCCTTTAGAGAAAACCAGGGCTGGCCAAAGCTGGGCCTCCTCGGTCTGCTGTATTGGGAGAGGGGAGGACTTGGAGCACAGCTGGGGAGCAAGGGGCAGGTGGTATTCCTTGGGGGAGGAGGAAGGGGAGGGGAGCTGGTCATCTAACAGAGGCCCTGTCCCTGTTTCCTCTCCACTGTCTCCACTGTTCCTGCCGCTGTCTGTCTCTGCTCCTGTCTCTTGCTCTCCTGAATATCTCTTCTCCTCTGGCTCTGCCTCCTGTTTCCTGGCCAGACTACCACCCGCCGGCCCAAGGTGAGAGAGAACAACAGGCCTCTTCTGGGGTCCCTGCTGTGTGTGTATGTGTGTGTACATGTTGTATGTATGTGCATGTTGTATATATGCTCTACCAGCACATGTTTGTTGATGCCTGTAATAGCACGTGATCAGGAGACAAGGCACTTGCACCAACAACTGAGGACATTTAACATGTGTGTTGCCCCCCCCAAACTGAGCCTCAGTTTCCTTATCTATGAAATGAGGTTGGAAAAATGATCTCCAAGATCTTTCACTTTGGACAGCATATCAATCTATTTCTGAAATCACTGACACTCAAGGTTGTAGAGGAAGTGGTGATGGCTCATTCAGGACCTAGAGTTAATTGGGGCATACTTCCTGGAAGAGGAGTCTTTGGGATGGGCAGCCATGATGCCCAAGACCTGCACTTCTTTACCTTTTTTGTAGCATGGACTCCTTTGGCAGCCTGCTGAAACAGCTTGTGGACCTTTTCTCAGAATGTTTTTAGATCCATAAAATAAAATATGTAAGATTACAAAGGAAATTGATTATGTCAAAATAGTTATCAAAATATATTCAGACAAACAAATTCATGGATCCCAGCTTAGGAACTCCTGGCCTAGACAAGAAGGGGAGAGGGATATGGCTGTTTTAAGAGCCTTTATAAGCTATGAGAGGTAGCTGTCCTCATGTACAATCATGTGTCTCTGTGTGACTAGGGGTATGTGTGTCTGTCCTGGGCCTTAAGAAGCTCTTATGGGGAGGGCAGAGCAGGAGAGGAGAGGGAGGCATGGCTGTCCTTCCTGATACTGTCCTCAAAAGGTAGGGATGGGCTATACATGTATATCTGTGACTTACCCTATATTCCTGTAGAGTATGCTTGTGTGTGACAGTACATGACCTAGCTCATTGGTCCATATATGACAGCATTTCTTAGATGTCTGTATAGATATCATCCCGTGACTTACGTCTCTATGCCAAAGCTCAAATATCTAAGTGTGGCCCAGTGTTGGTGTCAGCGACTGTGTGTCTTGGTGTTCAGTGATTCATATATAGGAAGGAAGGAATCCCCTATTTGCTTCCCCTCTCCTTGTGTGCACACTGGCTTTGAGGTTCCCTTCCCAGGTGAATGAGATGCCCTGTCCTCCTCCCCTTTTGACACAAAGCTAAGTAGCCCTCGGCTGAGCTGGTTATACCCCTGTTCACAATAATTGGTCACCATTTGAGTACTAAGGCTCTTGGGCCTAGGAAAATGGCACCAGTGAACTCAACGCTCTGTCCAGATCTGAAAGACCTGAATCTGGTAAGGCCAAATTTGATTGGCATAGATGAAAACCCTGTAGTGGAGTTCCTTAGATTGACTTGACAAGTGCAGGGTGAGGGAGGCCTGGCTAGATGACCTTAGACAGATTGGACAGTTTTACTGAACTACAAGCACAGTATGAATCAGAACTGGTGTGGTAGCCAAAGAACCCAACTTGATCTTAGTACCCAGAACAAGGAACATTGGATGATTTTGCTGTCCTCTCTTCTGGCCAGACTCCATTTGGATTACTGTGTTCACTGTGAGGTATCTCATTTTAGGAATCATGTTGATAAGCTGGAGCTTGTCCAGAAGAGGGAGACCAGGATGAGAGATGGAGACCATGACATATGCATATTGGTTTACATAATTGGGGATATTTAGTCAGGCAAATGTTTAATCCCCTACTATGTGCCAGGCATGGTGTTCTGTGTTGGGGATGCAAAACCCAAAACAAAAAAAATGCCTGCATCATATTCTACTGGAGGAAAACATGGACTAATACAAATACAAGGTCAATTCAAAGCAGCATGCTGTCTTGGGTTGGGAGACTCTTAACACCTGGGGAGATCAGGCAAGATAGATATGGCTTGTACTTGATCCGGGTTCCAAGTGGTGGGGTGAGGAAGAATGTGTACCTCTAAGCATGAGAGACAGATAACCTATGTAAAGGCATAGAGGTGGGAGAGAGAGCATCACGTACAGGGAGCAGCACGTAGGCCAGTTTGTCTAGAACAGTGTGTGAAGGGGTTATATGTAATTATCTTAAGTGTGGTGACAAATTGTGAAGGACTTTCAATATCCAGCAGAGGAATTTGCATTTAATTTAGAGGCAACAGGGAGCCAGTGAAGCTTCTTGATAATATCATAAGTTTTAGAGCCTTTTAGTCTAGTTTAAGTTGGGGAGTAACATGGTCAGACCCATCTTTCAGAAATAGCAGTTTGGCAGCTGTGTGGAGGATGGATTAAATCAGGAACAGGATAGAGGTAGGGAGGCCAATTAGGAGCCTGCTAAGATGGCTCAAGCCAGAGATGCTCAGGACCTAAACTAGGGTTGGAGTCCTGTGAACAGAGAAGGGGACAGGTACCAGACATGACTTATTAACTAATTGGGTATAAGGTTAGGGATAATGAGTTTAGGATGACTCTTAGGTTTTGAACCTAAGGGGAGTGGTGTTCACAGAAATAGGAAAGTCCAGGAGAGTGCCAGGTTTAGGGAGATAGGTCACAAATTCTGTTTTAGACATGTAAAATTTGAGATGCTTTTGCTTCCAGGTGATGATGTCCAGCAGGCATTTGGTGATATAGATGAGTTCAAAAGAGAGATAAGGACTTGATAATTAGATTTGGGAATCAGCTATTTAGAAATGAACTGTGGAAGCTGCTGAAGTCACCAAGAATGAGTGTAGTAACAGAAGAGAAGGATCGGGACAGAGCACTGAGCTACACCCACAGGTGTAGGGGTTAGGACATTGATGATAGTCTTGCAAAGGAAGCCAAGGAGTGGTTAGACTGGCAGGAGAACTAGCAGAGATTATCCAGGAAGCAAAGAGTGGTCTAAAGCATTGGACCACACAGTGATCAGGAAGAATGAGAACTGAGACTAGGCCATTGAACTTAGCAACAGAGATCATTGGTGACCTTGGAGAGGAGTTTCAATTGAGTGGTGGGATTGAAAACCAAATAACAAAGGATTTGAAAAGTGAATGGGAGGTGGAAAAGGGGAGGTCACAAAGGTAGACATGCTTTTCTGGCAGTTTAGCTATGAAATGAAAACTATAAAATAATAGCTTAAATAGGGTTATGTAAAGTCAAGTGAAGGTTTCTTAAGGGTAAGCAGTATGGGAGAGCTGGGTACATTGATAGTCAGCAGAAAAAGAGCCAGTACATGAAATAGTGAAAACTAGAGTGTGTGCACATGTTTGAAGGGTTAGGCTCCTGAAGAACACATGAAGGAACGAGATCAAGGGTGTGAATAGAATGGTTGAGCTTGACAAGGAAGGAGCAGGACCATCTCTTCTCTGAGATTGGAGCAAAGTGAAGACTTTGGAGGGACATGTTTCTCATCTTCAAATATTTTACAGAACCTGATAGTCTCAGAGTTGGAAGGGATCTTAAAAACACCCCACTCCCACTATACCTAAATAATCCCCTCCACAACATACTTAACAAAGGGTCATCCATTTCTTACTTGACCACCAGTGAGAGGGAGCCCACTGTCTCTTGAGGTGGCCCATTCCTTTGGAGATAGCTCTAAAATGTTAAAGAATTTTTCTTACATCAATCTTAAATTTGCCTTTTTGCAACTTGCATTCTTTGCTCATAATTCTGCCTTCTGGGGCCATTGGAGAACAAGCATAATCCTTCTACATACCAGCTCTTCAGATACTTGAAGATAGCTACCATGTCCCACCCAAGCATTTCCCATTACTTCAACTGATCCCCATATGTCATGGACTCAGACCTTTCACTTTTTTGGTTGCCCTGTACTGGATAATCTTGAGGTTTTAGCATTCTCCTCATTAAAACATGGAGGCCAGAATTAGATGTAATATTCCAAGTATTTGTGATCTTCCTAGTCCTGGTCATAGCTTTCTTAATACTGCCAAAGATTTCATAAAATTTTTTGGCTGCCATATTCTGCTATTAACACATGTTGATCTTGTAGTCCACCAGAACTCCTAGATCTTTTTCAGATGAATTGCTCTCTAATAATGCCTTCCAATTTTGTATTGGTAAAGTTGATTTTTTTGAATCCATGTATCATACTTAATATTTATTTCTTTAAGTTTTATTTTACTAGGGTTAGGCCAGTGATGAGATCTTGGATCCCGAATCTGTCACTCAGTGTTTTAGCTGTCCCTTCCAGCTTTGTGTCATCTGCTAATTTGATAAGAATACCATCTGTGTTTTTATCTACGTCATTAATTAGGAGCAAGCACAGATCCCTGGGACGGACTATTGGAGAAGTCCTTCCAAGGTGACACTACGACATTAATGGTTACACTTTGAATCCAGTTAGTCAGTCAGATCTCAGTCTACCTGACTGAAGTGTCATCTAGCTCTATCTCTCTATTTGGCCAAGAATTGCAGAAAAGAGTTTGTCAGATGTTTCGCTGAAATCTAGGCCCTGTGCCTTGCTTTGTGTTGGCTGTCCCCCATGCCTAATGTGATCTTACTCCTCCCACCTCTGCCTCTGAGAGTCTCTGGTTTCCTTCAAAAGTCAGCTCAAGTACCACCTTTTCCATGAAGCCTCTCCTGATCTCCACCCCTCCTCCTAGCTGCTAGTGCCCTCCTTCCCTTTGCTTTGTCTGTTTAATATATGCTTAACTAGGTACATGTCTCCTGGAGGTTGGGACCGTTTTGTTTTTGCTTTTGTATCTCTAATATTCATCACAGTGTCTCACACATAGGTGTTAAATAAATGGTGTTGATAGGTTGATAGGTGAGCTATATAGCTGCATCATGATGATCCTGATCTATCAGTCTAGTAGGAGATGGGATTAATTGGGTGTGCCCCCAAAAGCATGGTTATGCTCCTTTTTCTATACTTTAATAACTGCTAATTTCAGAAGATGTAGAATTTTGCTAGGAATTGGAACCAAGTTCACAGCTTCTAGAGAGCAGTCTCTGTTCTCTTCTCCTTTTTGAAAATTGAGACATTTGTTCTTTTTCAGGACTATAGCCCCTCTGCTGTTCTTCAGGATCTTTCAAAGGTCATTGATGAGCACACACGTGGGCCAGTTTTTACAGTATTCCAAGATGTGGTTCCTTTGGCCTTGGTCACTTGCACTCATCCAGAGCTGGATTTTAGCCTTCTTTTGTCAAGACCTTTCTGGCTCAGCGGACCTTTGTGGAAGAGAGATTAGACTTGGTTTTGGCCTCAGGACAAGGCTTGGAGTAATGGGTGATAGTTTCAGAGAGGCCAACTTCAGTTACTGCTTACCCCCTGCCTAAAAGTGGAATGGTTGCCTTGGGAGGGAATGAGTTCTTCCATCGCTAGAGTCTTTTGGATGGAGCCTGAAAGACCATTTATCAGGGCCATTGTAGGAGGTAGTAATATTTAGGTATGGGTTGGACTGGAGGATCTTTGAGATCCTTCTAATTCTCAGATGCTTCACTTTTGTCTCTGGATGACATGTGTGTATGGCTATGTATGCTCGTGTTTGTGATTCATTGAATATCCTTGTGACTCATCGTGTATTGTGTCTGTCTGTCTGTGTGATCGATTGTGGTGTGAGTTGGCCCAGGAGAAAAGGACGAGGGAAATTTGATGTCCGAGATTGCTTTGGATCCAAGGGAGAAGGGAGGAGTCAGAGGTCTATCTCTATGGAAGTTAAAGTTTGCCTTGAAAGGAAAAAAATATGTATTCACGTGAGCTGTGCCTCTGCAGGATAGCCTTCTTCCTCCCCTTGGAGTGTTTCTTATGTGGTGGGAGGATCATTGAGTCCTGGAAGTGGGGGACCCTAATATTCCAAGGGGTGAGGCTATTACTGATCTCATCTAGAGAGGTTGAGAAATTGTTCTGGGTCATTCTTTTAAGTTTTTGGAGAAGAAAATGAATTAGATGAAATAATGCCTGACCCACTTCATAGATCTTCACGGGGGAGAAAGGAAGGATATAGTATGTTAAATTAGATAGTCAAAGACTTGGGATCAGTAGGCCTGTTTTCAAGTCCTAGCCATTAGGACTAATCCTAGCCTCTTCAGGCCTCAGCTCTTCTATCTGTAAAATGGGTTATATTTAATACACATACTACCTTCCTAAAAATGGTGTTGTGAGGAAATCTTGAAGTGTTCCAGGTATGTGAGCTATTATCATAATAGCTGAGTACCTAGTCAGTGAAAGGGGGCCAAGCCCCTGAGTGCCTTAGAGGCCTATAGCTCACCCCTGTGCTCCTGCCCCAGCTCGATTGTAAAACCACCCACACTAATCACTAAAACGACAATGAGGGCTTTGTCTTTCTGCCCCCCCCCCCCCAGATGAGCTAAGAGTTTGAACAAGGTCAGGAAAGCTTGGCCAAAGGGCAGAAGAAGGGCTGAGACTTGGGCTTGATTCTGATCCTGCCGTTTAAGGAAGAGAGCGTCAGCTTGATGACTCCCTAGCTGACACTCGAGGCTTCCACCAGAGCTGGCTGTAGGTTGAGGAAGATTGTGGGACCCCTGTGGGGCAGTTTTTATGGTCTTAAGTCTAATTGTTATATTTCTCTTCCTCACCCTATTCCAACTCCTTCATTTTCCCCTTTTTTATTCTGTCTCCTAGAGTAGTGAATGAGACTGCCTGTCTCTCTCTGGATTTCTCTTTGACCTCATGACCAGTGTCTTTTTCTTTCTTTCCTTCCACACCAATGCAGCCTGCCCGTCCTACGAGCTCAGGGGCATCAGGGACTGGTGGCCCTTCAGGCCCCTCAGGTTCAGCCTCTGCCTCAGCCTCCACTGGGGAGATGAGCAGCAGTGAGCCCAGCACCCCAGCACAGACACCGTTGGCAGCCCCCATTATCCCCACACCTTCGCTCACCTCCCCTGGGGCAGCTCCCCCATTGCCTTCGCCCTCCAAGGTAAGGCCTGGTGCATAGGAGGAAACTGTGCTACTGAGGGACCCAGGAATTTCTCCAGGTCCTGTAGAAGCACAGAACTGGTTTTAGGTGACCCTGGATACAGTGATTTCCTGCTGCTGTTGGGTTGTAGTTCCCCTCCTCCATCTCAGCATGTTGGTAACCCTCAATCGTGCAGTTTCCTTCCAGACATGTGTATATGAGAAAAGGAGAACCAGGACCCCATTCCTTCTCTCTCCCTCCCACTGAAGTGGGGTGCATGACACCTCCTGCAGTCTCTGATTCCCCTGAGTATCTCATGTCAAGGGGAGAGACTGCAAGACTGTGCCCCTTCCCCTGGCGGTGGTCCCCGCCCCCTCCAGACTAGCGGTGTTCCTTGGTCAGGCTGAGAGGGGTGGGTGGAGGGGCACACCCAGTGAAGGGAGCTGGGGCTTCTTTCCAGGAAGAGGAAGGGCTGCGGGTCCAGGTGCGTGACCTGGAGGAGAAGCTGGAGACGCTGAGGCTGAAGCGTGCAGAGGACAAGGCTAAGCTGAAAGAACTGGAGAAGCACAAGATCCAGCTGGAACAGGTGCAGGAATGGAAGAGCAAGATGCAGGAGCAGCAGGCGGAGCTGCAGCGGAAGCTCAAGGAGGCCAGGAAGGTGAGGCCGCAGGATGGAGGTGGGCAGCGAGGGTGGGGTGTGGGGCCCGGGCCCCTCCCCAGAGGGGCATCCCGAGGCTTCCAAGTGGCAGTGCACTCCCTTCTGCTTCCCCAGGAAGCGAAGGATGCCTTGGAGGCCAAGGAGCGCTACATGGAGGAGATGGCGGACACGGCAGACGCCATAGAAATGGCCACTCTGGACAAGGAGATGGCTGAAGAGCGGGCAGAGTCCTTGCAGCAGGAGGTGGAGGCTCTGAAGGAGCGTGTGGAGGAGCTCACCACTGACCTTGAGATCCTCAAGGCAGAAATCGAGGAGAAGGGTGAGGGAGGGACCCCTGTCTAGGATGTGGGAGTCTGAAGAGCAGAGCCCAGGGGCCAGAGGCTGTGGGCTGGGGTGGGCACTGATGGCCTGTGTTCTCCCACAGGCTCTGATGGGGCTGCATCCAGTTACCAGCTCAAGCAGCTGGAGGAACAAAATGCCCGGCTGAAGGATGCTTTGGTGAGGTAGGCCTGCTGTGTCATCTGCCCCTCCCCCTGCCATCTTCGGGGCCTCTAGCCTCTAATGCTTTGTGTGATGCCTCCCCGCCTCCCCCAGAATGCGAGACCTCTCAGCCTCAGAGAAGCAGGAGCACATCAAACTTCAGAAGCTCATGGAGAAGAAGAATGTGGAACTGGAGGCCCTGAGGCAGCAGCGTGAGCGCCTGCAGGAGGAGCTGGGCCAGGCAGAGCGAACCATCGATGAGCTCAAGGAGCAGGTGGGGGCTGCCAGTGAGGCTGAAAGGTGCAAGAACTTACCCAAGGTCACTCACATAGTACATAGCAACCAGGATGTGGCCTTGACCCAGTCATCTTTCCAGAGCACCAGCACCAACACTCCACTCTGAGCCCTCATTTCAGTGCTACAGACTTTTCTTGTTGTTTCTGTGTTTGGTGCCTAGCCCAAGCACAGGACCCTACACATAGGAGGCACTTAACAAATGGGTGCCAAATTCAGGTGAATCAAGCACTAATTGTGGATAGCATACAGGGGTAGGCACTTGGTGGGAGAGGGCAGGGGGAGAATCTAGATGTCTGTCTTCCAGCTACCTAGCAGAGAAGCTCAAACCTGGACATATGTAATTATGGAAGTGACTGTAACTCCTCCTAAAATACTACAGGTAGATGCAGCCCTGGGAGCCGAAGAGATGGTGGAGACGCTGACAGATAGGAACCTGAACCTGGAGGAGAAAGTTCGGGAGCTGCGGGAGACTGTGGGGGACCTGGTGAGAAGAAGGAGTGGTCTGGACTTTTGCTCTGTCCAACCCGCCAGCCTCTGAGGGGAAGCCCTGACCTTTCCTCACTTTTGGCTTCCTGCTCTCATCTCCATCCAGACACTACAGAAGGAGCTGGTGAAAAGGCAGCCTCCCGCTCTGACCTTTCCCACCGGTCACTGAGGATGATGTTAGGGAGCTTGTCCTTGATTCCCGATGACCCCAAGCCCTGAGGGAGATATCCGGGAGGGAATCCCCTCGGGACCATCTCTGGCCTTTGACCCTTATTGCTCCACACTACCTGTGTCCCACAGGAAGCTATGAATGAGATGAATGATGAGCTGCAGGAGAATGCCCGAGAGACCGAACTTGAGCTCCGGGAGCAGCTGGACATGGCAGGTGCCCGAGTGAGGGAGGCCCAGAAGCGTGTAGAGGCTGCTCAGGAGACGGTTGCTGACTACCAGCAGACCATAAAGAAATACCGACAGCTGACCGCCCATCTGCAGGTACCTCCCCCACGCACAGCCATACACCTGAGGGTACTTGGCCAGGCTACACCAGGTTCCTTCTCTTCTGTTTCTCCCAAATCCCCCGATCCAAGGCATGGTTCCCCTGCTCTTGTTTAGAGTGTGTGTCTCTGCTTCCCCAGGATGTGAATCGGGAGCTAACAAATCAACAGGAGGCTTCAGTGGAGAGGCAGCAGCAGCCACCCCCTGAGACCTTTGACTTCAAGATTAAGTTTGCTGAGACCAAGGCCCATGCCAAGGTTAGTGTTAGAGCTAGGAATGAAGAATGCTTACTATTGATGGCCTGCTGTGGGCTATTAGGAGAAAAGGCTGGCCTTGTGTTGGTAGCCAGAGTACTTTGACTATACTTTGTACTCAGAGTAGCCATGGTCCCTGGGATGTAGGGGTGACACATGGCTGGTTTGGATAGACTTGTGGTTAAGGTTGGCACTGGCCTTTGAAGGCTTATGGGTTCCTTGGTGTTGCTGTCACCCTGTAGGCCATTGAGATGGAGCTGAGGCAAATGGAAGTGGCCCAGGCCAATAGGCATGTGTCCTTGCTTACGGCCTTCATGCCAGACAGCTTTCTGAGGCCTGGTGGAGATCATGACTGCGTCCTTGTTCTGCTGCTTATCCCCCGCCTTGTTTGTAAGGTAGGCCTCGCCACACATCCTTCATACTCTCACATGCACACCTAAGTTCTGTTCCTGCCCTTGTGCCTTGGGTGTCCCAAACCTAAAGTCTGTGATCCTTCTTTGTCTGTGCCTCAGCCCTGAGCCCAGGGAGTGCCCTTGGTGCCCACTTCCCTGAGGTCGGGCATGTACTCACAGGGTTTTTGCCTTGGTGCTGAGCCTCATGTCCCTTCCATTCTTTGACAGGCAGAGCTAATCAGAAAGCAGGCCCAGGAGAAGTTTGATCTGACTGAGAATTGTGCAGGGCGACCGGGGCTTCGAGGGGCTCCTGGGGAGCAGCTCAGCTTTGCTGCTGGCCTGGTGTACTCGCTGAGCCTCCTACAGGCCACCCTCCATCGATATGAGCAGTGAGTAACCCCTGCGCCACCAGGTGCTGGCTCCCTGTTCCCTCTCCTGCATCAGCAAAAACTGCTGTATAAACTGAAGCGGAGTGCCCTACACCTTCATCCCAACTGGTGATCGTGAGAATGGCTCCTCATTGGGAGCCTCAGTTGTACTTACTGCCCCTCCCCCCCTTCAGCTCCAACACTAGTTTCTTGTGACTGAGACCTTACTGGAGATTGAACACCCTGGGCCTCTCTGCTTTGACCTTGATCTTACTCCTGCTCTGCTCCACAGTGCCCTGACTCAGTGCAGTGTGGATGTCTACAAGAAGGTTGGTAGTCTCTACCCCGAGATGAGTGCCCATGAGCGTTCCTTGGACTTCCTCATTGAGCTGCTGCACAAGGACCAGCTGGATGAGACGGTCAATGTAGAGCCCCTCACCAAGGCCATCAAATACTATCAGGTATGGGGAACAGCCCGAGCAGGGGCTGGAGTACATGGTTGGGGTGGCATCAGGACCCAGCTGATGGCTGTGTCTTCCTTGGTCCTAATGGTCATGGATCAGCCCTCATGAGATCTGTATAACAGAGGAGAGATGTGACTTAGGTTTGTGACTCAGGAAATAACTTTGTCAGCGAGTGAAGGATGCGCTGAAGGAGAGAGAGTCCAAGAAGACCCGTTAAGAGGGTGGTTGTAAGAATCTAGGCAGAGAGTAATGGGGAGCCCGTGTTAGGGTGGCGGCAGCTGTGTGAAGAGGAGATGTGAGAATGAGCCTTCGGGAAGACGGGAGCACCTGGGGGAGATGAAGGGGCAGTGTTTTCATAGCTTCTCCTAGGAGCAGGCTACACCTGGGGGCGGAAGGCCATGTCCCTTGTGATGAGACTGGTGGTTCTGTTGAAGGGAAAGTTTCCCATGGCTCCTTCTCCCCCACTTTCCTTTTGAATTGGTAGGGAGAGCAAAGGTGTGGAGGTGAGCAGGTACATTGCTAGATGTTCAGGGGAGAGAGGGGAGGAAACTGGCCTGGTTAGGATAACTCATAGAAGTACACAATGTCAAGAGATGTAAAGACCTGTAGAGGTCATCTCCAACCATTTTACAGATGAAGAAACTCAGGCCCAGAGTAGGGAAATGACTTGACCAAGGTCATACTAATTAAAAACTAGTTAGCATGGATGTCAAAATCAATATGGGATAGGGGAGCTTATGTCCAGAAATATGAAAAAGTCAGAAATACCAGAGGGTATCCACGACTGAAAAACAGCTTGTCTTCTCAAAAAGGTACTGATGTATTTTGTTTTTATATTGCCTAGGTTTCTCTCTCACTTTTCTTACTAGAGAGCTATCCCATATAACAATTTTTTTAAAAAGAGGAAGAGAAAAAAATTCAGGAAAGCCAATTTATACATTGAAAAAATTGACATTACATGTAGTTTACCATGTTGGGGGACCATTATGTTTGCAAAGTAATGGAAAACAGTATCTTTTATATTTCTTCTTTACAGTCAAGTTTCTTCTTTACGACATCAGAACATTCAGTTTGTTTTATGGTTGTTCTCTTATGCGTACATTATGGCAATCGATGGATGTTTGCTTTGTTTCCAGTTCTTTGCTGACACAAAAATGCCACTATAAATATTTTAGCACATGTGGAGCCTTTCTTTTTGTCAGTGACCTCTTTGGAGTAGATGCCTCGAAACGAATACTCTGGGTCAAAGGATGTGGACATGTCGTCACTTTCTTTGTGTGGTTCCCAGCTGCTTTCCAGAATAGTCGTACCAACTCAGAACAATACATTCATGTGCCCATCTTTCTACATCCCCTTCAGCATTGACTGTTCCCATCTTTGTCATCTTTATCCATCTGGACAGTGTAAGGTGATACCTCAGGGTTGTTTTAACGGTGACTGGCAGATGGTTTTGTATTGCTGTCATCAGGTCCTCAGAATAGTCCTGGGGCTGAGCTAAACATATGGGAAATAGGGAGCCAGTCAGCTTCAGGGACCTGCCCAAGGTCACATGGGACATAGAGCCCGGTCTTTCTCCTGGTTGCTAAAGCAGATGGCCTCTTCTGTGGTTTCACTGTCTGTCTTTTCTGGAAGACTTAGAGGTCCCCTAGGATTGTGGCTCTAATGGAAAAATGGCTTTGTGGAGGCATCAGTCAGTTCTTAGGGGAGAAACCATTGTCAGCAGGTTCCAGGAACTCTCGTAAGGCATCTTGTTAGCAGGCTGGGGGGTCAGTGCTTTGCGTCTTTGGCTGTCTTCTCTCGCCTCTGAATTTGTGCAGGCCCCCCTCATTTCTTGGACGTATTCTCTTCCTCCAGGGAGCCTGCTGCACCTCGAAATGAGTCTTCCTTTCTTGACTCACGCAGGCTCTTACCACAGTCCAATCTATATTACAGCAGTCTGTAGGTGTTGCCTTCCCTCTGCAAAAAGACTCCTGTAGAAAAGGGTAGAGATCAACTGGAGAGGGAGGGTGGGGCCCAATTGAATTTCATCCAGAGGAGGCAGTATCTGTACTACAGTCAGGTGGCTCAGTGGATAGAGCATTGGGCCTAGAGTCAGGAAGGCCTGAGTTCAAATCCCACCTGAGACACTTAATATAGAATGTGTAATCATGGACGAGTCACTTAAAATCAGTTTCCTCACCTGTAAAATGGGAATGATGGTAGCATTTAACTTCCAGGGTGGTCGTGAGGATAAGATGCCATATTTGTAAAGCTCTTAGTATAGTGCCTGGCACATAGTAGGTCCTTAACAATTTTTTTTCTTTCTCCCTCTCCCTCCTTGTTCCCTACGCAAGGGCTGGAAGTAAAAGAGAGACAGGGTAATTTTCACTGGGTCTTGGGTAATGGGGACCTGGGGAGGGAGGGAAGAAGGTCTCAAGGTGATGGAGAAAAGGATAATAAGCAGAAGCCTGATGCCAGTGCTGAGTTTGTCCGATGTTCTTCCTCAGCACCTGTATAGCATCCATCTTACTGAGCAGCCCGAGGACTGTACTGTGCAGCTGGCTGACCATATCAAGGTGAGGGCCTCAAGCAGGTCAGAGAGACTGGGCAAGGGACTTCAAACAGCCTACACAGAAATGAGCCCCATCCCCCCAACCCCCCATCCCCTCCCTGTGGGAGCCTGTTTGTGTTTGAAGACTCATGCGGGATAGGAGGCTGATAGTAACACTTTGGGGACAGAAAGGGAAAGCAATATGTGCACTCACGGGCTGCATCTGGTATCTTCACAGTTCACCCAGAGTGCACTGGACTGCATGGCTGTGGAGGTGGGGAGGCTTCATGCCTTTCTACAGGTGAGTTGTAGACCCTACATTCATGTTCAGACTCACTGCTGCCCTTTCTTTCCTTCCCCTTATCTTGACTTCCCCTTCTCTATGCCTCACTCCTCATCAAGCCCTCCTCCCTTCTTGACTTCCCCCTCTTTTCTCATTGCTTATTTTTCGACTGCTAGTGCTAACTTTGTATCCTCTCTGCATCCAGGGTGGGCAGGAGGCCTCAGACTTGTCTCTCCTGCTCCGGGACCTGGAAACATCCTGCAGTGACATACGACAGTTCTGTAAGAAGATCCGCAGACGGATGCCAGGGACAGATGCACCTGGGATCCCAGCTGCTCTTGGTTTTGGGCCTCAGGTCTGGACGGGTGGAGATGTGCTGGGCTGCAGGGAGGCAGAGATAACGAAAGGATATGACACCTGGCACTCCTGGCCTGTGGTGGGGCTGGGGCCGGGGCCGGGGCCTGTGGAGGTTGAGTGGGGCTGACTCCCCTGACCCGCTCCCCTTCTCCACCCTCCCTTGCTCCAGGTGTCAGATACCCTTCTGGATTGTCGAAAGCATCTAACATGGGTGGTGGCTGTGCTGCAGGAGGTGGCTGCTGCAGCTGCACAACTCATCGCACCCCTGGCTGAAAACGAGGGTTTGCCCTCTGGCACCCTGGAAGAGTTGGCCTTTAAGGCAGGAGAGCAGGTAGAAACGGACTGCCTAGGCTAGGTCTCAGGAGTTGTGGTCGAGGAATGAGAAAGTGGGAGAAGGAGGGAGAAGAGTTGGGCGAGAGGAGCCCGTGATGGTTCCCAAGTCTCTGCTTGGGTCTGACGTCGCTCCGGGCTCCCCACAGATCTATGGGTCTCCATCAAGCAGCCCCTACGAGTGCCTTCGACAGTCCTGCAGCATCCTCATTGCCACCATGAACAAGCTGGCCACAGCTATGCAGGAGGGAGAATATGATGCAGAAAGACCCCCCAGCAAGGTAGGCCAAGAGGGGCCTGGTGAGATGTGAGGAGGAGCCACGGAGGCCCTAGGGAAGACTGGGGCAGGAAGAGGCCCAGGGTCCCCACTGGTTGGTACTTAGGGAATGGTCATTGCCTCAGGCTAGAAGGAGGCACAGTAGCAGGAGGGAGGGGAGAGGTCCTAATGATTGCTGGGAGCGGGCAGCAGCCTGTGGGGACAGAGCTCTGGCCCTAGGGATCCTCACCCCCCACCCTTTCCTTACAGCCTCCTCCCTCTGAACTTCGGGCTGCGGCCCTTCGTGCGGAGATCACTGACGCCGAGGGGCTGGGGCTGAAGCTGGAGGACAGGGAGACTGTCATTAAGGAACTGAAGAAGTCGCTGAAGATCAAGGTGGGCGGGCGCTTGGGCTCGGTTGGGGTGCGGGTTGGGGGGGGTGGCGCATTCAGGTGTCTTGGGAGCCAGGCCTCCGTGGCCACTGTCCGTGCTGGGCTTTGCATACAAGCATTGGGCTTCAGGAAGGGGGGTGTGACGGCTGAGCCGACCCCATGGCCTCCAGGGAGAAGAGCTGAGTGAGGCCAATGTGCGCTTGAGTCTCCTGGAGAAGAAGCTGGACAGTGCAGCCAAGGATGCAGATGAGAGGATTGAAAAGGTGCAGAATCGACTCGAAGAAACTCAGGCCTTGCTGCGGAAGAAGGAAAAGTATGTTGGCCCCTGGCCCCTGGGGTTCTCCTCACCCTGGGGCCTGGCCTGTGTCTCCTCGGGGTCGAGTGGAGGGTTGGTATGTCACACCCTGGGGATCTGCTGGGGCACCAGGGACTCCGTGCGTCTCTTATAGAGAGTTTGAGGAGACGATGGACACCCTCCAAGCAGACATTGACCAGCTGGAGGCTGAGAAGGTGGAACTGAAGCAGCGCTTGAGCAGCCAGTCCAAAAGGACAATTGAGGGGCTGCGAGGAGCACCCCCTTCAGGCATCGCCACCCTTGTCTCGGGCATCACTGGTGGTGAGCGGTGGGCTGGAGGCTGGGGGTTCCTAGGGACTTGGACTAAGGAGCAGGGGAGGCCCTGCCTCTCCCACAGATTCCAATGTGTTCTAGGCGTTTTCTGATGTGTATTGAGTTAGAATTAGGCCATCTAGTCCACCCCCTCCCCCCATTACTCCCCTTAGGGCCGCTGTTGTCCCACCTACTCCAAACTGTGGACCCTCCCTGTGGTTCTCTCAGTGTCCCGGATCCACCCGCAGAGGCCCTGTCATACCAAAGCAAGGCCCCCCACCCCAGCTTGGACAGCTGCATGTCAGGGAGAGCAAAGGAAGATTCCCAAGTCACCTTGTCATTATGTCCATAAAATATAAAGGAATATACATGGAAACCAAAGCCCAAGAGCCTTCTGTGGGGAACAGGCCCCTTTACCAGGAAGCCCTGGGGAGAGTGTGGAGGCCACTCTGGTTGCAGGAACATACAGGCAACTCAAAGACTGTGGTACATGAGCTAGGGTGTAAACCTGCCTCTGAGGACTGTGGATTCAGGCCCCAGCTCCTTTCCTTGCACCTTGAAACACAGACACCCCATCACGTGTGTCTCTTCTTTCCTCTCTCCCCTCCCCTATGGGCTGGCCTGGCCACAGAAGAACAGCAGCGAGGTATAGACCTGCCTGGATGCTGATGGGGGTTGGGGGGTAGTGCCTGACCTCCTTGTCTTTGGGGACTCGGGGCTGGTAGGGCAGTGGTCAATGTTAGAGGGCATGAGCTCGAGGGGGCAATGAAGATGGGGGAACTGTAAGGCTGGGGCCTAAGCATGGGGTGATTTCTGAGCCCTGAGATCCCTGTGCACTTGTGAGTGCTTTCGGTGTCTGTCCCCACAGCAGGGGCTGCAGGGCAGCCTCTGGCTAATGTCCCAGGCCCTGGGCCGGTGAAGGACTCCCCACTGCTGCTCCAACAAATTTCAGCCATGAGGATGCACATCTCTCAGCTCCAACATGAGAACAGCACCCTCAAGGTATGGGACCAGGAGGAGCTAGCTGGAGCAAGGAATGGTAGGCCCTCCCTGGACTGGCTGATGGAGAAGGGGATGGGAGCTGAGGGAGAAAGTCTCCTCTGGTCTGGTCTGGGTTGATAGGAGCACCTTCCTCCTATGCCCCCTCCCCATATCCTCTCATCTCTCTTCTCTTCCTGGTCCTAGGGAGCCCAGATGAAGGCAACACTGGCAGCTTTGCCTCCCCTACATGTGGCCAAGCTCACGCCCTCAGTCCGGGAAGGCCCAGATAGCGAACTAGCAGCTGGAGCTTTGTACCGGAAAACTAGCCAGCTGCTGGACACACTCCATCAGCTCAGCACGGGCACACGGGTGGTAGATATCACAAGGTCTAGCCCTGGTAAGAACCCAGCCTCCCCACCTTGTTCCCTGGGTCCAGGGCACTCAAGCAACCCTCCGCACTAAAAGAGGTCTTGCTTGTAGGCCAAGACTGCAAACCTTGTACCCCATGGCCTCTCTGTCCTCTACTTCCCCTCTCTCCCTCCCCCCCTCATCTGGTCTGTGGGTCTCACCAGCTTCTTTGTCTCTTTCCAGCTACAAAGAGCCCTGGGGCCCAGCTTCTGGAGCAGCTTGCCCAGCTCCAATCACTGAGTGACACCATCGACAAACTGCAGGTTATACCCCCAGCTCTCTGATCTCTAAGTCTCACCAGTACTTTGGGTGATCCTTTGAGCCCAGTTATTCCTTCCATCATTGAGGTCCCCACTTCCTGGGTGCCTAGATGCCAGACATCTTGAGGAAGACCCAGGGACTGGCCTTAGCACTGCCTTCAGGAAGCACTCAAGTCTGGCATAAGTCAATATACAATCAGGACAAGAAAGTTAGGAGAAGCTAGGCCCCTTTCCCAGCAGCCCCAGGGGAAGGGACTCCAACAGTAAAGGGAAGCCTTAGAAAAGGGAAGACGAGCTTGGGAGAAGCCCAGGCCTCCCCTACCCATGAAGGGGAGGGCCTGTAAGCTGATGGCTTCTCTCCATCCTTCATGACCTGCATTCCCCGTTTCTTCTCCACAGGACGAGGTGATGAAGGAGACTGTCTCTCAGCGCCCAGGAGCCACTGTGCCCACTGACTTTGCCACTTTCCCTTCATCAGCCTTCCTTAGGGTGAGGGTGAAGTGGGGCACAGGGCTGGTTTTTTTACAAGGAATGAGGAGCCTGGGGGTAGGGAGGGAGTGTGAGGATCCTCAAGCACCACAGTACTGTGTGACTATCCCTGACCGGGTGTGTTGTCTTCTCTCCTTCCCTTCCAGGCCAAGGAAGAGAAACGAGAAGACACCGTCTATGTGGGCAAAGTGACCTTCCCCTGCACAGCTGGCCTTGGGCAGCGGCATCGACTGGTGCTGACTCACGAACAACTGCACCGGCTCCATGGCCGCCTCATCTCCTAGTTCAGTCTGCCTCCCTCTACTCCTTTTCGTGTTTCCGTGACACCCTGAGGGTTCTGCCTGCTGCTGCCTCATCCCACCTTCCCACAGACATGTCCCAGATAAGAGTATCACTACTTGTGTAAAGCCATAATGCTAGCCCTCTCCTATCCCCTACTTCTGGCTCCCCCAGCCCCTGGCCTTAGCTGCTCCCTCCTTTGGGGGGAGTAGGGGAGAGGAGCGGGGTTGGCCTGGCCCAGGGGAGGAGTGCTCAGCCCCAGCATGGGGCATCATCCCCTCAATAAAGCAGCTTCGTCCTCAGCACTATCTGCATGGTATGGTGTTAGCAGTAGAAGGCAAGGGTAGGGGCCAAAGGGGTGGCTGTGTGCAGACACTGGAACCAAGCCAGTCCGCCACAGTGACTCAGAGGGCAGCAGCTTTGGCTCTCCCCTTCTGGAAGCCTTGGGTCTGGGACAGGAGACAAGGGGAGGCCATTCTTTGGGGTCTGCTTGAGGGTCCACATTCATGGCCAGATGTGCCCAGTGGATAGTAGCCCTTAGAGCTGTTAAGGCTCTTTAGACATCATCATGCCCAACCCCTGCATTTTCAGCATCACATTCATTGAGTGCCTTATGCATTGTGCTGAGCATACAAAGACTGACCCAGACATAAGTAGCTTATAATGTGGTGGGGTGCTGGGTCATTCATGTTTGCTGAGGGCAAAGCTGTCCTCAGACCAACCCAGTGCCCTGTAGGTAATGGGAGGGTGAAAAGCCTTGTTTTATGTGTTTACTAACCTTATGCCTATTCCCTCTACTCTGGTAGCCAGGAACCATCCATGCTTTCCTCCTCCTGCATTCCTGTTCTAGGCAGCAAGAATAAAATCTCCCTGTGTGATCTATCCAAGGTGCTGAAGGCCATCCCCCATCCTTGTTCCTTTGTAGACACCAGTCTTGACAGTGGCTTTATGTTGCTTGTGTCAGACTCAAATTGAAACGGGTGGGGGTGTGTTAGAAAACCACAAATTAACATTATCTATGGTGTATTTCATTTTTATTGAACATTTCCAGATTATGTTTTAGTCTGGTTCTGGTGGGACTGGGGAGTCTGGGGCAGTTTATACCTCTCCTTTACAATATTCATCTATTGACAGTGTCTTGAAAACAGCAGTGCATGTGCTTGTCCATGCACATACACATATGTACATACATGCATACAGCCATGCAGCTCATCATTCTTCTTTGGTTTTCTTATGGTTTTGATTCTTGAGAGGTTGTGGTGATGTCTGAATGGGAAAACAGGTGATAACATCAAGAGGACTGTCGGGCTAGGAATCAGCCCGGGATCACTGAGAGCATTCTATAGTTTCCTGCTCATTACACAGCCTGCTCACCACCTCTGCTTCAGTTTCGTCCCAGTTCGCTGCCTGTCCATCATCCCTGTCCAAGATGTGTGTGTCAGACATGTATGCACACACAAAACAAACACATGCACACATGAAAACATGCATGTATGTATGTGCCCATAAATGTATGTGTACACAAACATATAGCTACATATGCATGTGTATATATGTACATGTGTGTTTGTGGTACACTTTTAAGCCATCTTAAAATTGCACCAAGACATTTTTGGGACCCTCTGCATATGTTCTGATGGACTAACTCCAAGGGCTTACCGGTGGAGCTGCGTGCCATGATATGGGCAGTGAATGAATGAAAAAGTATTTGTTGATCACAAAGCACTGGGTGTACACACAGAAAAAGTAAGAGAGTCCCTCTTCTTAAGAGCTCATGCTGGTAGCAGAGATGGCACACAGGTTTCAGCTTTGAAATAGATGGAAAGGGACCCTGGTCCTTGAGGTGCAGCAGCATCAGCAAAGCGGGTAGTTGTACCTTTTCTCTCATAATCTCGTTTCTGCTGATAAAATCCTCTGTTTCTGATGCTAAAGCATTTGACAGTGCCAAGGACTTTGGTACTGAGAACTTCAGTTTCCAAGTCTTAGTTAGTTATGGCTTGTGAGGAGGTGGGCCTACAGCATCCACAAGAACAGTTGGCAAGTTGCCCGGGGGTTGCTTCACATCATAGATGATGACCTTAGGGGATGGTCTGGAAGCAGGATTGGGGGCTACCCCTCCAGGGACTTTGGGGCTCACCTGCCCATTAGTGGCAATTGGGTTTCACAATGACTCTGGGAATGCTTTCTACTTCACTTGATTTTTCCAATGGCTGATTTAAGTAATTGAATTTTGTTGAAGAGTCAATAATAACAGCTAGAAATTATGTAGCATTTTAAGGTTTGCTAAGTGCTTCATATTTCTTATTTGAGCCTCACAATGACTCTTAAATAGGTATTATACCCCCATTTTATAGATGAGAAGACTAAGGCAAACAGCTTTAAGTGACTGTCCAGGGTCACACAATGAGTAGGTTTCTGAGACAGGATTTGAATTCAGGTCTTGACTCCAGGTCCAATGATCTGTCCCCTGTGGCACTAACTGCTTCATCACTATATGACATTTATTTAACACTAAATTTTGGTAAGTATTTTATATACATTATATCTTGGTTCTCTCAATAACATCATAGGTGGTGTTACCTCCATTTTAATGGGTGAGCCAACCGAGACTCAAAGTTTGTGACTTTTCCCAAGGTCCCACAGCTAGTAATTGTCTGAAGTGGGATTTGAACACTTGGTCTTCAAGACCAGCATTCTATCCTGTCTACCACACAGCCACTAACATGTGATAGAACGATGCAATTGATATAATGTCATCTTCAAACCTGAACTTTCAGAGAACCTCACCAGCTATAGTGAGTAACTCTTTCATTCAAAACTTTGCGGAGGAGATCTTCCCAGATCCTGGTGAATACCTTTGGGGAGCATATGTCCCCTGTGCTTTGGTCAACAAGCATTTATCAGCACCCAAGTGTGTCAGGTACTGGGGAGATGAATACAACTGTGAGACAGTCCCTTCCCTAATGGAGGTTCTATTATCTTATGGGACCACATGTTCACAGATAAGCAAATACAGGAAATATACAAAGTAATGATGTGATGGTTGGGAATGAACCAGGAAAGGCCTCTTTTGTGTTGAATGCCGAAAGGTGCTAGGGGTCCTAAAAGGCAGAGGTGAGAGGGCAGAGCCTTTCAGACATCAAGGAGAGCCTGTGTGAAGTTATAGGAGTGGGAGGCAGGACATCATGCTTGGAGAACATCAACTAGGCCACTGTGCTTGAAGCATAAAGTATATTAGAAGTCATGTATAATCAGCCTGCAAAGAGAGGTTAGAGCCAGAATCTGGAGGGATTTTATGTGTCAAAATGCTATTCGTTGTGGAGATCAGAGGGTCTCTGAACAAAGTTCTCTCTAGGGTTGCATGTTGATCAGTCCCCAACTCATTGTTTGGTATTTAGAACCAACCCTTCACAACCTGGTTCCAATCCACCTTTTCAGCCTTATCTCCTTTTTTATCCAGCCAAACTTTAAATTTTGTCTCCATAACAGATTTCCTCTGAAGGATGTGTTTAGTAGTAAAAAAAAAACCCAAAAAACCACCGCCCATTTTTATAGATGAGGAAACTTGAGTTGCAAAGAAAGAAAAGGGTTTGCCGAGGATCAGGCTATTCATTCATAGGTAGGATATGAAACTGACTCCAAGTCCACTAGTGGCTGCTGCAATTTCTCCTTTTGTGTAAGCTCACACAAGGCTGGAGTTTCTCAAGAGCAGAAACACACATCAGCAACCAGAGAGAGAGGGAGAGCTGCCAGGGGGCAGGTTGGAAGTCAAAATGCTGGTGGAGGATGGCTGGCCCTGCCTAGCTTTGGCTGCTTAACCTGGTGGGGTCCTGACCACAATGTCCCCATTTCAGTCCCTGGAGTTCTACCACCCTGCTTCGCAACTGGCAGAGAGTCCAGGCTGTACCCCATACCTGACCTCAGGGGCTCTCAACTAAAGGGAAGGATGAAAGGCTATGCCTAGAAGAAGAAATA
>CM053623.1:412802812-412823871 GCA_028646595.1 Phalanger gymnotis
TTTCACAACATGAGTATTGTGGAAGGGTTATACATGATATGCATGGGGCCCATGTTGAATTGCTTGACTTCTTAGGGAGGGTGGATGGGAAGGGAACAGGGGAGAGAGGAAGAGAAAGGGGGATGGGGGGGAATGGGGCGACGGAGGGGAGGGCAGACTGGGGAACAGGGCAACCAGAATGTACGCCATCTTGGAGTGGCGTGGGGGAGGAAATGGGGAGAAAATTTGTAATTCAAACGCCTGTGAAAATCAATGCTGAAAACCAAACATGTCAAAAATAAATTTAAAAAAAATTTTAAAAAAAACCAAAAAAAAACCCAAAACCATATTTTTGGTATGAATTGTCCTAGTTCTGCTCAATTCACCCACAGTCAATTCATGTAAGTCTTCCCAGGTTTCTCTGAAATCCATAACTTCCCACAGCACAGTACTATTCCATTACCTTTATCAACCATTCTTGGTTCAGCCATTTCCCAATTGATGAGAACCCATCCCCCATACACACACACCCACCTTGTTTCCAGCTCTTTGTCCTCACAAAAAGAGCTGCTAGAAATCTCTTTGTACATGCAGGACCTTTTCCTCTTTTAAAAAAAATCTTTTTAGGGAATAAGTCTAATAAAAGTCAATAATTAAGGGGTATTTTTTTTTTACCAATGGGTTACACTGATGAAGTTTGGCCAGCATACTAATGTGCTTGATTTAAATAAAATCTTATTAAAAAGTAGCAATTGTACACACAAACTGCATTTTAACCAGCAATTTTTTTCTGCCAAAGGAGCTACTTTAAGACCTTGGAGTGCACAATTAATCTGGCCTATCTTCACCATTAAGATCCCCTTCAAAAGGCTTGTAAAGGTTGTGAGCTTTCCCCTGATAAGGCTAGGGGAAAGGGGGCCTTTACTTCTTAGTTCAAGGATTGAGGAAAAGCCAGTTCCTTCTCAGTTCCTTTCATGATGTGGCTGTCCTTCCCAACTCCTTATACAGTTTGTATTGTATAAATATTGGTGGGATGAATGAATGATTCTTTGCAGATTAAGGAGCCACTGCCCAACGTTTCCAGTCTGTCTTCACATAATCTGTCCTATGGCACCCCTCCCTCAATCATTCTGGCTCTTCTGGCACATGCAGAGGTCACAGGATCCCAATGTTACAGGCACCATAGGGAGAAAGGAGTGATTTTGGATCTTATGCTATAATCCCTGGGGAGAAGGGGCCTACCTTCCGTGCTACCACCAACCAGTGACCAACTGCTGCCAATGAGTGGGTAAGCCCAGGAGCCCAGAGCACTGATTCTGCTTCCCACCTGGCCCAGAAGCCATCATCCTGGCAAATGATCCCTGTAGAGGTAGAACATAGTAACTGCTTCTGCCACTTAAAGCCTCTGCCTTGCCTGCAGCCCCATCTACTAAAAACACAGAAAATTCTTAATGCCAATGTCCTTGTCACTGTCAAAGTGTTCAAAATCAGAATACAGGGATTATATCCATTTAAACCCATTAAAGAAGATGTATTACCAACTTCTTTGCTAATGGACCATTCTATAGGACCTACAGCTGAAGCCTCCTATATGTGTTTGTTTCCTTCATTAGAATGTGATCTCTGTGGGAGCAGGGACTGTCTTTTCTATTTGTATCTCCAATGCTTTGCACACAGTAAAAGCTTAATAAATGCTTTATTTATTAATCCATTCATTAGGCTATAGTGATCCTCAATGCCCACCATTTTGGTCATCTTTTCTTCCTGGGATCCTCTATTTGACCTGAGAAGTCATGCAGAATGAGGGATGTCTGCCCCTCTTCCTTTCTGGGCAGCTTGGCCGAGTTGGTAGTAGGGTAATGGAAAGAACATTGAACTTGGTTAAGGAACCTGAATTTGAATCCAGATTTTGTTACTAACTTTTGGCATCTGAGGGGATTGGACCAGATGACCTCTATGGTCTAGATCTATGATTCATGATCCTAAATCCCACCCTTATTTACTATTTGGGTGATGCTGGGCAAGTGATTTTACCACTCCCTTCCTGTTCCTTCAATGTTTTAAAAAAAAGGATAATAATGCTTGTACTAGGGTTGTGGGGAAGAAAGTACTTTGTAAGCCTTAGGGACCTATAGAAATGGAAGCTTCTATTCTTACAATCATCGTGTATCCAGATCTGGTTCTCTCTCTAAACATCACTGCCACTTTTATGAAGCACTTAATGGACATTTCAAATGTAATACATCCCAAATTGAATTCATCTTCCCTCCATATTTCCTCTCTACCAAACCTTCCTATTTTTGTTGAAGGCATTGCCATCCTTCCAGTCTCCCAGGTTCATAATCTCAGCATTATCCTCCACTTCTCAGACTCCCTTACCTCACATCCAATCAGTTGCCAAATCTTGCCATTTTTAAATCCACAGCATCTCTTGCATCCTAGCCCTTCTCTCTTCTCACACAGCCACCACCTCAGCTCACTCTCATCATCTCTTGTGCAGATTTTTACAACAATCTCCCCCAGTTTGGTCTTCCTGCTTCATGCCCCTCACTGCTGTACTGTGTCCCACAGTTGCTAGTGATTTTCCTTAAAGCTCAGATTTCACCATGTTACTTACTCCCCTATTCAACCAACTCCAGTTGTCCTCTATCAAATTAACTATTACTTAACTATTTTTACTTATTTTCCTTATGTTTCTTCTGTATGTACTTTTTTATATACTTGTCTTCCCAATTACAGCATATAAACATCTTTTTGTATGTGCACCGTTTCATTCTTTGTATTGGGATCATCGGGCACCTAGTTATGCACTTAATACGATTGGCGATGGATTGATCTTTCCTGAGACATACTTAAGCATTATAAACAATTTCTCTCTAAATTCATTATTACTTAATTCTCATCTACATTAATAACCACCCTTCTGTTCACACGGCTTTACAATAGTCTCTTCCTAGAATTCATCCTCTAGGCCTGACCTTTTAGGTCCTACTTAAAGAGTTCATCATAACATACAATCTGATTATTAATAGGAAGGAACACACTAAACAGGGAGCTATGGCCTCATCCAAGGTATCTGCCACTGCCATGGAGGATGTCAGCACAGAATATAAATGGAAGAGAGTTTTCCATTGTAGGATCATAAAGAGAACTTAGAGGTCATCAAATCCAACCTTGCCATTTTACAGATAAGAAAACCAAGGCCCAAAATTACCCAAGATTGCACAGGGAGTAAGCAGCAAGGTATAATAAGGCTTTCCAGATGTTTCTATTTGCAAATAATATTGTGGATGAATAAAACTCCTGAAGAACCTCCTAAATAAATGAGATCCATAATCGCTCAAAAGTGAAGTGTCATCCTTGCCTTCTCACGCTTAACTTACTCCACATAACCAATCTTATTTAATATCCAAATTTGTTGTTCCTGCTCAACATCTCTCCTATCTGTAACCATCCCTTTCCCTCATCTCCTTTCCCTGCCTTTTTACACACCGATCCTGTCTGAAATGTTTTCTTTTCAACTCTGGCTCTTGGAAACCTTGGTTTTCTTCAAGACCCATCTCCAGTACTATCTTCTTTGGGAAGCTGTAATTGGTGCCCTCAGTTGCTGTCCCTTCCCCTCACAGGTTAACTAAGACCTGCTTTGTATATATATGTAGTTGTATACTCTGCTTTTTTTTTTTCATTTTTAAAAAATTCAATTCACGGAACAAGCATTTCCATAACACAACACAATAAAAACGATGACTGCACACGAAACTGCAAATCTGCTTTGTTCAACTTGCTATTCCCTCTAAATATACAACAAAGTTATCACGTAAATTTCTTTTTTTTCCCTTTCTTCCCTGATCAGGCGGTAAGGACATGGACCCCAAAAAGTCCCAAGACTGTGTCTCTGGAAGTAACCCAGCTCCGCCTCCTGTGAGAAAATTCATCCCTGTTGCAGACCTGACCTTGTAATTGTTTAGATTAAGCACAGACACAGGGGTACCTGGTCCAAGGACTCTCCCTGGCATCTGAGACCCAAGAACCACGCTCTGGAAATGCTTCTATTCTCTCCCTTCAGCAAAGCTATCTCCGTTGACTCCCTGAGTTTTCCCGTCCATTCAAGCAGCCCAGCACCCGGACTATTTGCATCATGCATGGCATTCCTTTCACTGTCCATTTTCCATATGACTTCTATCAGGCTGCAAGTTCCCCAAAGGACTTCTGCTTGTTTTAAACTTTGTCACTTGACTAGAATTTGGTTTGAGTGCGAGAATTTGATCCAGGCAACGCCCCCTGATACTTTCGGGGTTCCTAGCCCTCCTAGCCCACCCTCCCTGCCCTACATAACTACCATCAAACATAAATATACTGCTTTTTCTTCAGATGAACTTCTTGAAAGCAGGGGTTGTTTCGATCTACTCTTTGTATGGGCATCACCTGGCCTGGCACAGTAGCTCAATCAATGCTTATTGCTGGGTCAGCCTAGCCTGGGGAAAACCAAGTGTACACTGACAGTCCGGCTTGCGCTCTGCGGCGGGGCGGGCCTGGCGCCACATCTCCGGCGGACTCTGAGCGCCGGCTCAGTGAGCAGGGCCTGGGACTGCAGACAAGGACGGACTACGGCCGGACCGCTCTAGGGAAACGGCGCTGTGCTTTCTACGGCCTCCCAAGCTTCTGCCTGAGACAAGACCCGGCGTTTTAACAGTCTTCGGACAACGGTAGTGGGCAGGGAGCAATGGGAGAACACTTTCTCAAGAAGCCCGGCCATGCGGCGACCTTCGGAAGGAGGTAAGTCGAAATGTACAACCGGAAACGGAAGCAGTGCACTTAACCGTGAGGGACGCGAGGGAGAAAGTAGGCGCGGTCCGCGCGCGCCAAGTGCACCAACAGGATATCGCGAGAACTGGATTCAGGTTCCCTCGAAGACTGGGTAGATTCCACCCTCCCCCACTTCCTCCTTTCCGCGGCAAACGATCTCTACGTTTGGAACTGAGTGCATGGGTGTCGACTTCTCTCGTAGGTGGAAGTGGCTCAGAGCCCCATCAATGATCTCATTTTCTAATACATAATAGACCTCGACTACGCTCCCCGAAGGAGCCGGTGGTCCCCGGAAGCCCCGCCCCATTCTTACCAGCGCCGCTGGAAAGGCGGGAAGCAGCTCGCACGCGGAAGCCGCGGTGGCGCCGCTGGCCCCTCCTTACTTCCGGGCGAGACCATTTTCTTCAGTCTCCCCCTTGGTCTCCTTAGGCGATGGTACCTTCCTCGGGTTCTGAGTGGAGGCTTCTACCCGGAGGAGGTGGTACTAGCGACAGTAGGATTCCTGCGTGTCCGGCGGGAGGCCCGCATTGCGATTGGGGCTCCAAGCTGCCGCCATGGTGAGTAGGCTGCGGGCCGTGGGCCGTGGGCCAGGGGTCGGGGGTCGCCGTGCCTTGAAGCTGGGGGTGGGGAGAGCGTATGCGGCCGGCGGAGCTAGGGCCTTGTTGAAGCTCGCAGGCAGGAGGAGAGGAGTGGCCTGGCAGAGGCAAAGGGACCGCTGAGCCTTGGGCCGCGCCTGTGCGCTCCCCCGCGGGCAGGGCCGGGCGAGGGGGGGGGGGGCAGCGCAGCCCTCGCGGGGGCTCTGGTCCTGAGACCTCCTGGAGGGGTTTCTGGGATCTGCCTTCGGGAGCTTGAGCGGGGACACGTGGAGCTAGGCGGGGAGGTGAGCCACGTGCTCGGGTGAACCCGAGGCCAGAAGCGGGTCGGCTTCGTGAACCCCATTTCTCCCCGTATCCCTCGTAGGTGCTTCTGCACGTGCTCTTTGAGCACGCTGCAGGCTACTCGCTGCTGGCGCTGAAGGAGGTGGAGGAGATTAGCCTGCTGCTGCCCCAGGTGAGCCCTGCAACAGAGGCAGGGGCAGGCCGGGGTCCCCCCTTCTTGTACCTCCCCATTCCCTGGGCAGCAGCCCCCGAGCTATGATGAGTCTTAAAATCTGTCAATCCCCTGAGCAGAGTGATGTCACATAGTCTCTGAGCATGGGGTCTGTCCCAGGTCCCAGAGGGAGGGTTGGGGGTGGTACAGAAAAGAAGCTCTAGGGAAGGCCATGTGCTCCTGCCTCCCCTCTTAGATCATTAGGTTGCCTACTCTTTGTTTCACTTCTTGGGGCTGGAAGGGGAAGCAAGTAGCATGGAAAATGAGACAACAGTCTCAGAGCTTCTGATAAGGAAGGGGCATTTAGTTTCTGCTTTTCCCTGAAAATGGGAGATTTAGCCTATTCTTTACACCCCACCCACCCAGCTGTAGTGTTCCTAGACCCGCTCTTCCTCTACAGGTGGAGCAATGTGTGCTGAACATTGGAAAGTTTCACAGTATCGTCCGTCTTGTGGCCTTTTCCCCATTTAAGTCTGCCCACAGTGCTTTAGAGAATGCTAATGCAGTATCTGAAGGTGAGTGGTTCTTTCTTCTCCCTGTGGTTATTTTTTGGTGTGTCACATGTGTCCTAATTTGAAAAAGTAACCTATGCACTTATTTACAGGTATTGTCCATGAGGACCTTCGACTTTTCCTGGAAACCAACATGCCAGCTAAGAAGAAGAAAGCTTTGCTTGGTGTTGGGGACCCTAAGATTGGGGCTGCTATCCAAGAAGAGTTAGGCTATCCCTGCCAGACAGGGGGTGTAGTTGCTGAAATCCTCAGAGGTAAGATTCCTGGTGAACTATTTGGAAGCCTTTGTATGGTGGTAGTAGATTGGGTACCAGATCCTATTCAGGTCCTGTGCTCTGAAGGACATTGAAAGGGCTCTGCTTCTTGGTTGTTTCTCATTCTCTCTGTCTTCTCCCAGGAGTTCGTCTGCACTTTCACTCTCTTGTGAAAGGTCTGACTGAGGTTTCAGCTTCTAAAGCCCAGCTGGGACTGGGACACAGCTACTCTCGGGCCAAGGTCAAATTCAATGTGAACAGGGTGGACAACATGATCATCCAGTCCATCAGCCTTCTTGACCAGCTGGACAAAGACATCAACACTTTCTCTATGCGGGTCAGGTTAGCTCCAGGGTCGGTGGGGCAGATGCTTAAGCAGGGGCTGGATTTTAGGCTATCCCAGCCTTCCCACCTCCTGTTGCTTACCACAGGCTGTGTTTTTTCTTTGCACAGACTGTATAGAAAAAGGAGGCAGAGAGACTTTCCTCTTATACACCTCAGCCAGGAGCCTGACTGTGCCCTAGCTGTATTGTGAAAGGGGACACAGTAAAAACTTGGGAATCCAGAGGATTGGTTTTGGGGCTGTGGGGACAGGCAGTGCAGTGGGTAAGGTGTGGTTTTCTTCATTGGACCACCACATTTTCTTTCTGCTTAAGATCACTTCTTTTTTTTCAGGGAGTGGTATGGTTATCACTTTCCCGAGCTTGTAAAGATTGTTAATGACAATGCCACATATTGTCGCCTGGCCCGGCTCATTGGCAATCGCAAAGAACTGAATGAGGAGAAACTAGAAGCTCTACAGGAGCTGACCATGGATGAGGCCAAGGCGAGGGCCATCCTGGATGCATCTCGGTCTTCCATGGGTGAGTGATTCTGCTTGAGGTCTTTGTGGGTCAGAAAAGGATATTCTATTCTTAGTGCTGACTTGCCTCCCTGCTTCTCCTAGGTATGGACATTTCTCCCATTGATCTGATCAACATTGAAAGTTTTTCAAGTCGAGTGGTATCTTTATCTGAGTATCGTCAGAGTTTGAACAAATACCTGAGCTCCAAGATGTTCCAGGTGGCCCCCAGCCTGTCAGCCCTCATCGGGGAGGCGGTCAGTCATTGGGGTGTGTGTTGGGGGGGACTATTGCCTTACAGCTATTGTCACTTCCGTAGCTCCTCCCAGTCGACTGTTTTCTCCTTGGAGTTAGAGTGGGTTTGGTTGGGTCAGGAGTGGATGCCCTTGCCCACAACATTTTTTTTTCTTCCAGGTTGGTGCCCGACTCATCTCCCATGCTGGGAGCCTTACCAATCTGGCCAAGTACCCAGCATCCACAGTGCAGATCTTGGGGGCTGAGAAGGCACTGTTCAGGTACCAATGTTCAGGTACTGACACTCTGGTGCCAGCTGCTAAGGGGTGTGTCACTGTGATGGCAGCGCTGGGGCACCCTGACCCGAAGGCTTTGCCTCGGTTGTGATGGGTCAGCCTTAGCCTCTGAGTGACCCCCATGGCCCCAGCCAGGGGATGCAGCCTCCAGGTCAGCGACATCTGACTCCTGACCCCTATGGGAGTTGGGCTGGGGTTGAGGTGGGGATTCACTTTTGGATTTGAAGTGGGAGAGACCTTTAGTAAGAGTCCTGGGGGTTTGGGAGTCTGACCCTAAATTGTATCCCTGGGAAGCTAACCCTATACACTTCCATAGAGCCCTGAAGACTCGGGGAAATACCCCCAAATATGGACTCATATTCCATTCAACCTTCATTGGCCGTGCGGCCGCCAAGAATAAAGGCAGAATCTCCCGCTACCTGGCAAACAAATGCAGCATTGCATCCCGGATCGACTGCTTTTCTGGTACAGGGCTCAGGGCTGAGGGGGAGTGGGAGTAGGGGAATCAGGAAAAATGATCCCAAGTGGCTTCTGCAATGATGGGAAAATTTTTCGTCAACAGCAGTTCACTTTGTGAGTGTTGAATCAATAGTCTGAGCGAAGCTGGGGGTTGGGAGGTCACCAGTGTCCTCAGGAAGGGCTATAGAACCCCAGCCCAATGCAGTGTTCTAACAATCTATTCCCAGAGGTCCCCACAGACGTCTTTGGACAGAAGCTACGGGAACAGGTGGAGGAACGCCTGTCCTTCTATGAGACTGGGGACCCGCCCCGCAAGAATCTGGATGTCATGAAGGAGGCAGTGAATGAGGTCAGTCTAAGAAACCTTCTGGTACTAAGGGGGGGGGAGGACATAAGCTTTATTTAGACTTGTTGGAGGTGATGAGCATCCTTACCCTGACTCCAGAATGGAGGCAAAAACTGATTTAATGAGCCTGATCCAACGTGGCATGGCAAGTTTGTTATGCTTACTGCTGGGGGCTTGTGGGAGCTGACAATATTCCTTTTCTGGCCAGGCAGGGGAAATGGTTGCAGAGATTAGGAGGAAGCAGGCCAAGAAGGAAAAGAAACGGCTGAAGAAAGAGAAGAAACGCCTAGAGGCTTTGGCAGCTGAAGAAAACAGCATTCCTGAAAATGGACAGGTCAGTGTGTCTGAACGTTTGGTGGCCCAGGATAACCCACCATGGGGGACTTGACTGCAGGTCGGGCTTTAGACCCGTCACAACATTTAGCTTCTTGTGTTCTTAGGAAACTGAGAATGGGGAAGAAAAACCAAAAAAGAAAAGAAAACGCCAGGTGGAGGAGACAGAAGAAGACCCTGAGGAGTTGTCCATACCCCCCAAGCCCAAGAAAAAGAAAAAACTCTTACTATGCTCAGAAGAGGATGGGGTGGCAGACTCACCAGCTCCAGCCAAGAAAAAGAAGAAAAAGGCCCAGAAGAGCTCTGGGGAGGACTAGGATTGATTGGTGCAGAGCCCAGGGCTCAGACTTCCTTCCCAACCCCAATAAAGACACAAACTCAGAATGGCTTTGGCTTGGCTTAATTTATTTCTTCTCCCAGCTTTGTGGGTTAGGCAGACTACTAATGATGGCCTGGGTGAGATCCCAGCAGGTGGCATAGCCGCCCATATCCGGGGTACGAACCTGTGAGGGAAAAGGCGGGTAATAATGGTAAGGTGAGGTAATATAGGTAAGGACCTGAGATCCTTACCTTTCCCCAGGCATTCTTACCCCAATTAACATAGGGTACCTCCCCCATATTCATTATGAATCACAAGCTATTGGGGCCAGGTTAGCACGAAGATCCTGACTCGTCTAGTCCATGTTTTTATTGAAACAAAAGCACAAACAGCTGTAGAGATCTTGTCCCATGGAATGGGGGCAGAGGTAGGCTCCTCCACGTGGTCCGTTTTATGGAAGCAGGATTGGGGTGAGGAGTTGGGGGGGGGCTGTGGTCCATGTTTTTATTGGGACAAAAGCAAACAGCTGCACGTAAGAGATCTTGTCCAATGGAATGGAATGGGGGCAGAGGCAGGCTCCTCCACCTGGTCCATTTTATGGAAGTGGGATTGGGGTGAAGAGTTGGGCGGCCTCTATTCAAAGATAAGATACGGAAATGGGAAGGTTCTAGCCCCCATGAGGGGGGTGCAGGTGGCTGATGACAGACTTGATGAAGTCAGATGTGGTGCTGTAGCCGCCCATGTCCCGAGTCCGAACCTACAGCCAGTGACAAAGCCACCAGGAACAAGAAGGGAGAAGATGGCTAGTGAGTAGGGAGGGTGGGCAAGAGAAGGGAAAAGGATGATGGAGGGGTGGGAGAGGAACCAGAGGAAAGATTAAGGGCCAAGAGGAGATGGATGGATGGAAGGCTGGGGAAGAGAGATGAAGTGCCAAGAAGAGATAGAAGACAGTGAGGGATGGTCCAGAGACAGAAGAGTTGGCATTAGGAGCCTCTTGAAGGTGACAGTTCATTTCGCATGATCCTCAGAGCCCACCTCAGGTGGGGTGAAGCAAGAAGAGATGGGAGACATGGGAACAAGGAAGAGTCAGTGCAGGAGCAGAAGGTGATGAGGGGGAAGGGGCAGGGGAGAGGGTGCAGTGGGGGTGAGTGAGAAGCCCAGAGCTATGGGGCCAGGAGAGCAGTCCTGGCCCCACTGAAGCCCTTTTTTTGGGCAGAAGGGAACAGCCCATCCACACTTACTTTGCCGACTTTGATCACCTTCTTCACAGCCTCAGCAATCATGTTGGAGTGATATTCCAAGCTGTCCCAGGAGGAAAGGGCCAACTGAGTGAGGGCAGAACCAGCCTCCCACCACCCACTCCCCACCCAGTCTAACACCCTCCACACCCACACCCAGCTCTGGGATCCCACACCCACTGCTGTACTTGAGGTGCCTCAGCATGTTGCTAGCAGACAGCAGCATGGCGGTTGGGTTGGCAATGTTCCTGCCCACAGCCTGGGCAAACGGGTGCCTTGCGCCCTGTGAGGGTGAAGGCCAAGTTCAAAGGATTCTTTGGTGCTTGTGGTCAGTGGTAAGGAAAGGGGGCCCCAGAGGTCTTACTCACTGTTTCAAAAACGGCGTATTCAGCACTGTAGCTCTCACCAGGAACCACACCTGCACCTCCCACCAGACCCGCCGCCAGGTTGTCAATAATGTTTCCATAGAGATTGGGCATCACGAGCACATCAAATTGGTATGGATTCTGCACCAGCTGAGGTGGGGAGGAAGGGAGGAGGAAGAGAAAAGGAAAGTAAGAGATAGTGGGTGGCTGGAGTGGCAAAGGGGAGGGGAAATGAGATCAGGAAGATGGGAAGGCTGGGGCCACCATACCTGCATACAACAGTTGTCTATGATCATGGTCTCAAACTTGATCTTGGGGTACAGCTCAGCCACCTCCTCACAGCATTGCAGAAAGAGGCCATCACCCAGTTTCCTATAGAGGTGGCCAGGGACTGAGGTCAGCAAGCTCACCAGGCTCAGCTATCCACATGACCTTCCTGTGACCCTGAGGCCTAATCCTGCCCCTCCCCTTCTGCCCCGATCCTGTGCCTCTCACATAATGTTGGCTTTGTGCACAGCCGTAACCTTCCCTCGACCCTTCTTCGTGGCATAGTCAAAGGCGAACTTGGCGATTCGCTGGGACTTGGCACGAGTGACAATCTTCAAACACTCAATCACACCCCTGGCACTCTGCATGGATGGAAGGAGCAGACTTAGGCTAATGCCAGGTGTGATGGGAACAAGGCATCAGCTGTCCCTCTCCCCTCACCGCAGAAGCAGACAGGGGCTCATACTTTACCTCGTGCTCCAGGGAGCTGTATTCTCCCTCAGTCTGCTCCCGGATGATCACCAAGTCCAGGTTGTTGTGTCGAGTCTTGTACCCTGGGAGGCTCTTGACATGAACAACGTTGGCAAACAGGTCCAGCTTACGCCTGGCAGGAGATGGGGGGAAGTAGCATCATACAGTGTCACAGTGCCCACGTCCCCAGGTCCTGTTACCTCATACCTGAGCCGCATGTCATAAGAGGCCAAGTCCCCCTTGTACTCTGTGTCCATTGGGGTGTGAATTTTTCCTGTGAGAGCACATCCAGAGTGAGGGTCAGTGAGGGGCCCAGGCACAGGTCTGTTCTCTTGGGGGAAAAGCCCTCTATCTGGCATCCTAAGATCACCCCCAACCTGTCAGAATCATGTGTCCACCCATCCCTCCACATGAGAATTCACAAGAGAAAGCTAGTTAATGTCCCATCATCCTGCACTAGGCAGGCTGGACTTAATAAACACGAAATTCTATGAAATGGTCAGAGGTTCTGGTCCTAAGCTCTAGGGACCCAAGTAACAGAAGACCCTCATTAAGACACAGCCTGAAATAACTCCTCTATGCCGTAGGGCTCCCATGGGAAAGGGCTGAGGGCAGGAGTCAAGTGCAGCAATGTTGGTTGGAGGACTAGGCACAGATGTGAAATGATATTTGTTTATGGAGAGGAGACAGAAGACAACGACTTACCAATGATAGCAACCTTGTTTTCCTTCATGGAGCTCAGCACCTGCTCCAGTTTCTCTTCTGAGGCCATGTTCTGCACCTCACTCAGGTGATGCTCCTGAAACTCCACAGGGACATTGGCCGCCTGCAGGCCCAGAGGTGGGAGGGATCAGTGGGCAGTCCCTTCAGCCCCTCTGAATCTGTACCTGACCCTTCCTTCTCACCCTGTTCTCACCTTGAAGACTTCTTTGACAGCATGCATGAGCTCAGGCCCCACACCGTCACCAGGCAGCATGGTGACGGGGAATGCACCCTCCACCTTCACATCATCCACCTGGGAGGGAGATGGATGGGAGAAAATAATGGCTCCTGGGAAAACTGACCAAGGCTGGGCTCAGTGACATAGAATCATTGGTAACAGAGAGAGTGAAGCAAGAGGTATGGATCTGTACAGTCACAGGCTCAAGAATTAGGACAAATGATGGGATTGTAAGCTGCAGCTGGAAGATGACCTCAGAGGCCAAGCCCTGGGGCAGTCAGGTGGTGCAGTGGGTAAAGGGCCAGGCCTGGAATAAAAAAGGCTCATATTTCCCCAGTCATCACTTACTAGCTGCGTGACCCTGGGCAAGTCACTTAACCTTGTTTGCCACAATTTCCTCATCTGTAAAATGAACTAGAGAAGGAAATGACAGGCCACTCTAGTATCTCTGCCAAGAAGACCCCAAAAGGGTCATGAAAAGTCCGACATGACTGAAAAGACCGAACAATAACAAGGGCCAAGCCCTACCAGAAGCACGTGTCCCCTCTGGGCACTTCTCTATGGTCATGTAGCAAATAATGCACCAAGAACTTTTTTCCTAGGATTTAAACAATCCGGGGTCTTTTCTTAAAAACAAAAATGCAAACAAAACCACTCCTGTCTCATGGTGTTTCTAGTGACTCCATCCCGTAATCTTCCCTCCCAATCACCCTTTCTTCCCCCTTTACAATCAATAGCCTGCTCCTCGTTTTCAACCATTTCTTATGAGACAGGTCTTCAGAGCTTTCTGCTTAACTTCAGTTTGGCTGCTAGACACTAAACAGGAAAGGGCTCCTCACATCTTTGCGATGATCTAATGTCTCAAGTCATAAGAATATAAAGCCTTTGTTATTCCCTTCTTGTGAGTGAGGAAACGGATCAGGAGAGGTTCGGTGATTTCCACCAGCTCCTAAAGGCAGTGAGAGGCAAACCACCCTGTACCAGGGGGTTTCAAATCCGGGGCCTGACTCCCAACCCAGTGCCCACTCTTCCTACTACAGGGGCCCCTGTGTCCCCGGGATAGAGACGACAGCTGACATTTAGATAACGCTCCAAAGTCGGCCAAGCCCTTTACGCCACCCAGGACAACTCAGCCGGTGGCATTTGGTGGAACGTGGGTGGTTTTAACTCAAAGGCTGTAACTTAACTCTTAACTCCATCACTAAGTCCCGTTGTCTCTCGCTGTCCCTGTCTTATGGATAGACTCATGGAGAGAACTGAGCTGAAGCAACCAGTGCAAGGAATGGAAGCTGAGCTTCCTGATTCCACACCCAGCGCCGGCACCTCCAGGCCATGCTGTCCTGGCGCTCGCTGTTACGGGACCCTGGCGCGCCCGTTTCCGTAGTTGGCTGCAACAGCTGGCAGATGAGCAGCCGGCTGGCACTGTGCCCCTGGCGGTGCTGGGGAACCGGTCGCGCCGATCCACGCTTATTGCTCTATTTCTTCTCTTTGGCTGCTTCTTCTTTCCCCAAACTTCTTTTTTTTCCTTTTACTGGCCACATGAGTAACCGGGGGAGGTGTGGAGGGGAGCTGGCTGTGTGGGGGAGGCGGGAGACTCACAAGGGCTTCCCTTCCAGGGAAATCACGGCATCGCCCCCCAGTTTCTTGGCCCGGGTACAGCGGTCCTTCACTTCCTCATAACAGTTAGCTTGTAATTCACGTTTGATTCCTGTCAGTTTCTTCTTGGTGGCGTCCTTGGGAGCTTGCACAGATCATTTTGCTCTTGAGGGGGGCACACTCGGGAGTCCAGAAGATGAACACCCTTGTCTGGCAGCATCTTGACCAAGGTGGTGTAGGGGTCATCCACAGTTTGCCCCACATCACCCACAAGGATCTCCTTGCCCTCTTCCAGCACAATGTTCTTCTTGTCCTCGCTCAGGCAGAACAACATGGCCTTCTTGCGCTTCTTCACCTCCTTGGGGGTCGAAGACTTGCAAACCTTCATGTCATTAAACACTCTGATCACCCTATCCGAGACAGCCACCTCAGAGGCCGTGGTTCCAGAAAGGAGTGAGCAAGCGCGGGAGGGAGGGAGGGTGAGGCAGGAAACGAGGGCCGCAGGAGGAGAGCGTCGCTCCTTCGCCGCCGCTGCCTGGAGCCAACTGAACCTCCCCAAACTTCTTAATGTTGTTTTCTATCTAAATTTCTTGATCTTTTCCCTCTCTTCACTCTCCCTTGCCAATCTCAGTCCTATGGCTTCTACTACTCCTGCTATGCAGATGACTTCCAAATCTCTATCTCAGGTGTTGATTTTACTTCTGAGCTCCAATCCTGTATCTCTAAATGCCTGAGGGCATCTCCACCTGGAGATCCCACCAGAACCTCAAACTCAACAGGTTCCAAATTAAGCCAACGTTAGAATTAAAAGATCCTAGATTCAAAGCTGGAAAGGACCCTAGAGACCATCTGGTTTAACCCCTCATCTACAGATGAAGAAACTGAGGACAGGGGGATTACATGTCTTGCCCAACATCATATACATAGGCTTTAGAAGAAGGCCCTGAATCTAGGTCCACTGATTCTCAGTCAGTCTTCCAATCCACCTAAATTTAGCACAGTACCTCACAATGCTTGATAAATGCTTGCTAACTGAAGCTACCTTCTGGCTTCATTATTTGTTTCAGTGGCACCATCATTCATTCAGTCTCCAAAGCTGGTGTTACTTCTCTTCCCTTTCCCTCATGTCCCTGTTGCTGAGTCTTATCAATTCTACCTTCAAAATATCTCATATCCATTCCCTCCTCTATTTTTTCCATCATTACACAGCTAGGCTTTCTTTACTACCCCTGGACCTACTGTCTCCTGGGCACTCCAACCTCAATTTATCCTTGACATTATGCCAGGCTATTTCCTTACAAACAAATCTATTTCTACTCTGTTCAAAATCCTTCAATGAAGGGCTCCTTATTCCAAATTAGAAGTAAAGATGGAAAAGTTATTTACTGAAGAGAAGAAAAGACTGAGGAGGGAGATAAGGACATATACTTGCATTTCCCATGTGCATGGAGATATTATAAAGAAAGAGCTCTATTTTTTGGCCAATTACTTGAATGATAATGTAGAAGGAATGCTTATTAAAACTACAAATGAAACAAAGCTCAGAAGGATGACACACCAGTATCCAAAAATAACCTGATAGGCCAGAATGATGGGTTGAATCTAGGAAGATAAAATTCGAAAGGGATAGATGTAAAGCGCTATACTTGGGTTAAAAAAATCAGAACTACATAAATACAGAATGAAGAGGTATAGTTCCTACGAGAAAAACCTGGAAGGAGGGGAAGTAGTTAATGAACTGTAAGTTCAAAATGAGTGATATGGCCACCAAAAAGGAGGAAAATGCTGCTGTATCACAGATGTTTGGCCTGGAAAGGGGGTGTAAAGGAATAGCTGTCTTCAAGCATCTGAAAGATTTTCGTGGGCAGAAGGCAGTCAATAAGCATTTATTAAACACCTATCTGCTAGGACTGTGTTAAGCACAGGGGATACAAAGAGGCAAAAGACAGTCCCTGCCCCGGAGGAACTCACAACCTAATGGGATCATTTTGCTTGGCCCTAAAGGGCAGAAGGAGGAGCAATATGGGAATGTCTCAGGAAAGCATATTTTGTCTCAATATAAAGAATCTATCCCCAAGAGCTAAGGAAAATGGAATAGATTACCCTAAAAGGTAATTCTCATTCCAGGGAGTCTTCAAACGTAGGGTTTAAATGCTGATGACTCGCAAATCTACATCTGCATTAGATGCCGCAGCAGGGGTTGGCAGCTGAAGAGAAGATTGTTGGAACTACTGTGGAGGGGATTATTATTCAGGTATAGACCGACTTCTGAAGAACTAATTAAGAATTTTTAAAATTTCATTAATAATGATCACTAATATTAAAAATAAGAGTGGAGAGGTTGGTCATCAGAAGTTTGGCCATCAGGTATAGAAAGATTTGGCTATAGCAGCTCATGACCTTCAATTAATTAGTTAATTAATCACTATGGAAGGGTTTGATTATGGCTAAGTAGAGGCAGCTCAGTGCGATGGTATTACATCTAGGATTCTACACAGGAAAGACTTGGGGGTGGGGGTGAGATAGGGGCTCAGGAGCCGGAGCTTAAGGGGGTGCTAAGGCGGGGTGGGGTCGGAGAGCAAGGGGCAGGGGCAGGGGTGGGGAAGAGAGCAGGAAAGCTCGGATACGGCCCCGGGAGGACCCTCCCGGTGACAGCCTGGGGGGCGGGGTGGGCAGGGGGCTCTTCTCACCGCGCTCCGCGGGGTCGCTCGGGCAGCGGCCGTGGTGATCAGGCCCCTCCAGGCCCCGAGGCTCGGGGGCACCACCAGCGCCTGGCAAGGACAGACAAACGGACAGCCCATGACCACGGTGACCCAGCATGGGAGGGGGCGCCCGGGCTGCCGGTCTCCCCCCAGCGACCCTCACCCCGCGTTGTCCCTCCTCCACCCGCCCGTCCGCTCCTCCGCGGCCTCACCCGGCTAAGCGCACGAATTCCGCTATGGGTCGCCATCTTTTCCGATGTCCCTGGGATGAGGAGACTTGGAGGAGAAAGTCGTCGCTCCAGAAGTGACGTTAAGACCGGAGCCGGCGGGGACGGCAGCGAGAGCAAGTACCGTCACGTGGGATCAAGACTAGTAGAGAGACAGGATTCACCTCCCAGCCGCCTCACCGAGGGACTGTCGAGTGTCGATTTATAGATTGGCATCCCTGGTGGAGAGAGTGCCACTACATAGATTGGCGTCGAGTGTCGATTCATAGATTGGCATCCCTGGTGGAGGGAGTGTCAACTACGTAGATTAGCATCGAGTATCTATACGTAATTGACGTCCCTCTGGTCTTGGCCCGCTTCCCTAGAGGTTCAGCGCTGGAGTGTAGAATTTAGAGCTGGAAGGGACTTTGTAGAGCACGTGTTACAAATGTTACAAATGCAGAGGCTTTGTCCCAGGGAAGGGAATCTAGGTATAGGAGACTGGGAGCTGGGAGCCATCCACTTACATATAATGATTTAAGTTTACAAAGCCTCTTACAATCCAAAGTTGCTTCATTTGATCTTCGCTGCTGTTGTGATCGCCATCTAACAGATGAGGAAACTGAGGCAGATGGAGCTGGAATCACACAGATAATAAGTGTCTGTGGCTGGATTTGAACTCTGGTCTTCCCGACCCCAAGGTCAATGCTTAATGCCCCGGGCCAAATGAGAAGGTGGGTGTTGAAGCTTTTTGCAAACCTTAAACTACTATATTGTAGGGCCAGGAAGGTGAGGACCTTGAATGGCTGGTTAAAACGTTTAGTCTTCATTTTGTGACTTATTGGGAAACAGCAACAGTTTCTTATCAGTGGAAAGATAAAATGAAGACGATATTTATAATAATGCTATATCCTAACGATACAGTTTACAAAGTGGTTCCCTCACAATTACTTTGTGAAGTAGAAATTGAAAATATGACTTTCCCTACATTAGTCATAGAATACAGAAGCTCAGAGCAGTTCGTATTTGCCCCAGAGCCTAGGACAGAGTACCATACACAGATACTTAGGAAACATTTATTGAATTGAGTTACTATTTGCTCATTGTCACATGATTAATAAGCATTAAAGCCACATTTTCTGACTCCAAATCTAGCACTCATCGCACAATGTGGTGGGTTGTTGCTGTTAAGTCATTTTTCAGTTGTGTCTGACCCTATTTGAGGTTTTCTTGGCAGAGATACTGGAATGCCTTGCCATTTCTTTCTCCAGCTCATTTTACACATAAAGAAACTGAGGCAAACAGGGGTAAGTGACTTGCCCAGAGTCACACGGTAAGTGTCTGAGACCAGATTTGAACTCGGGAAGATGAATGAGTTTTCCTGACTCCAAGCCCAGGACTCTATCCACTTCGCCACCTAGATGCCCCAATGTGGTGAGTACACTCTTTAAGTTCAGAGACAGAATATAGAGAAAGGAGAGCAGAGGATTGATTGAGGAGCATGAAGAATCCCACAAGTAAGGGATTAGAAGAGATTGAGAATGTGAGTAGATTCTACGGCTCACAAGATGGCACTCTACTGGAGCCACCAGCTTGCTGATCTCAAAATCTCTGAAGCATAGAGGTGTGTGTGTGTGTGTGTGTGTGTGTGTGTGTGTGTTGTGTAGAGGTGAAATTACAAGAAGCTATGGTTACACAAAAACAGCTTTGAGTGTGACACCTTGCCTAGGTAAAGCAGTTTGGGGGGGATAATGAGATCCTTGGTGAGGCAAGGGCAGATGAAATGAAGTTCTGGAACTCTAAGACCAAATGGGCCATTAATGTGGATGCTGAAGTTGTTGATGTTGAAAGAAGAGGAAAGGGTGATGAGGAAAACCAAGAGTCAGGTATCTTAAGTGTCACAGGAAGATAGATGGGTCCTGGAAATCAATAGAAGATGATGATGAAGTCAGAAAGAGGAAAGACTGGGGATTTGAAATAAAAGAACTTGGGTTTGACTTCCAGATTCAACAGTTTTACATTTTAATTTACAGTTACAAATCTTTTGACTTCTGTCAATTTCTTTCTCCTCTCCAAGCTTCACTTTCCTTCTCTATAAAAACAGAGATTTGGACTGGATGATATCTTAGATGATATCTACGGTCACTTCCAGCTCTAAATCCTATGAGGTAAATGACTTCAGAAATGGAAGTCATTGAGTAATGCATCTGGGACTATGATTTGGAACTACAGAGACAGACATCTCATCTTAGGGAGCAGCAGGAGGAAATTGAATAGAAGTTTCTGCTTCCTTAACTCACTCTAACACTAATTCTGCTTCTCTAACTCCAAACCAGGATTTGACACTAATGGAAAATCTCAAGAAAGTAAGGGAGTACGTTCCTCATAGAACACACTTTGTACATGGAACAAAGGATTGATTTTGACTTATCGAATGCCTGCTTGGTGTAGGACCCTTCCGACCCCAAATCTAAGCCCTCATTCCAACGTGGATAGTGTGACATTTTTGTGATCCTTGAAGCATTTTTCACTTCAGGCATTCTAAATTGGCTCCTGATGACTTCCTCAAGCCTATAAAAAGGAAGGCGTTGTATTTAATGACAGTAAAAATCTGGAGGGGTATGCAACAATTGGACTGCCCACGAGATGGCACTCTACCAGAGCCTCCGGCTTATTGTTCTCAGGATGTCTGAAATGTAGGTGGTATAACCTTTTTAAAAAGTTGTAGTTTCCTCAATAGCCACCAGTGGCGAGCAGCCCACAGACATCTGAGCTTCATCTGTTCAGAATTAATGTACAGGATGAAATGAAATATTACTCAAAACATTAAAGCACAAAATCTATAATATGTATCCAGGTCTGAGTCCCCTCTCTGGTCCATCTGGGATGTCCACTTTCAGTTACTGATCTCCCACATTGACTGTTTCAGACACAGCATGCTGAGGGAGTCAATAAATCAATCAACGAGTTTTTATTAAGTCCCTTCTATGTGCAGATTCTGTGCAGGGCTCTGGAGATGCAAAAACAAAAATGAAGGAGTCTTTGCCCTTAAGGTACATTCTGTAGGGGGAAACAACATGTAGGATCTAGGTTCAAATTTTGCCTCTTGTCTTAATTGCTTTTCAACTTTGGATAGGTCACTTAATTTCTCTGATCCTTGTTTTCCTTATCTGTAATATTTGCAACTGGTCCCATCACTTCCTGACAAATAGAGGAAGAAAAAATGGAAGCAGCATCAGATTTTGTATTCTTGGGTTCAAAGATCACTGCAGATGGCAACTGTAGCCATGAAATTAAAAGCCACTTGCTTCTTGGAAGGAAAGCTAAGGCAAATCTGGACGGTACACTAAAAAGCAGAGATATCACCTTGATGACAAAGGTCTGTATAGTCAAAGCTATGTTTTTCCAGTAGCAATGTATGGATGTGAGAATTGGACTATAAGAAAAGCTGAACATAGAATCCTTGCTTTTCAATTGTGGTGCTGGAGAAGACTTTTGAAAGTTCCTTGGACAGCAAGGAGATCAAATTAGTCAATAGTTAAATAAATTAACTCAGACTGCTCATTGGAAAGTCAAATACTAAAGCTAAAGCCTAACTACTTGGGCCACATAATGAGAAGACAGGACTCATTGGAAAAGACCCTAATGTTAGGAAAACTTGAATTGTAGGGACCTAGGAAAGGGTTAATAGTTTTAACAAGAAAATAGCTGAGAATACAGGATGCACAGCATGACGATTAGCACTCCAAAAGTTGTTACCTTGGGATGAGACCCTATAAGATGAACTACTTCCCGAGAAGGTTTAA
>CM053623.1:412824371-412846375 GCA_028646595.1 Phalanger gymnotis
GGAATGTTGACTATGCATTAATTGCCTCTTCGTTTCTGTACCCCAATTACTTCTTTGTTTCTGTACCCTAATTACTTCTTTGTTTCTGTACCCTATAAATTCTGCCTTAAACCTGGAGTCGGGGTCTTTTCATCATTAGGATGGAAGGCCCTGGCATGCCAGTAGTAATAATAAAAGAGCTCTATGTGATTGGCTAATCCGGTTGTCCCTGGACTCTTTCCATTCCCAAGCAAACGAATCTAACAGAATGTAAAAGGAAAGGGGACAGCAGAGGATGAGATGGATAAATAGTATCATGGGAACAAATGAACATGAACTTGGACAGGCTTTGAGAGATAGTAGAAGATGGAAGGGCCTGTTGTTATTTATAGTCCAAGGGATCACAAAGAGTTGGACACAATTGAATGACTGAACAACATTTATCTTTAGTTTTCCCTTCAGTTAACAAACATTAATTATTTCTCCCTCCCTCTCTATCTTCTTCTATTGGGAGAAAAAAACCAGCAACAAACCAAAACCTTTGTAACAAATCTGCATAGTCGAGCAAAACAAATTCCCACATCAGCCATGGAAAGATGTATGTCTCATTCTGCATCTTGAATCTTGTTGTTGTTGTCTGCCCATCATTCTGGAAGAGGACCATGACATCAGGCAGGTGATGCCATGACATGCAAGTGCATTGGATTTAAGTGAGAGAATGCTGTTCAGTCACCAACCTCACTTTTTCCTGCAGAGCCACTAGGGTTTAGTGGTGAGATATAGACCAGGAAGACTGGAGATGACCCTGTTACAGTGGGAGACCTCAGCCTTTTGAAGCTAAGGTCTTTAATAGGTCTCAGTCTGACTGAGGCAACCCCCATTTAGTGATTAAGGCTAGGTAAGAAAAGAGTCAGAGAACGGCCTCTTTACCTACTCAAAATCAATCCGGGAGGGTTTCTGGTCAAAATAAAAACAATTGCTATTTACATTCACTCTGAGGCAATCAGGACCCAAACAATGACCAAGTGAGGCTTGGCCTGGGACCTATTGTTGGCCAATCAGTGAGGGGGGGGCCAGCTAGGTGGCACAATGAATAGAGCACTGGCCCTGGAGTCAGGAGGACCTGAGTTCAAATGCATCCTCAGACACTTGACACACTAGCTGTGTGACCTTGGCCAAGTCACTTAACCCCAATTGCCCTGCCTTCCCCTCTCCCAAAAAACAAAACAAAACAAAAAAACAATCAATGAGAGCCAGAGTGATTTGGGTTTAAGGCATGGTCCTTAAGGAAAACAAAAGTTTCATGGTGAAAATTACATTCCTTTGGGCAGAGCACTGGTGGATGAGGGTATGATACCTTATCTGGACAGAGGAAAAGAAAAGAGCTGTGCTGCCCAACTGGCCAGTTCCAGTTGGGTCCCCAGTGGGACAGCTCCTCCTTCTACTCACAGAGGTAGTTGCTTGTCCTGTATTCATTATGGCTAGCTAAGAAAGCTTGAAGGAGGTAGAGTTAAAGGACTAGATTAGATAGCCTCAGACTTTGAAGCATATTATCCTATATAACCATATAAATACATAGAAAACATTTACAAATAAATACAAGGTAATTTTGGCAGGGAGACAGCTAACAGCTAGCAGCTGGGAGATCAGAAAGGCCTTATGTAGGAGGAGGTGTTTGACCTGAGCTTTGAAGGCAACTAGAGATTCTAGGTGGGAGAGTTGAGGAAGGAACATATTCCAGACATGGGGGACAGCCTACGCAAAGGTGCTGAGTCTGGAGATACAATGTTGTGAATGGAGAACAGCAAGGCCAGTTTGGCTAGGCCATAGATCGTGCAAAGGAGAGTAATATGTAATAAATCTGGAAAGGTAGATTGGAGCCAGGTTGCAAAAGGATTTAAATGTAAAACAGAAGTGTTTGTAATTGATCCCAGAGGTAATAGAAAGCCACTGGTGTTTATTAAGCAGGCATTGAGATGGTCTGAAGAATATTTTGAAGAATATCACTTTGGTAGATGGGAGGAGGATGGATTGAAGAGGGGAGAGATTTGTGGCCAGGAAACTGTCACAATAGTACTGGGGAAGCTTGGTGGTGCCATAGTGCATAGAGTGCCAGGCCTAGAGTCAGGAAGACTAATTTTCTTGAGTTCATATATGGCCTCAGACACGTACTAGCTGTGTGACCTTGGGCAAGTCACTTAACCCTGTTTGCCTCAGTTTACTCATCTGTAAAATGAACTGGAGAAGGAAATGGCAAACCCCTCTAGTATTTCTGCCATGAAAACCTCAAATGGGGTCAAGAAGGGTCAGACACACAAATGTGCTAGATGATTGGCACATAGTATCTCATTTATACTCTGCACCCTCTAGCTGCTATAAGGGCCCAAGTTAAAGAGATGACTTTGCGAGGAGAGAAGGGATTAGGTGCAAGCCAGAAATGGCAAAATTTGGTAATTGATTGGCTACATGGGATGAGAGAGAGTGAGGAGTGCAGGATAATTGTAAGGTTACAAACCCGGGAGACTGGAAGGATGGTGGTTCCTTCAATAGAAAGGGGGAAGTTTGGAAGAGGGGAGCTTTTAGGGGAAAGATGAGTCTTGTTTGGGAGTTGAATTTGAAGTGCCTCCAGGAAATGCAGTTTGCAACGTCTAATTGTCAATACCTACAAAATAAAATTAAGAGTTGAGAGGAATGTTCTGGGAGAAAGAGAAAGGGAGAGGTAGAATGTAGTAAGCCATCTTACATAAAAGAAGCAAGAAAGAGCTTCTACAATGGAGGGGAAAAGGGGGGAGGTGAGAGGGGATAAGTGAGTCTTACTCTCATCGGATTTGGCTTAATGAGGCAAGGGGGGAAGCAGGGAAGAAAGGGGAGATAATAAAAGGGATGGCAGATTAGGGGAAGGGGCAATCAGAAGTAAAGACTTTTGCAGAGAGACAGGTCAAAGGAGAAGATGGCATAAATCAAGGATGGGACAAGATAGAGGACAATATAGTTAGTCTTTCACAACATAACTGTTGTGGAAGTGTTTTGTATGACTACACATGTATAGCCTATACTGAATTGCTTGCTTTCTCAATGAGTGTGGGTGGGGAGGGAGAAAGGGAGAGAATGTGGAACTCAGGGTTTTAAAAATGAATGTTAAAAATTGTTTTTACATGTAACTGGGAAATAAGATATACAGGCAATGGGGTATAGAAATCTATCTTGCTCTACAGGAAAATAGAAAAGAAGGGGATAAGAAAAGGGGGAGGGGAGTAACAGAAGGGAGGGCAGATTAGAGGAAGGGGCAATCAAAATGTACGATGTCCTGGGGGAGGGGGAGGGGAAGGATCAGGAGAAAATTTGGAATTCAAAATCTTGTGGAAGTGAATGTTGAAAACTGAAAATAAATAAATTCATATTAAGAAAAAAAAGAAATGTCTAATTGTCATTTGGTAATGAGGGACTAGATCTCAAGGAAGAGTCTGGGGCTGGATGTCAAGAGGCAGCTGGGTGGCACAGTGAATAGGGCATTGGGCCTAGAGTCAAGAAGACCCAAATTCATATCTGGTCTCAGACACTTATTAGCTAGCTGTATGACCCTGGACAAGTCACTTAACCTCTGTTTGCATCAACTGTAAAATGGGGATAATAATAGTGCATACTTCAAAGGGTTGTTGTGAGGATCAAATAAGATAACATTTGTAAGGTGCCTAGCACAGTGCTTGACATGTATTAAGCACTGTATACATGCTATTTATTATTATTGTGGCTAGATCTGAGTCATTTACATAGAGGTGATAATAAACTCTGTGGAAACTATTGAGAAGAGAAAAGAGGGAAATGTAGAGAGAAAGGAAGAAGAAGAAGAAGAAGAAGAAGAAGAAGAAGAAGAAGAAGAAGAAGAAGAAGAAGAAGGAGGAGGAGGAGGAGGAGGAGGAGGAGGAGGAGGAGGAGGAGGAGGAGGAGGAGGAGGAGGAGGAGGAGGAGGAGGAGGAGGAGGAGGAGGAGGAGGAGGGAGAAAGAATTGAAAAGCATACAGGAGAGAACTTTGGGGAACACCCACGTTTAGAAACAGTAATGTGGATGATGAGTCACCTAATGACGCCTGAGGAGCAATGTCACAAAAATCCAGGAAGGAGACGGAGATCAGACTCGTTAAATACTGCAAAAAGATGGAGAAGAATGATAGCTGAGAAGAGGCTATCAGACTTGGCAATTAAGAGAATAATGATAACACTGAAATGAGCAGTCTCATTTGAGTGATGAGGCTGGGAGCCAGACAAAAGGGGCTAAGAACCAAGTGAGAAGAGAGAAAGTATAGGCAATGGGTGCAGGAGTTTGGCTGTGAAAGGATGGGCATGATAGCTTGAGGGGATAGTGGGGCCAAGGGATTTTTTTTTTAAGTATAGGGGACTCCTGGGTGTATTTGTAGGCAGCAGGTGATGCTGGTAGATGTTGTTCGTCCTTTGTTCTCAAAAAAGACCAATAAAATCAGGAGGGTGATGTCTTGACTTGCAAGTGAGTTGGATTTAAGTGAGGCAGGGCTGTCATCAGCCCTCATTCTCTCCTCCAGAGTCCAGTGGGCAGACATAGGTCAGGACTGATGGAGTTTAGACTGTGGGAGCCCCCTTGAACTCTCCTTGAATCTTCCCACTAGATGAAATAAACTCTGTGGAAACTATTTTCATTATTGCTAGGCCCAAATCTCTAGGCTAGGTTTCTATTAACCTAGCCTAACCCTAGCTACTTCTGACCCTTGATCCTATCAAAGTGCCTTTGCCCAAATCTGTTACCCTTAAACTAGCCTGGCCCTACATTATCTGTTATTTCCACATAGCCTTCAGCTACTTCCCACCCTTAATCCCATTCTTTTGGTTCCTGGAATCTGACCTTGTCCCAGTCCCATTAAGCTCTTCCTCAGGACACTCCCTAAACCCCTCCTCCTGATGGGGTGTTTAGGTGCTTGTGCTTGGACCCTAATTCTAACATTTCTCCTTAGCCTCTGCTTGGGTGCCTGTGCCTGGACCCCAATTCCAAAATTGCATCCAATTCTAAAATCACATCTCTCCCTAGCCTCAAAATACTGCCTGAGACAGTATCTCTCCAGTTCAAGGGCAGCATGCCTTAGCAAAACACTTATCTCTCCTGATACTGCGGCCAGCTGCACCTATAGAATTTATTGAACTCCCTGTGTATGTGCTAATTGGCTGTGCACTGGGCTGTAATGATATTTACTACTTGCTGATCTTACTGATATGTTCCTAGACATAGTCAAATGTACACTCCCTTGCGTTCATCTTGTCTAATAAGACATTTGATGAGAGCCACCTGGATATTTCCAGTCAGCCCTGACTATTAGTTGACTTAGTGATGTTTCACAGTCAAAACCACACTTCCAGGTCACCCCCCCCCTCTTAGGCTATTCCCCAATGAACTCTGGGTAAGATACCTGCACAGTAGATACAAAAAATGCATGTTCCTTTAAGAACTGACCACCCCTTAGCTATTCCCTAATCCCACCCCAGAACACCTAATTGCCAGATTTCACCCCCAAATCTCCTATTTAAACTTTCCCTGCACCCCTCTAAGGTTGCAGGTTCCCTAAGAACTCTTGCCCACTGTAAAGCATAACAAATGTTGGCCACCTTGACTTAAAGAATGCTTGAGATTCTGAATTCATTCAAGATGGCCCTGACCCTCTCCAGTACTTGGGTCTTTGAGGGGCACTCCTCCTCAATGACCCCATCTGGGAAATCCAGACCTCATCTCCCTCAACCCTCAACACCCCCATCACCCCAGGACCATCCTAGATCCCTTTCACAATCTACCTGTGTATAAGTTTCATCTTGCCTCCATGAGGGGGCTCAGATTAAATCTACGTCAGATTGAATCTGGCCGGCTTGTGAAAACGAGCATCACAAATGTGGAGATTCCTTAAGACAACCCAACATAGCGAATCTGTAATAAACTTTGTTTTTCTCTGGCTGCGAGAAGCCTTGAGTAGAATTCATTCGAGCGGGACCCATCGTGTTGGTATTTTGGGGTCACAAGCACCCCTGACCTCATCAAGGACGACTGGCGATGGCCCCAGATGTAGGGGGAGACCTTGGTCTTTTTAAGCTAAGGTCTTTCCCAGGTCTCAGTTTGTCTGAGACAACACCCATTTAGTGATTAAAGGCTAGGTAAAAATTGAGGCAAAAGATGGCCTAGTTTGCCTTCACTAAAAGAGTCAGTCAGGGAGGAGAAGACTCAGAGTTTCTGTCCAGAACAGAAACAATTCCTCACTCAATCTGACTCATCAAAATCCAGACAATGAGCAAGTGAGGCTTGGGCTGGGACCTTTTATGCCAATAGATAGGGGCAATCTGCTGGGAAAGATTGGAGGGGATGAGATTAACTCCTGGTGAGGAAGAAGACAGAGCTCTGAGGTGGCCACCTTGTTATTTACCTCTACCAATCAATTAATCAATATTTATTAAATGTCCACTATGTGCCAGGTACTGTGCTAAGCACTGAGGATACAAAAAGAAGCAAAAGATAGCTCCTTTCCTCAAGCAGCTTACAGTCTAATGGGGGTAACAACATGCAAACACATATATACAAAGCAAGTTAAATAGAGGATAGATGGGAAATAATTAAAAGAGAGAAGGCTCTCTATTTAAGAGGGGTTGAGGAAGGCTTTCTATAAAAGGTAGGACTTTAGTGAGGACTTAAAGGAAGGCCTCAATAGGAGGTCAGTAGTTGGAGTGCAGAAAGGTGAGCATTCCAGGCATGGGGGGCACCTAGGGAGAATGCCCAGAGCTGAGAAATGGAATGTCTTGTTTATGGAACATCCTAGAAGCCAGTGTCACCGAATCAAAGAGTATGTGATGGGCAGTGAGGTGGAAGAAGACTGGCAAGGTAGGAGCCAGCTAGGTTATGAAGAGTTCTGAATGCCAAACTGATCATTTTGTGTCTGTCCCTGGTAACAAATAGGAAGCCACTGGAGTTTGAGTAGCAGGATAATGTAATCAGGCCTGGGTTTTAGGAAAATCATTTTAGTGGCTGAATGGAGAATGGATTGGAGTGAGGAGAGACCTGAGGCCGACAGACCCACGGGCAGCTATTGTGATAATCCAGGTGAGAAGTGAGGAGGGCCTGTACCAGAGGAGTGACAGTGTCAGGGGACAGAAGGGAGCGTTGTATCTGGGTGAGCCACTGAATATCGCTCTTTGCACAGCCCTCCCTCACTTAAATCCAGTTCACTCTCATGTCATGGCATCACCTTCCTGATGTCACGGTCCCCTTCGAGAAAGGCCAATCTTTAAGGCATGTGCGAGTTGAGGGTTGATGATAGCTTATCTGGCCACTAGGTGGCAGTAAAAGCTTGAGCTAGACTACCTCACTCTTGTTCTCCTGATGCCAGCCTGTTTTTCCCTTATCGCTAAGGCACTCATAAACCTTACATAGTTAAGCCCTCATTCCATTGAGAGTCTGTGTAGGTATACTTTCTTTGAATTTTTGTTTTTGCTATTGATTTGGATAAATGAATATTCTTGCTCAAGAAGGGGGGGAGGGGGAGAGAGAGAGAGAGAGAGAGAGAGAGAGAGAGAGAGAGAGAGAGAGAGAGAGAGAGAGAGAGAGAGAGAGAGAGAGAGAGAGAGAGAGAGAGAGAGAGAGAGAGAGAGAGAGAGACAGAGAGAGAGAGACAGAGAGATAGGAAGAGGAAGAAGGAGAGAGAGAGAGGAAGAGGAAGAATAAAAGAGAGGGAGGAGGGAGGGAGAGACAGACAGATGGACAGACATATAGAGAAGCAGAGAGACAGAGATAGAGACACACACACACACACACACACAGATATTCTACTTTCTTTGTGACCCTTAAAGGACTATTCCCATTTAGATTAGAGTACATTTGCTACAGAAGAACTGAGATTAATCAAGGTATGGATGGGGTCAGGGTTCCAGAATAATGGGGCCATTCCTGGGTCAAGTACGAAATCCCAGCCTCCCTCTACCCAACCCTTAGTCTTTCCCTACACCTAGTTTTCCTTAAACTGGAGACCATATTTGTAGAAGATTCCCTTCCCTCCCCCATCCCATCCCAATCGCCTTTGTATTAAAGCTAAAAGGTGCAGGGTCAGCTGGGTCTGTCCATTTAGTAGCCACCATTCTGTGCCTCCACCATCTAGTCATCGTCCTTCTAGTTGCCAACTAGGCAAGACCATTGTAGCTCTTGGCAGGGTCTGTGCTCAGGTGCTATCCTGACATTCTCTGACATTTTTTCCTCTTTTTAAATGTCTCCTTTGTAGCACAGCATTAGGATGACCTCAGGATATACATTTATTTATATTACATGTCTTCCATTTCCTATTCTTTCTGACTTCTAAAATATACAGAAAAGCGGAGAGAGAGAAACTCAAGCTGTTTCTGTAAATAAAGGGTTAAATGCTTGTTAATTGATATTGGGAAAATTTCACCTCACAAACACAAGTATGCAAATAGTTGCTTATAAAAATGAGAATTAGCTAAGTTAACTATTTTCCTTTAGGAACTTAGTTTTAGCATAGCATGGATGGACGGGCCGGTGGGAGCTCATTGTTGGAGCCTATACAGATATTCCTGGCCTAGTTCCAGTCAAAGCAATTCAAGTGAAAACTCGTGGGAAGCCTAAACCGTGGCCATTTGTGACTTAAGGATTTGTACTGTGTCTGTTGCTTCAGCAAGCTGATGTCCCCAAATCCTGGGCTAAGGTGGTATTTCTAGAATCTTTTCCCAAGGAATACCACTGGTGAGAGGGTTCCCAATCAGCTCAAAAGAATAGCAATTCCCCTGAGTTTGTCATCTCTCTTCTTTCTTGTACAGCAGTGACTTTTTTTAAATTTTCTTTCCCCTTCCCACTTAATAGTATTTTGTTTTTTCCAATGACATGTAAAGATAGTTTTCAACATTCACTTTTATAAGATTTTGAGTTCTAAATTTTTCTCCTTTCCTCCCCTCCCTCCCTGCCCCCTTCCCCAAGATGGTAAGCAATCTGATGTAGGCTATACATGTACAATCATATCAAACATATTTCCACATTAGTCGTATTGTGAAAGGAGAATCAGAACAAAAGGGAAAAACCTCAAGAAAGAAAAAAAAAGAGAAAATAGTATGCTTCGATCTGCACTCAGACTCCATGGTTCTTTCTCTGGATGTGGATAGCATTTTCCATCCCGAGTCTTTTGGAATTGTCTTAGATCAGTGTATTGCTGAAAAGAGCCAAGTTTATCAAAGCTGGGCATTGCAGTGTTGCTGTTAACAGTGCCTTTCTTTTCAGATGTTGCCCTTAAAGTATGACATTAGATTGAGCTTAGGCAATTGCTTTTATATTAAATGCCATGGACAATTCTCCTTTACGTTCTTGCTCTTCATTGGCGCTGATAGATAAGGGAGAAAAATGTAGAGGAAAGGAAAAACCTAGACAAAAACCTAAGACAAGTAAGGAGATAATAAGACAGCACTAGCTGTCCCGGATGAATTCAGATCACCAGGCCAAGATGAATGAATGAATGAATGAATGAATGAATGAATGAATGAATGAATGAACATGCACTTATTAAGCATTTGCTATCATCAAAGAACTATGCTAAATAGTAGGGTACAAAGAGACAATTAAGGCATCCTGGGATGTCTGTATCAAGGTTTGAAGTGAAGTGTTCAAGGTAGTAGTAGTTTGACTTGCCTGGCATATACCACCTCCTATCTTTCCTTCAGGCCGACTTAAGCACTCTGTTGGTAGCAGCTGAACTACATGCTAGGATATGGAAAGAATTGCCTAATGTGATGTCTGATCAATGTTAATGGTCTTTAAAAGACTGTGAAAAGTAGAAGTCTTCCAGGACTTCAGAAGAGTAAACGTCCCAACTTTCCAAAAGAAGAAGAAGGAAAAGGAGGAGAAGAAGGAGAAGGAGGAGGAGGAGGAGGAAGAAGAGGAGGAAGAGGAGGAGGAGAAGAGAGTATGCAAATTATAGGTCCATGAGCTTTACTTGGATTCTTACCCAGATTCTACAATGGGGAGAGGGAAATAGAAGCTCCTTACAGGGTTCCGAAAGGGATTCCATTATCCATATAATCCACTAAAGAGGTAATATGTGGACATCTGGCTTTGACGTGATCAGATCATACCAGGCTAACTAACTGAATTTCTATTTTGACAGAGCTACTAGACTGGCACATCAGGGGAGTTTTGCAGATAGATATAGTTTGCCTGTATTTCAGGAAGGCATTTAACAAGGTCTCTTACACTATTTTCACAGGCAAGATAGAGGGATGTGGGTTAAAAGTTGGGTGGATGCAGATTGGGTTGAATAATTGTGCCTAAGAAATTTTTTATAATGGTTCAGTGTCAGCTTGGAAAGTCTCTAATGTGGCACCAAAGGGATCTTTTCTACCTTAGTGCTGTTTAATGTTGGATCAAAGACTAGGAAAATTTAGGCACAGACAGCACATATGGATGCTTATTTGATTTGTATAGGAAACAAAGCTGGAAGAGATAGCTAACAGGTTGGTTGGTAGAACCAGGATCCCAAAAGTGATTTGCAAGGTAGAACATTGGTCCAGATCTAATAAGATGAAATTTGGTGGGTGTAAATCAAAGTTTCAGATCACCTAAATGGTAACCCAGAGGTGTTGCGTGGCAGGTGGGGATAGGCTGTAGTATGTTACCTATGACAAATTTATTTGGGAGATAAAACATAAAAGATATGATCAAAGAGGTGCAGTAGGGTAGTAGAGTGTAAAAACCATAGACTCTTGAGACAGAGGATCTGGATTCAAATCCTGATTTTTTGGGTGTGATCTTGGGCAAATTACTTCAACTCTCTGGGTTTCAGTTTCATCATCTGGAAAACCAGGGGGGTTGGACTAAATAGCCTCATAGCTTCCACTTCCAAATCTGTGAACTGTATGACTAGAAAAGGAGATGGGCATGCCTTGTAGCAAGAGCAAAAGACAATCAACGTGTTCTGTTGATATTCCTGCTAAGTCAAGAGATTTAGGGTCCGAGCCATGGACAAGGACCCTCTAAACTCTGGGTTCACATGGACCAAGTTCAGTCTTAGAGTAATTCCTAAAAGATCAAGGTCTCTTTGGCTTATTTTCCTTACTCATAGTTTACTCTGTTAAATCTCTAAATATGACACATATTAAACTCATGTCTAGGTTTCTAGTAATGTGATTAACAGGGTCCTTAGCTCCTATACAAGCACTTAATCTAACAAACAAATATCAGGTATAGGACTGCCTTTAATTCATCTTATAGAAAATGCAAAAGGCATTCATATAGGAAAACATAAATCCAAAAACAGACAAAGGATTAACAATAGTCTATGAGCAATCAACACAATTCTCCTTCCTGTCTGTTGGCTCTTATTTTTCCATCAAGTGTCTTTTGACAGTGCCTGTTTGTGGTTTGGTTTCCCTGGAAAGGAAACTGAATTTGGAGTTGCCAGCATTACAGCATCTTGATATTTCAGTTAATCTGTAGATTTCCCATAAGGTCATCCATGGTTTTTATAACATTTGAAGTGTCACCCTGTGATTTAGACTCCCTCTGAAAGACCAACACACTTTAGGGCTTCTGGACAGGCTGTCTCCTTCCCACTGGATTAGTACCATCTGAATAACTTGAGAAAAATGCTGGTCTTCTGTCTCAGCATGTTATGGCTTTAGTCCTTTACTCATGAAGCAACCTCCAAGACTAGCGGTGTGTAAGAAGTGCCCCTTCTCTAACTAGAAGGCTGGATTCTGTCCTCATGATGCCAAAAAAAAATCTTCCCTCCAACTAAGAGGCAGGGGTTCCAAAATGACAGTGGTCTGGGAATTTCCAGTGGGCATGTGGGTGAACATATGCACTTCCAGGACACTCTATTAGAATTGTTATCTCTTTAACTGATAAAGGCCATCATCAGGAACTCTCCTCTTTGGCTGTTTGTGTGAAGCTATTCAAGTTTCATGACGTAACCCTGACAGACATTAATAGCTCCAGGGTGGGGAAGAACTGGAATGGAAAAATCCTCTTGCTGCTACACTCTGGAAGAAAAATAAAAGGTAGAAGGAAGTGATGAGTAGTAGCTCAGTAGTAGACCAGCAGAAGGGATGGATCCCCTTTCTATAAAAATCCATTTTCCCAAAGGCTTGAACCAACCAAATCATCCTGGCGGCATCTCCTCAGAAGTGTCTGTGTGGTTTGACTCTCAACCAACAAATTCATCTTGGGATAATATTACTCACCGAAATGTAATCCGAAATGAACATGTTTTCTCTTAATTAAGGCATATCAACGGGCATGTCCACTTTCTACAGGGAGAGAAGTAGAGGTAAAAGTTCCAGGTACAGTCTCACCATCTGCTAAGCTTATCCCATTGATGAAGGAGCTCCCCTGAGCAATCTTGTGAAAAAAGAACACTTGAGCACATTATTTCTGCTCCTGGTGGAAAAGTTATGGAAGGACATTGACAAGAGGCATACAAGATGGGAAAGTATGAGGAGGGGGAGCTATGTTTATCAGTGGAGGGAGGTTACAGATCCAAGGAAATGGTGACAATCAACGAATAAACAATTATTAAGGACTTACTATGCACCAGGCATTGTGATAAGTACTGGGGATACAAAAGGAAGCAAAAATAATTCTTGCCCTCAAGGAGCTCCCAATGTAAAGTATTACATTTGGGTCCAAAAATTAACTTCACAAGGACAAGATGGGAGAAGTAGGGCTAAATAGTAGTTCACCTGCAAGTTTTTGCACCCTGCCAGCTCCAAATGAGTCAGCGGTGTGATATGGCAGCCCAGAAAGTAGATGTGAGCTCAGGCTGGATTAAGAATGGTAAAGTGTCCAACATGTGGATGATAATTATCCCCTTGCTATATGCTCTGCCCCGGTCAAATCATATCTGGAGTACTTTGTTCAGATTACATTTTAGGGAAGGTATTGATAAGCTGGGGAGGAGCCAGAGGTGGGGTTCCAGGACAGTGAAGATCCTTAAAATAATAGTATAGGAAAATTAATTGAAAAAACTTCGATAAGGTAATATGATGAAGTGTAAAGTGTGCTTGATTTAGAGAAAGAAGAACCTGGTTCAAATCCCTGCTCTGTCATTTACTACCTATATGGCCTTAAACAAGTTGATTTACTTCTCTGGGCCCAGTTTCCTTATTTGTAAAATTAGGGAGATGGACTGTGTGAAATCGGACACCTCTTCAAGTTCTAAATCTATAATTCTGTCAATTAGGAATTTTAGCTAGGAGAAGACAACGAGCACCTTTTAGCTGTCTTCGAGCATTTGACAAAGGCTATCCTCTGGAAAAGAGTGACAACTCCAGAGGGCCAAGCTAGGAGCCATGGGTAAGCTATTGAATCCCATGTGCATTCTATGTAAGAAGTGACTTCCTAAGAATGAGAGTTGTCCCAAGGTGGAATGAGATATTTGAGGAGATGGTGAGTTCTTTAGTAGAGATCTCCAACAAATGCACAATTGTATTCCATTACATTCGTATACCACAACTTGTTCAGCCTTTCCCTAATTGATGGGTATCCCTTCAATTTCCAGTTCTTTGTCACCACAAAAAGAGCTGCTATAAATATTTTTATATATGTGGGTCCTTTTCCCATTTTTATGATCTCTTTGGGATAGAGGTAGTTTTGCTGGGTCAAAGGGTATTCACATTTTTACAGCCCTTTAGGCATAATTCCAAATTGCTCTCCAGAATGGCTGGATCAGTTCACAACTCCACCAACGACGAATTAGTGTTCCAGGTTTCCCACATCTTCAAGTAGGGCAGGATTTGAGAGAGAAGGGAAGAACCAAAAATGCCCTAGTGACCTTAAGTCTATCATTTGAAATCCAGCCTGGCAAGTGTAGAGAGGCTGAACACCACAGTGCTGGCCATGGCTGATACCCTTTTCTGACCAGCAGAAGTCACTGACCTTTGAGGAGCAAGTTCAGTGCTATTCAGTTCTGTAAGCATTTATCAAGTGCCCCAGTTCCTATGCACAAGGCTAGAGAGATAGATACAAAGACAAACAAATTAAGTGAGATGGGCACTGGCTCTGGATTTGGATGACTTGGCTTCCAGGTCCTCACTCCCTGTGTGGCTTTGGACAAGTCATTTTACTTCTCTGGATCTCAGTTTATTCATCTGTAAAATGGGAGGATTGGACTGGATGCTATCTGAAGTCCTATGACCTTGCCCTTGAGTTAGCTGCATCTGGAGTGATGAGGAAAAGATAAAATACATGTACAGAAAAATTAATATAAGGTGATTTGAGGAGGAAGACAGCATTAACCATATGTTATGCATGAGATACGCAGAGGATCATATGGAAAGGACCTTAGAATCCAACCCCCTCATTTTACAGATAAGCAAACAGAAGGACGGAGTAGTTAAATGACTTACCCAGACAGGCAGTAAGTGTCCGAGGCAGGATTTGAATTTCTGACTCTCAAGACCCTGTTCACTAAGCCACCTTGCCTCTATCAAATGAAATCATGTAGGCGAAACAATAAAGCTTGATGTGCTAAATGCTAGTTCTTATTATCATCTCAGTTGATCCTTGTGATAACCCTGTGAGATGGGTGCTGTTGTCCTCTTTTACAGGTGAGGAAACCGAGGCTGAGAGGATTTAAGCGACGCGCCCAAGGTCACACATCTAGAAGGTGTCTGAGGTTAAAGTCAAAACTGGATGGTGCGCTGGCTCTAAGTCTGGCCCTCTTTCTCCTGTACCACAAGGCTTATCTTGATGGCCCACTTTGGCTAGAATAGAAGGGTGTGGGAAGGGGATTGACACAGAATAACTCTGGAAGGAGAAAGCTGGCAGAGCTGAGGTGGATAGAGTAGAAACCCAGGAGTCCCAGAGTTGGGGTTAGCTGGGGACATATTCCATTCCCATCTAGCACCCTCTCACATTCACATCGTTCCCACATCCTTCCTAATCCTCCCCATAGTTCCCTTACATCTGTTTTCCCCACTCACTGTCTGTCTCCCATGCCTTGTATCTCTTCCTTATAAAAACCTCACCTAGTTTCTTCCAAAAACACATTCACAAAAGGATCTAGACCTTGGACAGAGCAATTTGCTGCCATCTCTCAAGTACCTGGAAATAGGTTTCTTTGCTCCTGCCTTAGTCAACATCATCACTCACTTATCAAGTCCCCAGGTCCCTGGGCTAATCTCTGAACCAGAATAGAATGGAACATGGGGAAGTCCTGACCCCAGAGGACCCTGGGAACAACACAAAGGATGCCATCACTAAGCCCCCAAGGGCCACTGTGGGGAAGAGCCATGTTATATAGAGTTCCCCTTCACGATGTAATGTATAGCTGTAATTGCCAAAAAACATCCCTAACTTTGTTTAGGAATCTATTATGAATCTATTATTAGTAAATTTCAATAAATTTCTGTAACACCAGCTTAATCACCCATCCCATAGAGAGGATGCACATGCTGTTACTATACTAAATCTTTAAGAGGAAATGGAATCTTGGATTCTTGGCATTGTGGACTAGTCCTTCTGCTCAGAGTCTGATAGTCCAACACATCCTTATCTTCCCCTTCCCCTTTTCATCCCTATGGGTGACATATTGGAATATTGGACCATTCATAGGGCTGTAATGATGCCATTAACCAATGGTTCTTTTAGATGGTTTCAGGGCTACTCTATCACAGATAAAGGAATCTTCCTCAATTGTTTTCAAGACAGTTGGGAGCCAGTAAGGTATGTTCTATGAGTGGCTCCTTAAATATAATCCCACATCCCACTCACGTAATGAGAACACATTTGTTCTCTTTCTGAACCTCTATTTCTACTGGTGCTTCCATTTTTCTGGCACTGGAGAGTCACTGAAGCTAAACTCTTCATGACCTACTTCTGAGTTTGAAGTGCTAATACTCTCAGGACATGGAGTGCTACCACTTGTATACCATTTTCCCTTGAGAGTCTCTGCACAAGCTCCATGGATGATCCAAGCATGCAGATACTGAGTCTCAGCTTTTTTACTTATGACATCCAGCCACTGCTTTACATAAAGCAGAATTACAACCAATTTATGCTGACTCTCCATGAAATTGATCAGAATATCCCAGAGCCACAAGGTCCTCTTTCTTGTTGACACCAACAAGTCTCTAAAGAAACTTCAAAGTTACTTTGATGTATCCCAACTATGGGTAGATTTTGTCATTCAGTCCTCCAAGTCCTAGTCCCTTTCTCCCTGTGCCACACAAAGGCTTTTTTTAGACTGACAGCTAACTCCTTCCAAAAGACAGTTCAACTGTCTTTCCCCAAGATTTTATTCCTTCTTAAAGAAATGGTAACACTATCCGTAGTTTCTGTAGGAGGGGTTATCAAAGGTGATGGTACTCTTATCTATTTATAGTAAATCAACTTTATCTAATTCAGTCTGGGAATGGTTATAGCCCAGAAGAACCAACCTCTGCTGGGAGTGCAGGGGCTGGAGTCTTCCTCCTTTCTGTCCATACTCAGATACGGAGTCCTGCGCTGGGTTCATTGTGGAGGAAGTCAGAGATACCTAGAGGAATCAGATTCCCATTCTCATGCTCACTGGATCAGTACATGCCCACCCCATTGTTTTGAGAAAAGTTGCTAATTATAGCAACAGTCATGGCCTCAAAATGCAAGGAGTTGCCTAAAAGGTTAGCAAAAAAATAAAAGAGAGATGGCCGATATACAATATGAATTGAATACGATCTGGTCATTTATTTTTACATGGAAAGCGATGTTAGACCTGGGAAGATAACAGTACACATAAACAGAATGATTTAAACAGGATTCAGTAACTTAATTTATTATTTTAATATAACTATGGTTACAATCTGTTGGCAGGATGGTATTTATTCCTTATCAAGATATAGTGTAATTTGAAAGGCTGTTAATCATCTGTTTCACATCTCACCTTACTTGACAAGGTCTCATCGTCTCCTGATATTGGCCAGCCACTGAAATGTCAAAATTGGCCAGTCCTTTTCCTGGTGGCCTCTCTCCAAAGCATATACTTCCACTGCCATGCTGGGAGATGATACCGATGCCGTGATGACATACTTGCAAACCTTTTGACACTCACAAAGTCACCTGCTGAAGGAAAGGAAACATTAAAACAGCCGAAACAGCCAAGTCCTGTTGGAAGCTTCTCTGGTTAAGTGTCCCTTTCCACTCCTCATGGCACTAGATGCCATGTGAGTCAGGTCATCATGAAGGCAGGACCTTCTTTGTCCACCCATCAATGGAATCACATCTTGTTAGTACGGATGTCGATGAGAGTGCTGGATGGAAACTGTCCCTTGTTTTAACAGTACCTTGAGACCTCAGCTCTGGTTCACAAACCAGTTGGGGACTCTCATAGATGAGTTATACATAACTGGAAAGTGTGGCACTTCCCACCTTCCCTTCTCCCAACTGAGCTTCTGTATGGCCTCCAAGAGTGGCAACTGAGCATGCTCCAGGGGGAAAGCCTTCAATTACATTCAGTTGGTTATAAAATACGTTTAACACTAAAACACTATACAGCTGTAACCTGGGGGAGTTTTGCTTCTCTCTCTCTGCCTTTTAAAATCTCTGCCTGGATGATTCATTCAGAGTGGAACAAGGTAGAACACATCCTAGGACTTTTCTGTGGCAAAGGGATTAGGCACTGGATCATTTGTAATACAGGATATTATAAAAGGAGTATAAATAATTTATGATCTTCTTTTAAGGGCTTCCAGGTGGAGGTGAGATAACGCTAATGTGATCGGAAGGAGAGACACCTGCAGGACCACACAGGGCTGAACCTGGCTTCATGGGGAGATCAACCACTATCAATAGTGGCTTAGATCCTGCTGCAGACTCCAAGCTGTGCTTAGTCATTTCACTGGATGAGCCTGGGAGAGTCTGCTTTCTTTCCTCTCTGAGCTACTCGATGAAAGTCTCCCAACTCTCTCCTTGCCCTCACCCCTAATATTCTATTAATCAAGGGCATGAATGGAGAATATCCACAGGGGGAAGGGGACATTTATCCAGCACCTACTATGTGCTAGGCATAGTGCCAAGCACTTTGCATATATAATCCTATTTGATCTTCAAAATAACCCCATGAGTTAGGTTCTGTTTTTATCTTGAGATGAGTAAATGGAGGCCCATCTCAGTGCACCTCTGTACTTACACTTTCATTTCATGTGTATTAAAATAGCAGTAATCCATGAGCTAACATGGGAGAGAAACGGAGAAAGAAATATTCTAAGAGGTGAAAGCAGAACTAAGATCACCTAGAAATTCCTCTTTTTAATATTTTATTGATCATCTCTGGATGTGAACTTGTGGTGCAGTGGCATAGACAAGGGGTAAACTTGTTTCCTTGCAGACGTGGTGAGAGGCAGCTACATGTAGCACTGGACCAAGTGTCAGGAAGACCTGAGTTCAAATCTGACCGTCAATAATTAGTGTGTAACATTGGACAAGTCACTTAACCTCTGTTTGTCTCAGTTTCCTCAACTGTAAAATAGAGATAACAGTATCTACCCCAAAGGGTTGTAGGGACGATCAAATGAGACAAAATGCTTAGTACAGTTCTTGTTGTTCAGTCATTTCAGACTCTTTGCGACCCCATTTGGAGTTTTCTTGGCAAAGATAGTGGAGTGGTTTGCCATTTCCTTCTCCAGCTTGTTTTACATATAAGGAAACTGAGGCAGACAGGGTTAGGTGACTTGTAGTAGGCATTATATTGATATTGATGATGATGATGATGATGATGATGGTAGTGGTGGTGGTGGTAGTGGTGATTACCGGAAAGGCAATATAGTCTTTGGCCACCATTAAGGGGAATAGTCCAGGTTTCAGGTGTCCTCTAGTGGCAAGAGGGAACATTGCAGCTTGCTGAAAGTTAAGTACAAGTAGAATCCATCTGGTGACTGACTGAGACTGCGCTCCAAACTCCTTGATTTAGTTCTAACCTCTGTGACAGCTGTTTCCCAGTATGCTTAAAGGAGTCAGCAGTAACCTAGACAAAGTAAACACATGTCCCATGAGTTTTGTAGCAGTATTAGATCCTGGTGAAACTAAAGTAGGTGAGATTAACCTTTGGAAACCCTCAGAGTCCTCATTAATCTGTCAGTCATCAGCACCTTCTGTGTGCCCCAGCCTCTGCTAATGGCACACCATCCCTTTCTCTAGGCCCTTTCTTTCTTTGGGCTGGAGAGCTCACCCAACTTGCACTCACACTAGCGGATTGTGGGTTTCCCAGAGGGGTGGCAGGTGCTACAACTAACTCTCTTAGGGTTCTAGGGGAGATAACCCTGGTTACTCTATCTATGCTGTAGCTCTCAAGGCTCTCCTGGTGTGCTCATTCAACAGATAAGTCACCTGACTCCATGAGCTCTTAATAAAAATAATGAAACAGAAGGCTCCCCAACACATTACATGGTGTCTGTCAGAGAGAGTGGGTACAAACAAATTACTATGGTAGTGAGGCACATGTATAGAGAACACATGTGCTCAGGGCAAATTACAATTCTAGAACTGCAGGACTTGAGGTCCTTCCTTTTCCTCAGGAGTGGTCTGCACAAATTTTCATTGATGGTGATGGTGTCAGTGTTGGATTGAAAGCTTTACTGCTAAGCTGGGCTCCTTCATGGCTGGACTGCTCCACTGATAAGCCAGACAGATCATTCTTCTTCATTGCCAAGGTTGTGCTACACTCTTCCAGAGAGAGAGAAGAGACCCCTAGCCTGAGATTTGCAGGACTTTTCCAGTTCTGCTTCCTTGGGAGGGTTCTGAGGGGGTTTGGGTTTGTGCTGTCTGCTCCCAGGTAGCAGGAGGCATTAGAGAGGGGGAGACAAAGGGCAAGGGAGAGAAGAGGAAGAGATAAAGTTTTTTCTTCTATCAGACTCAGATCTTTTTTCAACCTACCATTCCTGGTTCAAAGCAGAGTCCTTTCAGTGAGAGATCTCACTTCTAGCTCAGGTGGATTAGTCAAATCATCATTTATTCTGGTTAAGCCATAGCTAGGCAATGTACATTTGTCTAATAATCACAAAACAATTCTGAGGTTTTTGGGTTTCTCAACGATTAACTCCAAAGTTCTTAAATCAGTCATATTCAAATTAGCTTCTGAAAAATGTGTCCTCTTTACCCTATGTTATCCAAGTGCCTTTTCTTTGCAGGCCACACTCTTAGTATTTTGCAAATATACACATTTCATATATGTCTTAGGTCGTTACCCATTTCCTTCCATTTTATCATTTTTATTTAATATTTTAGTTTTCAGTATTGATTTCCACATGATTTTGAGTTACAAATTTTCTCCCCATTTCTACCCTCCCCCCATTTCAAGATGGCATATATTCTGATTGATTTGTTCCCCAGTCAACCACCCCTTCTTTCACCCCCCCCCCATGCCCTTTGCCCTTACTTTCTTGTAGGGCAGGATAGATTTCTATGCCCCATTCCCTATATATCTTGTTTCCCAGCTATATGCAAAAAACAACTTTTTTTTAAGCATCTGCTTTTAAAACTTTGAGTTCCAAATTCTCTCCCCTCTTCCCTTCCCACCCACCCTCCCTAGGAAGGCAAGCAATTCAACATAGATCATACATGTCTCATGTAAAACACTTCCACCTCATGGTTGTGAAGCTCATGTTGTGAAAGGCTAACTATGTTTCCTTCCATCCCATCCTGTCCCTCTTTATTCAATTTTCTCCCTTGACCCTGTCCCTTTTCAAAAGTGTTTGCTTTTGATTACCTCCTCCCCCTATCTGCCCTCCCTTCTATCATCCTCCCCCTTTTTTTATCCCCTTCGCTTTACTTTCCTGTGCAGTAAGATACCCATTTGAGTGTGTATGTTATTCCCTCCTCAAGTTGAATCCGATGAGAGTAAGATTCACTCATTCCCCCTCACCTGCCCCCTCTTCCCTTCCAACAGAACTTTTTTCTTGCCACTTTTATGTAAATTTACCCCATTCTATCTCTCCCTTTCTCCTTCTCTCAATATATTCCTCTCTCACCCCTTATATTTATTTCATTTTTTTCTATATCATCCCTTCCTATTCAACTCATCCTGTGCCCTCTGTCTATATTCCCTTCAACTCCCCTAATACTGAGAAAGGTGTCATGAATTACACACATCATCTTTCCACGTAGGAATGTAAACATAACAGTTCAACTTTAGTAAGTCCCTTATGATTTCTCTTTCTTGCTTACCTTTTCATCCTTCTCTTGATTCTTGTATTTGAAAGTCAAATTTTCTATTCAGCTCTGGTCTTTTCATTGATAAAGCTTGAACATCCTCTGTTTTATTGAAAGTCTATATTTTGCTTTGGAGCATTATACTCAGTTTTGCTGGGTAGGTGATTCTTGATTTTAATCCTAGCTCCTTTGACTTCCGGAATATCATATTCCAAGTCTTTCAATCCCTTAATGCAGAAGCTGCTAGATTTTGTGCTATTCTGATTGTGCTTCCACAATATTCAAGTTGTTTCTTTTCTGGCTACTTGCATTATTTTCTCCTTGACCTGGAAATTCTGGAATTTGGTGACAATATTCCTAGGAATTTTCTTTTTGGGATCTTTTTCTGAAGGTGATCACTGGATTCTTTCAATTTCTGTTTTACCCTCTGGTTCTAGAATATCAGGGAAGTTTTCCTTGATAATTTCATAAAAGATGAGATCTAGGCTCGTTTTTTGATCATGGCTTTCGGGTAGTCCAATAATTTTTAAATTATCTCTCCTGGATCTATTCTCTAGGTCAGTGGTTTTTAAAAATGAAATATTTCACATTGTCTTCCATTTTTTCATTCCTTTGGTTCTGTTTCATAATATCTTGATTTCTCATAAAGTCACTAGCTTCCACTTGCTCCAATCTAATTTTTAAGCTAGTATTTTCTTTAGTGGTCTTTTGGAACTCTTTTTCCATTTGGCTAATTCTGCCTTTCAAGGCATTCTTCTCCTCATTGGCTTTTTGGAGCTCTTTTGCCATTTGAGTTAGTCTGTTCTTTAAGATGTTATTTTCTTCAGTATTTTTTTGGGTCTCCTTTAGCAAGT
>CM053623.1:412846875-412901322 GCA_028646595.1 Phalanger gymnotis
ACCGTGTGAGCCAGGGACTTGGGAAGCAGCTGATGCTGTAGCTCTGGAAGCAGCCTCAGGAGTTTCCTGCTGCTGCCACCCTCACTGCTGCACCACCTCCCCCACCCCCAGGGCTGGTGATCGAACCTCTCTGAACTCAATTCCACAGTTTCCCTCTAACCTGTTCTTTGGCATTTGTGGGTTGAGAAGTCTGGTAACTGCCACAGCTCACTGATTCATGGCTCCAAGGCCTTTTCCAGCTGGCCGACTCTGGGTCTGGTCTGTCCTGGCGCAGCCCATGCTGGGCTGCGCTCCACTCCCAGCACTGTGCAATAGACTCTTTCCAGCTACCATCCAGGCTGTCCTGGGGGGGGGGGAGATTTGTTTTCCCTGGCTATTCTGTGGGTTCTGCAGGTCTAGAATTTGTTCAGAGCCATTTTTACAGGTGTTTGGAGGGATTTGGGGGAGAGCTCACTCAAGTCCCTGCTTTCCAACTGCTATCTTGGCTCTGCCGGTTGTTACCCTTTTCAACAAGAAAAAATTGTCAAAATCTTCTAACCCTAACCCTTACACTAAGAGTTATAGAAACTACAGATGAAGGCTCATTCTTTTCCTCAATCAGTTTACAATATAGTTGGCGAAACAAGGTAGTTGGAGAAACAAGACCAAAGCACAGCCAGAGCAATCTTCCTCAAACACAGTTTTCAAGCTGTCACAGCTGTTCAAAAGTTTTCACTGGCTCCCCTACAAGAGAAAGTTCAACCTCATTAGCCTGGAATTCAAACCCTTCATAGTCTGTTCCCATACTACCTTTTCAGCTTCATTTCCTATACAGTCTTCATTTTAACTAACTGGCTTATTTATTGCCCATAGAACATATGTTGCATTTTTCCACCTGTCTATTTTGCTTATGTACTTCCCACTGTATGAAATGCCCTTCCCTCTCTTGTCCATCTATCTGAATCTTTCCCATCATTTAAAATTCAACTGATGCAGTAGCTCCCTGGAACAGCTTTCCATGATCGCCCCAGTTGGAATAGATTTCTTCTGACTCCCAAGCTCACCCCTCATATGGTAGCTAGGATCACAGGAGTGGGAACAAGAGCTTAGAGATAAGATAGTTCAACACCTTCATTATTGTTTATTATCTTGTATTGTCAGTTATCTTTACACTTGTAACACTTGCTGCAGCAGCTTCTAAGAGCAGTGAGTACTGTTTTTTCTCCCCTTCTTTCTGTTTCTTTAAGGGCTAAGGGGACAGGGAAGAGTGAACAGCTTAAGGACCAGGCAAGGGCTGTCATAAAGGACAATGATCAAAGATCACAGTGTCCCCAGGTGGGACTTTTTAAAAGACCCAGTGCAGTGTTTTGTCTCCTAAAGGAGACATTTGAGCTGAAGCATGAAGGAAATGAAGTAGAGGTGAGTAGGGAATGTATTCTGAGCAGAGAATGTATCCTAAACATCTATGCCGAAATATGGAAGTGGTAAATGGTCAATTTGATTTCATGAAATAGGAAATAGGCCAGTGTGGTTGGAAAATAGAGCATAAAAATTCTGGAAAAGTAGGCTGGAACTAGACTGCGAAGAGCTTGAAATACCAAGCTAAGGAGTTGCTGTTTTATCCTAGGGGCAACAGAGAGACTGCTGAAGAGCAGAGGGATGACATGCTCAAACAGTAATTTGACAACTCCATGGAGGATTCAGGGAGATCAGTGAAGAAGTTATTGCAATTGGCTAGGTAAGGAGGAACGGTGACCTGAACCAGGGTAGTGGCTGTGCAAGCGGAAAGAAGGGAACAGATGCAAGAAATGATGTGAAGATACAATTGACAAGACTTGGCAACTAACTAGCTGAGGGGGCAGAGGGGGACCGGGGAAAGAAGGAAGAATCAATGATGACATTGATGTTTCAGGCGTGGGTGACTGGTGGTGTCTCAATAAAAAGAGAAAATGTCAGTGGAGAGCTGTGTTTGGGAGGAAGAGATTAATCAATAAACATTTAGTAACCTCTTACTTTCTACTAGGCACTGTGCTAAGCCCTGGGGAATATAAAAAAAAAAGACAGAAGCCAATCCCTGCCCTCAAGAAGCTTACCAACGAGGAGACAACGAGCAAATGTGTACAAACTATAAACAAATTACATAGGAAATAATTAGCAGAAGGAAGACACTGAAATCAAGAGGGGTTGGCAAAGGCTTACTATGGAAGATGGGATTTTAATTGTGACCTAAAAGAAGGCAGAGAAGCCAGGAAGTAGAAATGAGGAGAGAGAGCAATATAGGCATGTGGGACAACCAGTGAAAATGCCCAGAGTCAGGAGAGATTAGGGAATGTCAAGGAGTTTTGAGGTAAAGGGAAAAGAGGCTGTTCACAAATGGATGACCTCTGTTTTTCTCAGCAAGGCAAGAGGCAAGGAACTCTGCTGACAGGGATTGAGGGATCCAGGGAGCTAGTGGTATAGGAAACTTGAAAAGAGAAGAGTTTTGGAACAGATGCCATGTGTATTGTAATAGAATTAATCAGAGGAAAATAAAAAAAGATTCCCATGCAACAGTGAGGACTCAGTGGAATATCCATAACATTACCCTCTTAGGACTGAAAGTTGTAGAACAGCCACAGATTTCATTGAAAGAGGGAGTTTCATCACCAACGGTGGTTCCCTACACCAACAAAATCATTTTGCAGTCTGAGCACACACAAATATATTGTGGTGGAGCCAATAAGCAGGAAATGTTTTGTGGAAGTGGTGAAAGTTGAGTTGGTCCCTGAGGGATGAGTAGGATTTGGGCAGGCAGAAGAGAGCAGAGAGGGCATTCCAGTTGAAAATAACGAGGATAGAATTTTCAAGGCACAGAGGAATCCAGCCTGACTAAAGGAGAAGCTTACTGTTAAGTGGAAATGAGGTTGGTTAGTACACAGGCAACATAAATGTGTAGAGGCAGAGCAGTTTAGACCTGATGTTGTAGGAGACAGGATTCTGCTGAAAGACTTCAAATAGAAGGCATGAGGAGAGCTTGAAGATTAATGTGGCAACAATATGCCCGGTGAATTGGAGGGGTAGGAAAGGAAGCAGGAAAGCCATCTTGGAGTCTGTTATGGTGATACAGCTACGAGCTGATGAAAGACTGGACTAGTGTACTAGCTAGTAGAATGTCAAGGAAAGATCTGGTGCAAATATTGTGCTGGTAAATGTTTAACAACTGGCTTTCTGAACAAAACAAGATATATGATACTTTTAAATTGAATTTGCACTATTAACATTTTCTCAATCACCTTTTAAAGTCCAAACAACGAAAAAATAAGAAATCAAACCTTGACTTATATCATTTGGCTGATTTCCTAAGTGTAAATACTCATGCTGAAAATCAAACAATTGGCTTATAGTAAGTAACTGGCTCCAGCACTCTTCTGGATATGAGAGATGTTATGAATGAAGAACCAATGGGAATTGGTAATTGAATGGAGACAGGGAACAAGGGAGAGGGAGAAGTCAGAGGTTGCACTCAGGTGACTGTGAACATGGTGGGGTTGCTGATAGAGATAGCCAATAGGAAGGGACAGAGCCTACTTCTTTCTCTAAGACTGGTATAAAAAAAAAAGAACAAGTAATCATGTAAAAGCTATCAGAGGAATTTTGAGATACATGGTAGGGAAGGATAAGGAGCTCTTGGCCGTTGGCCTCAATTTTCTTAGTAAATTGGAAAGCAGAACTCCTCAACTTGGAGGCACAGGATGAAAAATGGTGCAGGAGGCTTGAGGGGAGAAGAGCAACTTTGGAAACACTCTTTCAGACACTGTAATAGTCAATCAGGGGAAAATGAAAGGATTATCACACAGTAGTCATGGCACAGTTGAGATTAGACAACATAAATTTCTAACAGACTCAGTCAACATGATTGCGTGACTTTCTCCTGCAGCATTCAGTGGCACTTGAGTAGCAAAAGAGAAGGTAGATAGTGAAGGTATTCCAGGGTTTTGCAAGGCATGAGTTTTAAAAGGACAAGTGGGCACTGGACTAAAGGGTAGAAGACAATGGATCAATGAACAGCTAGTCGAAAACATTTATTAAGTGTCTATAATGTGCTAGGCACTGGAGATACAAAGACAAAAATGAAATAGTCCCTACATTTAAAGATCCCTACCCTTTTGCAACTGTGCGGTTTGAAAAACATCCCTAGACAAACTCCCACTTATAATAGTATTCAGGGAAATGGTGTGCTTCACTCTACTACTGGTTGTTGGTCCAATGGGTTTCCTGTTATGAATACCCCTCATCCACTCTGAAAGTAGTATTAAAAATATGTAATTTTCTTTAGTTTCATTTTGGTTTTTGCTAGCTTTGATCCCCCAGATAGAGGTAATAGTTTTGGCAAAACATCTCAATATTAGAAGTGTTTTGGGTCTACAGTTTTGGCTTCTTTCAGCTCCTTTTTCTTCAGCTCCATGTTCTTCCTCCATCCAGCAAAAGCTGGGCTCTTCTCTGAGTCTGTCCCCTAGATACAATGAACTGACTAGGGTATGGTCTATTAGTTTTCATCCTATTTTTTTTATTTTAAAATTCATACAACTAAGTTGTGCCTCATAAAAGTATCATCTGACCATTTTTTTTACAGTTAGTGTTCTGGCTCCTTTTCTGTGAAAGACCTATGCTCTTACAGCATGTATGCTATTTTTTTGCTGCTAGGTGGCGCCATAGTGCATAGAGTGCTGGGCCTGGAGTCAGGAAGACTCATCTTCCTGAGTTCAAATCCAGTCTGACACACTTACTAGCTGCATGACCCTGGGCAAATCGCTTAACCTTGTTTGCCTCAGTCTCCTCATCTGTAAAATGAGCTGGAGAAGGAAAAGGCAAGCTCCAATAAGAAAACTCCAAATGTGGTCATGAAGAATTAGCTGTGACTGAATGACAACATGCTATCTTTGGATAGAAGGTATAAATTATGGAAGTTGCTGCTCTGAGAGGTAGATTTAGATTGAAAAATATAACTGAGTACAAGGAAACCTTAGATAAATTCACAGATGATAATGAATTATTAAAGCAAACTGGAATGTTTGGGGCACATGGTCCCTTACGAGACAAACATATCTTGAGTGCACCATTTTAGAAGCAATATGGAAGGGATATTGGACTTGGAGTTTTAAGATCTGGCCTTGAAATCAGGTACTACCACTTATTAACTGTGTCACCACGAACAAGTAATTGAGACTCAGGTCTCTCATCTGTAAAATACTTGAACTAAACACCTTATACATCTGTTATGAAAAAGCAGTTTCTCAGATCTAAAGAACTAGATAAATGGGAGTTATTAAAACTATTTGACAAGATGGTATTTCTGTTATTCTCATATTTTTAATCAGTCTGGGTCATGCAATTCTTTGAAGAAATGAGCAGACATTATTGAGAAGAGACTGTGAACTGATCCAACCACTTTGAAGAGCGATCTGGAATGATGCCCAAAGTGTTAAAAAACTGTGTACATCCTTTGACCTAGAAATACCACTATTAGGTCTGTTTCCCAGGGTAATCAGGAAACAGGTAAAGAACTTATATGTTCTAAAATATTTCTAGCAGCTATCTTTGTGGTGGCAAAGAGCTAGAAACTGAGGGGATGCTCATCAGTTGGGGAATGGCTGAACAAGTTGTGGTATATGATTGTGATGGAATACTACTATGCTATAAGAAAAGATGAGCAGCTTTATTTTAGAAAAAACTTGAAAGACATGCATGAAATAGTGGAGTGAAACGAGCAGAGCCAAGAGAGTATCGCATACAGTAACATGTATTCCTTTGTTCTTTTTTTATAGTTGCAATCAATTTATTAAAAGAGATGATGGGTTAGGCATCTGCAATGGTGACTTCAACTTCTACACCTGGTTCAATGCTAATAGAAGTGATCTGTTGAACAATTTCAGAAGGACTGTGCAAATCAATCAGGCATTTGTGGATTCTCATCTGGAACCAATTCCAAGTCTTTGAACCTTCACCACAAGGAGTTTTTCTAGTTGTGATTTAAAGTCTTAGTGGGCATTCGAACAGGTCCCTTCACTTTCCAGTTTTTTCCTTGGCTCCTCTAACTAGGTCAGCACACACTTTCTCGAGTGAGGGTGATCCAGATCCCATAAATGGCCACTTCTGGCTCCACAAGGGTCTTGCTGGTGTTTTTGAATGCCATGGCAGTGGAGTGGCTTTCTGACCTACTTATTCCTCAGTGAGATCAAACGGTGGTGAGTCAGGAAGAGGAGAGGCAGGGACTGCTGACTCCACGAGGTTGCAATGGTGATACCTTCACCAAAGAGGGCACCCCTTTGTTCTAAGAACAATTTTCAATGACTAAGTTATTCTGAGTATTATAAATACTCAAATCACCTGCAAAGGACCTATGAAGGAAATGCTATGTACCTCCAGACAAAGAACTGATAAATAGACTTATACATAGTATGGTTTTACATATATCTATATTTGTGTCAAATGGTGGCCTTCTATAGTGGGAAGTGGGAAGCAAGAATGACATTTCAGAACTTAAAATTATCAATAAATGAAATTAAATTTTAAAAAAGAGAGATACTTGGCTCCTTGGTTGAATTTGCATGTATTTGATAGGGCTTTGCCTAAATTCCATAGAACTGAGGTTCAATTAATTGGGCAAGAGGCATGTGGCTGAACTCTATTCTATTGAGTTAAAGAGCTATGTATAACTGACCTCCATCCCATTAGGTTGAGGGCTGTGTATGTAACTGACCTCCATTCCAATGGGTAGAAGGTATGTGTGCATAACTGAGCTCCATCATACTGAGGTGGGTATGACTAAGCCGTTTCATTGAGAGATATGTGTCACTGAACTTCCATCTCGTTGAGTAAGAAGTGGGTGTGACTGAATTCTATTCCATTGGATGAGAGAACTGTGTTTATAACTGAGCTCCATTCCATTGGGTGAGAGGGTGTGTGTGTGACTAAGTTCCATTTCTTTGTCCCAATGGTATACGACTAAACTTGATTCCACTAGGCTCAACTGAAATGCATCCCTTTGGGTTGAGAGGATTGTGTGTGACTGACTTGATCCCAAAGAGTGCCAATATTGTATGTACAACTGTCCTTCACTCCATTGAGAATGAGATGGGCATGACTAATCCATCCCCTTGGGTGGAAAGTTTGTGTGTAATTGAGCTATCATTGGGAGGTGGTGAGAGATGAGTGAGATTAAACTCCTTTTCATTGGGTGAGAGGGGGGTTGACTAAACTCTACACCATTGGATGAATTGGGTGATGGTACAAATGTACTCCATTCTAACTGGGTGGGAAGTGGGTGGTAAATGAACTCCATTCTTACTGGTTGAAAGAGGGGTGTGTACGACTGACCATTATGCTATTGGACAAGAGCGGGGTGTGTATGTGTGTGTATGTATGTATGTATGTATGTATGTATGTATGTATGTATATGGATGTGCGTGAGAATGAGCTCCATTCCATTGGGTAATAGAGGGTTATGATTTAGCTCCATCCTTTTGGGTGGGGACAGGGAAAATTACTGAGGTTGCTTTTCTTGGATTCGTTGGGGGCAGTTTCTCCCACTCCCCAAACCAGGGTTCAGGCTGAACCTATTCTCAAGCTAATTTCTCCTCACTTTAGGCCACAATGAGTTTATCTGCAGACCACTCCTCCCTTTCATTCTTGCCTTTATGGTCCCCAACTAGCTGTTTTCTTCTGTTTTCAGTGGGACCCTTGTCTGATACTTGTCCTTTGTTCTTAACCTCCCCCTCATCCCATTCATCCTCTGTGTAGTGTCTTCCTTCTCTGTCTCCAGTCTCTCTTCTTTTGCTTTGCTACCAGCTATATGCCTCCTTTGCCCCCTCCCATCCCCCAACCCCTCAGCTTTTCTCCTGCTGCAGAACTGGTTCCTTTCTACCCTCTTTTCCCCCATCCTGCGCGGTCCCTCTATTCGCCTTCTCCATCCCTCTATCTTTTCTCCCCTTTCCATTACTGGCTTATGCTCCCACCTCCCAGACTGTTCCCCAGGGCCCTGGTCTCCTCTCCCCTGGCCAAAGGCAGCTGGCAGGCTAGCTCCTTCCCCAGGGGCCCCCCTGGCCTGGCCCGGGCTCTGGCCCAAGCCCCAGGCCCCAAGCCCCATCTCCCGCCCCTGGCCCTCCCGCTCCTCCCCCAATGATGTCACGTCCCCGGCCGCCCCTCGGCCCGGCCGCCCCGCCCCCGCCCCCCTCCCACCCCCCAGTCCCCTGGGCCCGGCGCTCCCTCTCCCTCCCTTCTCCCTCCTCCCTCCCTGCTCCCCAGGGAGCGGCGGCGGCGGCGGCGGCGGCGGCGGGATGGCCCGGGCCCGCGGCCAGGCCCCCGGGAGCGGCGGGCGGCGGCCGCGGAGGGGGGTCGGCCCGGGGCCCGCGGGAGGCGCCGGGGCCGGGGCCGGGACCGGGGCCGGGGCCGGGGCCGGGGCCCGGGGCGAGCCGGCCGGACTGCTGCTGCTGCTGCTCCAGGTGTTCCCGAGCGGGGTTGAGGGGCCCGGACGACGGGGCGGGCGGGGCCCGGGCAGCGGCGGCGGCGGCATCGGCGGGCTTGACTCCCCCCCCTCGCTCCCCCGGGACGCGCGGCTGCTGCTGCTCCTGCCGCCGCCGCCGCCGCCGCCGCCGCCGCCGAGCTCCGCTCCCGCTGCCTCCGCCTTCCGGATGGTAATCAGCGCTCCGCACTCGGCGCGCCAGGCAGCCCTGCGAGGCCCGCCGCTCTGTCCTCCCCTGCCCTGCCCTGCCCTGCCTTGCCAGCCCGGTCAGCCCGGTCAGCCCTGCCCTGCTCTGCCCCCCTCTCCCCTCTGCCTTCTCCCCTCTGCCTCCCTAGCGCGCTGCTTCCTTCTCTCGCATCCCTGTCCTCCTCCCAAACCGCCGCAAACCTCCCTGCGGGGCTCCCCTCTGCACCTCAACTCAGCCAGCCCTACTTTGCATCACTCCTGAGAGCCCCACTTTGCGTCCCCCGCGGATTTCCCACTTTGCTTCGAGTTTTCGGGGTTCCCCACTTTACAAAGCTCTCGGGGTCCCCACTTTGTGTCAGTTCGAGTGTCCCCACTTCGCCCCACGCCCAGAGTCGTCTTTGGGTATTACGTTCAGGGTCCCCTCTGCCCAGCACGGAGATCGCCACTTTGCACCTCACCGGAGTCTCTTCCCTGACTCCTGTGCCTTGGCATCCTTGCCCTGTGAGGTCCTCTGTGCTGCTTCTCCCCTCCCCTTCAGTTCTCCACTGCTTCCCCTGCTCCGGGCCCCCCTCGCGGCGAGTGGCCGCGGGGGAATCCCTGTGTCTCCCCGCCCCCCAGTGCAGGGGGAGGAGGCTGCGCTGCTGTTAGCGGGTCGGCTTTCTCCGAGGGAGCGGCCTGGGGAGCCAAGCTCTCACTGAGCTGGGGCCAGCAGAGAAGCCGTCGCGAGTCGAGCGCGTCCCGCTGCTGCTCTCTTGCCGGGCCCTGCCCTGCCCTGCCCTGCCCTGCCCCGGCCTGGCCTGGTCCAACCTATACCCGGCTATACTGGGTGGGGGTGGGGACTATCCCCCAACTTCGTTGGAGCTCGGTGTGCGGGCCGTCGGGGCGCCAGGCAGAGCGGCGCCTGCAGCGCTGTCCCATGTTCTCCATGCAGGACTCCTTGCCCCGAGGAGGGCTCAGCCTGAAAGAGGAGCCGCTCCCTGCCGGCCTCGGCTCGGTGCGCTCCTGGATGCAGGGCACTGGAATCTTGGACGCCACCACCGCAGCGCAGAGGTGAGTCGTACTGAATGACTGGAGTCTATCCCGGAGGGGCCCCGAAGAGCAGAGAAGGACTGGACCTGGACCGTTACTGGGATGGGGAGGAACAGTTGAGTTCATGAGAACACCACAGCATTTCTTCCTTCCCTCACCTTTCACTCGCCTGTTTCCCTGTTCTCTCTTGGTCTTGTCTCCAACTCCTCTTCCTCCCTCTTTCCTTCTCTGCTGCCTTTCCCTCGCTTGTTTTCTTTCCCCCAGCCCTGTTCCCCTAATTCTTTCTGCTCTTGAAGTTGTGCGAGAATCTGGCTGGGTCTGGGCACCAACCTAGGTTAACCTTCCCGCCTGACACTGGCATTTAGAGCAGTAGCATGTGAGTTGGATGTGGAAAAACAGAAGTCAGTTTTCCCTAGCCCTTGCCTTCTGGTCCATGACCCCTTCGTTCCGGGTAGTGATAATGGCCAGGGTCCCAGAGGATTCCTGAATTAAGCTTCTGACAGCTCTTCCTTCACTCTCCGTTCTGCTCGTACTCCCATCCCCTCCTCCATCCTTATAGGGGTGGGGAGTTTGGAGGAGCCTGTTAGGACACACTGCCTCTTCTTCCTTGTCCAATTTCTGCCTTCTCTTTTGGAGCTCTTCTTCCCAATGGCCTTCCCAATGTTTCCCGAGTTGGTTGGGGAAGGGGTGGGGGGGAGGTGTTGGTGTTGGGACAGAGAGGATGGGAGGGTGTCAGGGAGCTGGAGCTGTTGGGCTCATAGCCAATGAGAACCCCTCCAGGAATCTTGACACCCATTTACCACCTGCTTAGGAGACTCTGGAATGGAGAGTGGGAAGGAAGGCAGGCAGACTTAGGGGAGATGGAGACTGAGGAACAGGAGGGAAGGGAGGAGATGGGACAGACATCATTTTTCACATGGATGGTTTTTGCAGCTGGAAAACGTTTGGGATTTGCAGCAAGCAGCACAGGTTTTCAGGGCCTCTTCTGTGCTGTTTGGAGCAGGTTTTGCCTGAGCTTAGGAGAGCTGCATCTCTATAAGACTCAGCCCTGCGGCTCCTTGGCAAGCAGGGATGCACCTCTTCTTCATCACTCCCCACCCAAGCCCCTTCTAGCTTCTTGCTTGGGTCAACTGGCCTCCTCTCTGGTTAGGGTTTCGCCTGAGCTCTCGGGGCTAGAGAGAGAAGGGAAACAAATACTCTCCTGCAGTCAGTGAGCACGGGAGCTAGATGTTGTACACTGAAAGGCAGAGAGTGACTGGTAGGAAGAGGCAGAGGGATGCTTATAGGGACTGGTGGCAGCTTTGGATTTGGGGGTGGGGGAAGGATGGTGATTTGGGGCTAGATCTTTAATGCTCTTTGAAGGCTGGTTGGAGCTTCCCTGCCTTTCCCTCCTGGCTTGGCTGGCTGGCTGCCCGCTGTCACCCAGATCCATGGACATACTTGCTTACAGGTACATCAATTGTCCTCCAGATGTGGGCCTCTACCCTCATGTCGTGTACACTCATACGCTCAGTTCTCTCCCTTTCTTCCTGGCTCATCCTGCCATAGTTATCCCCTTATATACTTATTCATATATATATATATATATATTCATGACCATTCAGCCACACAGAAGTCACACTACCATACACATACATGCTAGGTGTCACATACACAAACAAGTGAGTATCTACTTGGTTTCACATTCAAGATAACTCTCAGCTCCCTCCTTTTTGCTCTCCCTCCTCTCCCCCCACCCTATTCACCCCAGGATTAGGTATCCTGGAGAGCTGATGTGTAAGAGAGAGGGATTGGTCTATGTGCATGGTGTAGGTGGTAGTGGGGAGAACCTATGAGCAAACTTGGACCCCTCTCTCTAGGACCAGAGAAGCTTTTTTTTTGTGAGAATGGGTGTCTGGTTATGTTTATGTTTCTATCTTAGCAAGACTTACTTTCATATGCTGGTTTTGAAAGGATTAAAGGAGACTTTTTCTTTTTTCTTGATGTTGTCCAAGGCTGGCAGAATGAGTTGGGTGGGGGAAGGGAGCACTTGTTGGGGGGGTGGAGAGGGATGCTAACATTTGGATTTTTCATCTCTCCCCCCCATCCCACCCCTAAATACCTGAGGCTCAATATCTATTTGGAGCCCTAGATACTGGTCCCAGCTGCCCCAGTCCCCTGATCCTAGCTAGCCAGCTGTCTCCCTCAGCATCTTCTGAGAGGCCCATTCCCTCTTATGGAGTATTCTTCCTCTCCAACACCCCATCCCACCCCAGCCCTCCTTTCCCACATACAACTTTTCTGCTTCTCCCAGGCACCTTTCAAGGATGGGGGAAAGGGATGGGTGGGAAATTCAGCTTAGCTATGAGGTGTTCAAGCATAGTTCATGTACTTCTGTTCTCAGTCCACACAGTTATGGGTATCTGTCACCATGTCCCTCACATGCATGTCTGTATCTCTACTTGTGTTGTATATATTTGCTGTTGAAAGAACTATAGGGATGAATGTGACCTAGGGCAATAGATATTAAAGAGATGGAAAAGAGAAGGAGGAGGAAGAGGAGGAGGAGGAGGAAGAGGAGGAAGAGGGAGGGGGAATCCATCTTTTCGTGGGAACACTCCATTGGCAAAAGAAACATGTGAAAGGGTTGGCAGGTTGATTTGGGGTATTGCCTACAATCTGCTGAGGCCTGTCCTCCAGGAGATCCATTGGGCTTGGAGGAATTCCGTGTATCACAGAAGAATGAGGCCGTGTGCTGAAGCAGAAAAAACCTCTGAATCTGGATTCCAAAGCTGTGGCTTTACTAGCTGTTTGACTTGGGGACATTTAGGTTCTCTGAGACTCAGTTTCCTCCTTTGTAAAGTAAAAATAACAATGTTTGCTCTGCCCCCACCTGGTTTTTGTGAACATCAAATGAGAAAATGCATTGTGGGAAGGTACTTTGCAAATTCTGCCATGCTATATAAATGTGAGACCTTCTAAGTAAAACAACTGACTGCCTCCTAAGCAGCTTCTCTGAGTCTGGGCTGGCTCCCACATCTAAAGGCCCTCCCAACACGTGGACTAGGTTCAAGTCTTTCCCTTCCCACTATGTTCTCATCACCTCTGGGATGCCCCACAGTATCTGCCTCCTTCCCTAAAGGGAGTAGAATGCCATCTTCTCCAGGTCCTTGCTTCCTTCAAGATGCTCTTCTCCCTCAATTACCTTACCCTCCCCACTGGCTCTTTCCTATTTGCCCATCAATATACTCAGGTCTCTCTGAATTGAAAAAGAAATCCTCCCCTCAGCCCAGCTACTACCTCAAATGAGATTGGCCTTGCTTACTCCTTCATTTTACCACTACACTTCTTTTTTTTTTTTTAATAATGGGCTGCCATATGCTTTTTTTTTTTTTGGAGGGAGGAAGGCAGGGCAATTGGGGTTAAGTGACTTGCCCAAGGTCACATAGCTGTGAAGTGTGTTAAGTGTCTGAGGCCAAATTTGAACTCAGGTCTTCCTGACTCCAAAGCCGGTGCCCTCCTTGCTTCGCCACCTAGCTGCTCCTACCACTACACTTCTAGAGAGAGGAGTCTCTCCTCCCTGCCTCCACTTCTTTATCACTCACTACCTGACTTTGACTTCTTGGCTTTGCAGTCTGACTTTCTTCCCCACCACTCCAGAGACAGTTGAAGGGAGGAATAGAAGTGTGGGCTAAAATGCCCATAAGCTGTAACTGCCGCCAACCTGACCTGGGAGAAGAGGCCATCCTTATTTTAGGGAAAGGGCCCTCTCAACTCACAGAGAATTTTTAATTTTTTGGTTCTGTTTTGTTCCCCCCCCCCACCTTCCATAAATTCTTTATAAAGTACTTCAGCTTTGTTACAGCTAAAAAAAAAGCTGTCTCTATCTTGGCCAAGATAGCTGGGAGTTCAGAAGAACCCAGAGATCAGGCTTGGTAGTAGCAGCACCACCCTGGTAGAAATAGCTAATATTTATGTATTGCTTTAAGGTGTACAAAGAGGTTATGTATGTTCTCATTTGACACTCGCAACAACACTGGGAGATAGGTGCTACCCCATTTTCCAGGTGAGAAAAATGAGGCTGAGAAAGATTAGGGACTTTTCTAGGGCCATATAGGTAGTAAGTGTTCCACGAAGGAGTCAAACTCAGGTCTTCCTTACTCCAAGTCAATTGCTTTCTCCACTGTGCCACCTAGCTCACTCATTAAGAGGGTAGGGGCAGGAGAGTGGCAGGTAGAAAGAAATAGTTATCATGCTCCCAAATCTATATCCCCGGCCCTGACCTAAGCTACAGACTCATCCGTCTGACTGCCTCCCATAAATTTCCACTGGGATGGCTCTTCGACTCTTCAAACTGAACACATCACTCCCCAAGGTCCCTCATCTGCTTTTCCTCCCAACCCATTTCTGTCCGTGGCACCAGCGTCCTCCCCATCACCCAGGCTCAGAACTTTGAAGTGATCCCTGACTCCTCCCTACCCAATCACTTAGCAGGCCCTGTCCTTTGTAATGGCTCTCACATCTGGCCTTTCTCTCTTCGCCTCCTGATACCTGCCTCCAATAAGCCTTCACGATCATTCCTCACTGCCTAAAAGACAAGGTTCAAATGCTTGGCGTTTAAAGACCTTCACCATGTGGCCCCAGCCTGTCTTTGTAGCTCCGTGTTCTGCTGCTTCCCTTCACGTTGTGGTACAGCAGAAAGGATGCTGGCTCTGGTGTCAGAGGACCTGGGTTCAAATCCTGCCTTTCTTACCTATGACCTGTATAACTTTGATGACCTTGATTTCCTTATCTGTAAAACAAGAGGCCTTGAACTAAGTGGCCTTCCAACCTATGTGATCTATGTAAATCCAAATCTAAGATGTTGTGTTCTTATCCTACATTCCAACCAAGCTGGACTATCTGCCATTTCCCAGATAAACTGTGCCCCTTCCTCTCCCCTCTGACTAAAATATCCCCTCCATATTAAAAATTCCTTCCCTTTTTCCAAGGCCAAATGCAGTTTCTTCCAGGAAGTCTTCATGGATTCCTCAGCCCCACTGGAAGTCACCTCTTGTTCCTCTGAACTTCCATAACACTTTGCTCCTGTCTCGTGGTACTTCCTTTCTGCCTTGGAATCTAGTTATTTTATTTTTGTCTCTGTCTTATTGCTATACCAAAAGCTCTAGGAGGCAGGAAACCATCAACTCTTTGAGTTGGAGTTAGGAATTCAACCTTTAGCTAAAGCATGGTGCCATACCACATCCCCAACTGACAACTGCCAGTAACTAGGACCTCCTTACCTGCCCCAAACAGCCCCTTCTATTTTAAAACAGCTCCTTTTGTTACACAACCTTTCTTATGTCAAGCCAAATGGTTGTTCTGTGCTCTGGGGTCAAGCAGAGCAAACACAATGATAAAAACAATGGTCACATGGCCAAGGGTCCTCGTCATCAGGCTAAACCTCCCTATTTCCTTCAATGGATTTCCAGATCATGTGGTTTCAAGTCTTCATCTTTGTTTCCCCTCTAAGTACCAAGCACAAGACTTTGAGAGCAGCCGCCATGGAATGGAGTACCTGCTGAATTTTATTGGAAGAATTCAAAAAGGAGAGGGAACTCTTGCCAGAGGAATCCACTCAACTTGAAGGGATCCTTCCTACCATAGTTCTGATCATGTGAGGGGCAGGGATGTGATGACCTCTGATCTGAGTCTTGAATGCCTTTCTCTTCCTTGGTCAGAGGAAAGAGAGCTATTCTGGACTTCCATCGTCGTGTATGGGGCAGGGTGTGGTGCCCTTCCCTGCTTCCAGGCTTAGGTCTTGGTTACACAAATAGGGCTGCCCTACAGCCCAGCACAGCCCAATGGCCCCAAACTTCTCCATGTTTGGGGTGGGGGTGCAGCTGCTGAAGAAGGGCATATTTGAGCCAGAGTGGAAAACTCTCAAAGGAAAAGAGATGAGGTGGTTGGTAGGGGAGGAGGAGGAGTGCGAGGGAGTCTTTTGTGACTCTAGGAATAACAATGGAACTGGGAGAACCCCAGAGAGTGCATGCCTCAGGTGGATGTTAGGCTAGAGTAAGGTTCTCAGTCTTCATGTGTAGTAAGAGTGAGGTGTAGTCGAAAGTCCCTAATGGTGACTCTGCTTTGAAAGCCAGGGCCACTTCTGAAGCTTATTTGGGTGAATGTTCCTTTCCTCCCCTCTCCTTCCTTCTTCCCACTTTCCCTATCCCAGGTTCTGCCTCAGAAACTCACCCATCTTCCCTCCCCTCTCCATAACTCAGGAAAGATCTCTCCCTCAGTGCGCGCATTGTACCTTGGATGACCATGACTGGAATCCCCCTGACTCCCCTTCTCTCTCCCATGGACTTGTTATCTGCCCTCCTTCATGACCTTTTACCCACCTTGACCCCCAACACACAAACCCACTCTGGCTACTGGAAGACCTGAGATTCTAGGAAAGAGTTTGCAAGATCATTTCAGAGTCCTAAATCTAGAACCATCTCCTTTGGCAAAGTCCCGGGCCTCTCTCCTCTGGTCAGAGGAAAGACACCCATCGTGGCCTTCCAAGATCATGTGTGGGGCAGGGATGTGTGTACTAGGGGCTGGGAGGGGCAGAGAGAGGCTACTTAGAGCTGAGAGTAGCTCAGGGAGCTGACTTTCCTGTAAGCAGCTTTGGTCCAGCCCCTCTGCTAGGAAACGCTCCCATTTACTTTAATAATTAATAGCAGTGCCTCAGTGAACCTCTCTTCCCTTCCCTTCCCCCTCCCTGGCCAAATGGGTGTTTCCACTAGCTTTTCCTCCCTCCCAGAGGCAACCTACCTTTCCCCATCTCCCTCATCCACCCTCTCTTTTCTTCTCTCAGCCCCTTCCCAGCAAACCACAACTCAGGATTTCCTCAGTCACTGACCCTAGCCCTAAGTACCAGGGAATAGTGGGAGGGAACCCAGGAATCCTGTTTGGGGGAAGCCCACACCCTAAGCCCAGTGATTTCCATTGCTTCCTAATGAGGAAAGGGGCTCCCAACCTTTCGCCTTCCTGCCGCCCCCCAACGCCTCTTGGTTTTGTTCTCTTGTCTCCAGGTCTCACTTTCTGCCTCCTTCTTGTCTCTCCCTCCCCCACCCTTATCTGCAGTATCTTTCCCCTGAGTCTTGTTCTTCCCTACATCTCTCATCTTTCCCTCTGAGTGTTAATGGCCTCTTATTCTAACGAACTATGGATTTCCATAGTGAAACACCTCAGCCTCCTGACTTCCTATCACTGGCTTTGCTTCGGGGAATATGTGGGGGGTGGGGAAGATGGGGAGCATAGTGATTTTTCCTGTGTTGGGGGTGGAGAGCTGATGCACTGGGTCTTGTTGGACCAAACCTGGAGGTCGTTAGGAGTGAGTTAGTAGTGAAGCTGGAGTTTGGGCTGAAGGATCCTGGCTCTCAGCCCAGGGGGTGGAGGGGAAAGTGTTGGATGGAGATGGAGGAGAGAGGCGAATACTTGTTGAATGAGAAGGCATAGGATAGAGAAGGAGGATATGGGAATGTGAAAGAGGAAGGAATGGGGAGTAGTCTCTAGTGATAGGGATGCAGGGAAGAGGTCAAGACAGGGGAGATATTTGGAAGAAAGGAGGAGAAAGTGAAATAGGGAAGAATTTAGGAAGAACGATTTAGGACAGAAGATATGGATGGGGGAAATAAGTGGGAAGATTTTAGGAGGAAACTCAAAGAGAAATAGGAGAGGTGGAGCAGGAGACATGAAAGGGAGTGAAGAGAAGTCGGAGAGGGCTTTTTAATCGACTCTGATTATCCCCAAGCCTGGGGCTGGTGACAGTTCCTTTCCTAGTTCATACTCAGGTTCCTTCACAAGAGTGGCTGTGCCTTAGCTGCTCCACAGATAATACTGAAGGCAGGGGAATTACTTTAAAGCAGAATGAATGCCTCTCATATTTCCCAGTGTGGACCATTGGAAGCTCTGGCTGAAGAGGGAAATAGGAGAGAAAGGAGAACAGCAAAGTAAGAACCAATAATGAGAGTTGGCTAGAGGAGATAGAAATGGCAAGAGGAGGGAGAGACAGGGAGAGGGAGAAAAAGAGAGACAGAGATGGAGAGAGAGAGAGAGAGAGAGACAGAGACAGAGACAGACAGACAGACAGAGACAGAGAGACCCAGAGAGAGACCGAGACAGGGAGAGAGAGAAAGAGATACACAGAGAGATGGAGAGGCACATACAGAGAGACAGAGGAGAGAGAGAAGAGACAGAGACACAGAAAGAGAGACACACAGAGAGACACACACACAGAGGAGAGAGAGAGAAGAGACAGAGAGGAATGAGACAGAGACAGGGGTAGGAAGAGAGACAGAGACAGACAACGAGAGAGAAGATAGAGAGACAGAACCAAGAAGGCAGGGAAGAGCAGCTTTGAAGGGAACCTGAAGCCAAGTGTCTTGGTGTATCTGTCTCTGGGGAAGGGGGGTGGGGAGTAGGCTTAGGAGTAGGGAGCCAGAGTCTCGCCTGTTGGGAGAGGTACTCTCCGGTATGATTGCTCTAGAGAGGCTGTTAGAAGCGGGCTTTTTTTTTTGTTAAATTGCTGTTATTTATAATAACCGTTTAGTCAAGAATGTAAAGAGCTGTGGAGCCGCCTCCCAGGGAACGCTCGAAGAGAAATACTGGCTCTATTTCGAGACAATTGTAGCAGGCGGATGCTGTGCAGCTCTCCCCACCTCCCTCCCTTTCTGCCCACCTCCTGGGCCTCAAGTGGGGGGGACCACTAGTCCACAGCTGGGGAAGGGTAGGAGATATGGATTGATTGCATGGTCTTTTTGTTACTGTCCCTATTTGTGACTTCACCACTTGGACACGCCGCAGTGTCTTGGAGATGAGAAGGGAGGTCCATTTCCTTGGCTCCCTACTCCCCCCCCGCCCCGCCCGACCCACTCCCTGCCATTCCCCAAAGGTGCTGGGAGATAGCTACTTGTGGTCTCAGCTGTGGGGATTAGCACTAGTGGAGAAGGTAATAGGCAAGTTGGCTTCCTGGTTTTTTCGGTGGGTGACTGTCCTGGAGAAGGTGGGTTACTGAGAGTGGAGGGGATGGACACACAAAGCATTACCCTTTCTTTCCCTTTCTCCTCCCTGTCTCCCTGAGGTCTAGCAGGAGGTGATAAAGGGTCTATAGCTTTGCACTTGCTGCAGGGAAGGATCCTGATCTTTTGAGGCCTCTAGAACAAAGGGTCAGCCTTTGAACCCTAGGCAGAGTATGTGAGATGGAGTATGCCAGAGTGAGCTAAGTCTCAAGACCAGACCTCTTGCTTATAAGAAACACAATGGGAAAAGACTGAAGTGGGCCCTTTATCCCTACCATACCTCCACATGGACCTATAGGACCTGGACTTGTGGCTTTATTGTTATGGAAAACTCCCAGATGAGGAAATTCCCTTCACCAATACTAGTCAGAACTTTTTTTTATTAATTTTTTTTTTTTAGTTAACAACACTCAGTTCCACAAGTTTTTGAGTTCTAAATTTTCTCCCCCTTTCTCTCCTCCCCCCTCCCCCCCAACATGGCATGTAATCTGATGTAGGTTCTATATATACCTTCACATTAAGCTTCTTTTCCCAATAATCAAATTGTAAAGAAGACTCATAACCAAAGTAGTCAGAACTTTCTGTGCAGTTCATATCGTCTTAAAGAGTTGCCCAAGGCAGAGATGTCGAATAAGTAGCCAGAACCAGATAAAAATGTCATTGGGGAACATTTAACAAAATAAATAAAATTACAACAAAATAGAGATAGCATTAATATGTGGTTTTCCAAGTTACCCACAGGGAGGCTTATATACAGTTTAGTGGCCCCTGTTTCTATCTGACACCCCTGGCCCAGACCGCTGACTTGCCCAGGGTCACACTTGCCCAGGCCAGGACTTGAACCCAGATTCTTCTAGCTCCAAATGCCTCCTTGTCTCCCCTGCAGGAGCGCTGTGCCACTTTCCTCTGACGCTCGGGTTCTGGGTCATCCACTGAAGCTCCTGGTCTCCTTTAGTCTGTCATTCAAAATTCACTCTAAACTTATTTTGAATCTCCAGGAACACCTGGACTTCTAGCAGTCTGGACCCTTGGAACATGAGACCCACGCATGTTAGGCACCTGGAGCTATCCTCCTTTTAAATCAGTCAATTTAATTGCGCCCAAGATGATTCTCCCTAGGATGTCAGATTAGAATTTGAGGAGGGAGAGGGTGGGGGTGAAGTCTTGTGGAGAAGCCATGTAGTGGAGGAAGGAAATGCTCTTGATACTGACCCTAAGTCATAGCTGGATAGAATGCTGGCTTTAGAGGCAGGAAGCCTTGAGGTCAAATCCCACTCAGATACTTGCTAGCTATGTGACCCTGTGAGCCAGTCACTTGAACCCTTCTCAGCCTCTGTGTTTTCTCATCTGTAATATGGGGATAATAATAATACCTGTCGTGTCACAGTATGGTTGTGAAGATTAAATGAGATAATATTTGTAGCAAGGGAACAACTGCAAGAGACAGCTAGGTGGCACAGTAGATAGGGCACTGGCTCTGGACTCAGGTCCAAAACCTGCCTCAGACACTTACTAGCTGTGTGACCCTGGGCAAGTCATTTAACCTCTGTCCTCAGTTTCCTCATCTGTAAAATGGTAATGATGCCAATAGCACCTACCTCCCAGGGCTGTTGTGAAGATCCAATGAGATAATGTTTGTAAAGTGCTCTGTAAATGCTAGCTTTATTATAATTATGATTATCAAGAAAAGCTGAAATTAATTCTCAGTAGGTTGTCTAAGAGGATGGGCAGGGAGGGTGTTTTGTATATTTTAGATTTGAATCAAAAGTAGTTAATTAAAAAAGTCATGTTATTTAAAGGAGGCAGATTCAGTTATCTAGAAAATGGACATATGTGAAAGACTTTATGCTCTGAGGAGACAAACCAGAGATGTAAGGTGGAATTTCTGTTTTTTTCCTTCCCTTGAGATCATCGGTTCCATAAATAGGACTTCCTTTGATTTGTCTTCTTCGGCATGAAGGGGGCTTCCTCTAGTCTACTACCAGGACCATGACAGGAACATCTGTTCTGTACATCCCCTTCATTATGTGCCGGCCTTTGATCATCCTCCTCAGCATTCATCTTTCTAGACTGAAGGACCTCATCTTTTCAGTCCTCCCACAAACACCAGCTCCTTCTCCCCTGGGTCATCTTAGTGCTTCTCTGGGCCTTTTCAATCAAATTAACTTCAGCCCACACTTCTTTAGCACCAACACTGTGTCACTGTGGACAGAGGAGATGTGTGACCATCTCTGAAGGGGTCTCTAGTCAAATGGGCTGTGTGTGTCTGTGTCAGTATCTCTGTGTGTTTGTGTTTCTCTGTGTGTTTCTGTGTGTGTGTGTGTGTGTGTGTTTCCACACAGACCCAGGTAGTGGTGAGGATAACAATGTACACAAATGATTAGGTCACAAGGGAAGGTGTGATCATTACAGAGGAGAGGTCTAAGCAAATGCTCTGAGAAACCTGAGGAGGGAAGCTTTATTTTCCCCTGTTGCTGCAGGGAAAGCTTTGTGGAGGAGTCATATCTGAGTTGGATCTTGAAGGAAAAGAAGGTCTTCAATGGGGTACATGGGGGAAAGGATGAAGAAACTGAGATAAAAACAGAACTTGTTCTCTTTCCCCCCAAATCCTTCCCTCTTCCAAATTTCTCTATTACTGCCCAGGGCACCACCACCCTCCCAGTCACCTGGGCTGGAAAACTCTGTGTCATCCTCGATCTCTCGCTCTCTCTCATCCCTCCTAGCCAACCTTTTGCTGAGTCTTGTTTGCGCTTTCACAATATCTCTTGTATAGTTTCTCTTTTCTTTCTCCCACTCTTATGACTGCCATGCTGGTGCAGGCTCTTATCATTTCATGGCTAGACTATTGCGATAGCCCACTGGTGGATCTCTTTGCCTCCAGTCTCTCTCCATTCGAATCCACCCTCCACTCAGCTTCCAAAGTGATTTTCCTAAAGCATAGGTCTACATCACTCTTCCTATTTAATAATCTCCAATGGTTCTCTATTACCTCCAGGATCAAATTTAAAAAAATCTCTGGTATTTAAAGCCCTTCACACCCAGCCTTTTCTTTCCTCTTCTAGACTTGCCATAGTTTACTTCCCTTCACTTGGTCTGAGATCCAGCCACAATGGCTCCTCTATTTCTCAGTTCTGTGCCTTTTTTTTGAAGGGGGGAAGGCAGGGCAATTGGGGTTAAGTGACTTGCCCAAGGTCACACAGCTAGTACGTATGTCAAGTGTCCTGAGGCTGGATTTGAACTCAGGTCCTCCTGACTCCAGAGCCAGTGCTCTACTCATTGCACCACCTAGCTGCCCCAGTTCTGTGCCTATTCACTGATGGTCATCCCCTGTGCCTGGAATGGCTTCTTACCTGCATATCTCAGTTTTCCTGACTTCCTTCAAGATGCAGCTCAACTCTCACTTTCTGCAGAGAGCTTCTTCCTTTACCACCCCTCCCCCAGAGTCTTTCCTCCAAGTTACCTTCTAGCTATCTCTGTCTCTCTATCTGTATCTCTATATCTACATCTATATATCTATACCTGTATCTGTATCTGTCTTGTATGCCCATAATTGTTAGCATGTCATCTCCCCTATTAGACCGTGATCTCCCTGAGGGCAGGGAAAATGTTTTTCTTTTCTTTGTATTCCTAGCATAGCACCTGGCATATAGGAAGCAGCTCAGAAATGCTTGTTGGTTGATTGGGACTGGTCCAGAAAGGTTACTTGTCCTGTTTAAGGACACATAGGTAGTCAATAGCAGAGCTAGGATTTGAGCACCAGGTCTTCCAATTCCAAGGCCAGTGCTCTCACAAATCTATTGCAATGCCTCTTGTGTGTCATGTGGGGCCTTGAATGCCAGGATCATCTAACATTCCTACTTAATCTGGTAAACCATGGAGAGCTCCTTGAGGTTTTTGAATGGAGAGGTCACATTGTCTGATCAGAGCACAAAGAGAAAGACTACTAGGTGGAACGGATTGAGGTGCGCAAGCGCGTGTGTGTGTGTGTGTGTGTGTGTGTGTGTGTGTATATGTATGCCCCTCCCCCTCCAAAAGAGATCTGAGAATGTACCTTCTTCCTTTCATTGCAAAGGCAGGGATTAAGCTGCATATCATATTTGTTTTATTTCAATGTGTTAGTTTGCTGAATTGTTTGGGTTTTTTTTTGTCTTTTTCCCCCCAAGAGACGGGTCTTTGGAAGCGATAGGGAGGGATGAATTGGGAAATGAAGGTGATATAGAAACAAAACTCTCAATAAAAATGCTTGAAAGAATGGATCAGTGAATTGGAAGGAGTATGGGAGAAAGACCAGGTAAGGTCTAAGTGAGAAGAGATGAGGGCCTAAGCCTGGTAGGGACAACAGGATTGGCCTGGGGACGGATTTAAAAAATATCGTAGAGGTCAAAAGGCTTGGCGACTGATTATCGGAGGGAGTAAGAGAAGCAGGAGTCAAAGGGGACTCAAGTAGTGGGGCTCAGTGGTTGGATAGTGATAGTGCCAATAGACTAGAGAAGAGAGTGGAAGGAGCACATGGAGGGAGGGGAAGATGAGGAATTTCCTTTTGGAGTTGTTTGATCTGTGGCTGGGACATCTTGGCAGAGATGTTTGGTAGGTAGTTGGGCATGAGGCCCTGGACCTTGGGAGAGAGCATACAGATAAACATTTGGGAGTCATCCATGTAGAAATGGCACTTTATGCTATGGGAGTGAATGAAAATGTCAAGAGGGAACATGGAGAGAGAGCAGACAAGAAAGAGCTAAGGAGAGAACCATGGTAAACACACCCACCTTAGAGTGCCATGAAAAAGAAGCAAAGAGTCACTCAAAGAGAACAGAAGAGGGTAATGTCACAGAAAAGGTCATGGGGACAAGAACAAGTAAAAGGCCATTAGATTTAGTGACAGGAAGGTTATTAGGGATCTTTGAGAGAGAAGGTTCAGCAGGGTGGTAGGGCACGGAAGCCACATCAGAAACTCCAAAGGAGGCAGCTCGGGGTAGTGGATAGAGTGCTGGGTCTGGAGTTAGGAAGACCTAGGTTCAGTCTCACCTCTGACATTTATTAGCTATGTGAAATTGGGCAAGTTAATTATCCTTGCAGCTTCAGTTTCTTTATCTGTTAAAAGGGGATGATAATGTTATAACAAATGAGATAATGCATGTAAACTGCTTTGCAAAACTTAGCTATATTCATAACAGCTATTGTTTTCATTTTTAATTAAAAGATAAAGACAATCAGAATAGCACCTATCTCCTAGGGATTCTGTGAAACTCAAAGCTTTTTGCCAACTTTAAACAGCTATATAAACATTAGCTAGTATTATTACTATTTATTGAGATCTTCTATTTTTATGTCTTCATTTCTGAATGTTTCTTTACCCCTCATTCCTACCCAAGAGTCATCCCTTGTAACAAAAAATAAAAGAAAGAGAAAGAGGAAAAAAAGAGTTCAGTAAAACTATACATCAACTAAGTCTGATGGGATGGTATATGCCGTAATTCCACACTCACAATGCCCCACTTCTGCAGAGAAGGGGCAAGGTTGGTCATTACTATCATATAATGTTCAGTTTTATTTTTTTGTTCTTTCTATTTTCATTTCATTTGTTTTTCCATTTCCATTTTTTAAAATTATCCCATTATATTTTCTAGTTCTGGGGATCTGAATTACCTAGAAGATTCTAGATATGAACTTTCTATGGCTTGCACAAGGAGAGAATGATTTTTGTTTTTGTGTCCAAATCTTTTCCTAATGAGGCCCCATCCTTAGCCTTGTATTAACCAAGGAATAGTCTATGATACCTCCAACATCCCTTTCTGGAGTCATGACAGTGTGTTTAGAGTCCTTGAAGACTCCCTGGAATATTTCATTCTAAGTGTGCTGTCAAGAGGTGGGTGCTGTAATGGACAGAGCAGGGCAGAAAGAGAGGGGGGGGAGAGAGAGAGGGAGAGAGAGAGAGAGAGAGAGAGAGAGAGAGAGAGAGAGAGAGAGAGAAATGAATGAGTGAGGGCTGACCTTGTGACCCTGGACAAGTCACTTAACCTCTTCACGCTTCAGGAAACTCATTAAGAACACAAATTTGCAGAGCAGAGTGGATATGTAATGGTCGAGTGAGTTTTCTAACCTAGTGAAATTCCCCATCCAATTCCCATCTTTTTCCCCCTTTCACCTCTTCATGCTGTAGCTCATCTCTCCCTTTTTTGCCCCTTTACTGGGACCACCCAGAAGAGTATAGAGTTCTCAGAAAACCTGGAGATTCCTTGGTCCCTTTGTCCTCCAGACCATTATAAAGGTGTTGGCTAAGCCCATTTCTTGCTCTGTTCTCTGGGGATAACGACAAACATCTTTTTAGATTTCTTTAACCAGAGAAGCACCAGGCTTTCTGTGACAAAACATTCACCCTCCTCTCAAACACACACACACACACACACACACACACACACACACACACACACACACACACACACCCTATCATATACACTAACACCTACACAGATTTCAAAGAACTGTGTGTATGTATCTGTGATGTTTCCTTGTCTCCCTGTCTGTCTTCTGCTGTCTTTCTGCATCCTTTCTCTTCTTTCTCATTATTTCTCCATGCCTCTCTCCATCCCTTTCACATAAATGGTAGGATGTCTTGCAAGAAAACCTTTCCCTCTGTTTTGTGCGGTTCCCTCAGTCACATTTTTTGCCTTTCATTCTAGTTTGTGGCTGGGGAAGCTGAGTACCACCGCTGGGGTGAGAGAGACCTGTTTCTGCCTTGTGTACCCAGTCTGGGCTCATTTAGTCACCCCCTTTCCTACCCCACTTCATAATATTGTACCCCTACTCTGGAGGTGTAGGCCAGAGGGGCAGGCTAAGCTGGGCTGCCCTGAGAGTGGAGTGGGAGGGGCCATGTTTTATCATCCTGTGATTCGGCCGCCCTCCTCCCTTCCCTTTCCTGTGTCCTATGCTTGCACACATATGGACGTATGGCATTGCCTCTCCTTTCTTTCATTCTCCGTTTGAACCTCCATTTAAGTTGTCTTCCTCTCATTTGAGCCCCTCATTCTTTTTCCTCTTACAACTGTCTTCTTCCTCTCTTTCCACCTCCCTTCTGGGGGCCAGAGCTGGCTCTGTAGGGGGTCTTAGCAAGTTGTGTGGTCTGCCTGGGAGATGCTGCTGAGTTCCTCTGGACTTGTCTAAAGCAGGAGGGGGTGGTGTGTGTATGGATTGAAGCCAAAGTCGGTTTGACCAGGATAATGACAATGAAATCAGAGTTGGGAATCTTGGGGAAATGGGAGGAGAGCAAAGATACACTGTGTGTCTCAGGGTGCAAAGGTGAGGGAGGCCATGTTGCTTAATCTGCCTTCAGACTCTTCTTGTCCATCATACTCTTGGCTTCATTCCTGGCTGGATGCTTAGGGGGGAAGAATATGGAAGGAGTTGGGAGAGAAATCCTTTTATACTTCTGCTGGATTGGGATGAGGGCATCTGTCATTGTCTCCACTCCTTCACTTCCCCTCCCCTCCCCTATGTGCACAGATCTCTGTTTGGACTCATTGAGAAGGCAGAGGAGAGAATGCATCCCTTTTCTCTCTCCCCTAGGACTTGGTAACTTTCAGACCTGTGGAAACTTTCCTTATTATCCCAACTGGTCTGTGGTGAAGGGAAGTTCCCTAAGATAAAGTAGGGGCAGGATTTTGCTTTGGGGGTCAGGCCCAGACTTCTTGGGCCTTGTCTCTGGTTCCTAGAAAAGGAACAGGACAGGACTCTCAAAGCTCCAATGTCCTCCCCACTCCTTGGGAGTGGACTCCAGACTCTATGGGCCAAAAGTAGCTTCGGAGCTCTTGGAGGAGGCACTGTGCCTCCTGTGCCTCAGTTTCTCTATATATTCCTAACAGGTTCTCTGTTCCTTACTGGGTTTTATCTCTTGCTTGCTGGAAGATGGTGGCGGATAGAAGAGTGATGTCATAGCTTCAGGGGAGGTAGGGGTCTCTCCAGAGACCAAGGCTGGGGAATTACAGCTAGCAAAGAGATTGAGTGTTGTTCTCCAAGATGAACAGAAGCCAGGCTGGGCTGGTCTCAGGGGAGGATAGCAGAGTGTATGATAGTTTAGTCAAACCTCATTAATTTGTCCTCCACTAATTCAGCATTAGATAGAACTTGTACTGGGTTGAGCTGGTGAAGTTTCTACCTGGGATCTCTAGGAGGCAAGAGTTTGCTTTACTGGTGAACAGATAGATGAAAATTCTAAGGGTCTGAGCAAGAGGCCAGGAGTGCTGATGGTCAGCCCCGAGGTTCCTTTGTTATGTTATCCCATGGAAAGGTGAAGAGAGCCCCCAGTGCATTAGTGAATCCTCTGGAGAGGATGTATCAAGGCATAGGGACAGAAGCCACAGAAAGAGAGACAGCTGGATGGGCTGCTGCTGGTATGGCCGAAGGAAAGGAGGGAGTACTCTCTAGCATCTAGGAGATACCTGAGCTAGCCAAGCAAAGAGAAGAACCCAGCTTAAGATATTTCCTGATATGTGCAAATAGACACACCCTTGGTGCCTTTCCTAATTCCCCTGATTTTCTCATGGAAACTCCTTCCTTCTGACTTGGTTCTTAATGCTCTTGCCATGGTGGGCAGTGTGTGTGCCCTCTTCTGCCCTGCCCCTTCCACCACCAGATTGCCCTGACTATCCCCATAAATGCCCCTGAGACCAGGAGTGGAAAAGTTGAAAGTGCTTTGAGAGAGAAAAGTGAGGGTGTAGAATTTGGATAGCTGAGAGTAGATAGAGTATTGGGTTTAGGATCAGGGAAGCCTGAATTTGAATTTTGCCTCTGACTCTTACTGTTTGATGGACCCTAGGCAAGTGCCTTACCCTCCAGGCCTCAGTTACCTCATCTGTTAAATGGGGATAATAATAACACCTACCACACAGTCTCATCATAAAGATCAAATGAGATAATATGTGTAAAGTGCTTTGAATAGTTCAAATGATATGTATATGCCATTGTTGTTAATAATATTGTTAATGATATATAATAACATTATTAATAATAAACAACAACTCTTCCTGGGTAGTTGTGAAGTGAAAACTAAGCTGAGGGTCTATCTGCTCTCTATTTGGCCCCAAGAGTTTCCTAGCCTTAGGCTCCCTCTGGGGACCTTCCTGGGACTGGGCTTCAGGCTAGAGGCAGGGCTAGAAGGGGTATGTATGTGTGGGGTGTGCAGTTGGAAGCTTTTAGCCTGGGACTCATTAGCATATTCATAACTAATAATCAAAGTTAATAAAGAATCATTATTACTTTAGGCAGCATCTCCCTCACCCACCCCTCCTTACTCCAGTCTCCAAGAATGGGGCCAATATGGCTATGGAAGGAGGCAGGAAAAAGGTTGAAGGTGGAAGGGAAGGCAGGAGACAGATAAGCCCAGGCTTTTAGGGTAAGAGTGGGAAGAAATGGAGACTCGATAGTTCATAAAGGAAGGTCTGGGGTACGAGGCCTAGGACAATGACCAGAGAGAGCAGGAGAGGAAGGGTGTCTTCAGAGTCCATGTCACCCAAACCTCACCTTTGCAAAATGATGGTCATCCACCTTTCGCTTGAAGATCTCCAGTGAGCTCTTCACTTCCCACCACCTTCCAAGGCTTTCTGTCCTACTTCAGGGTAGTTCTGATTGCTTAGGAAGCTTTTCTTTTTACCAAGGCCTTCCCCCAAACTGCCTCTCCCACTACTACCCCTTATTTCTAGTTCTGCCTTCCAGGACCAGGCACAATAACTTTAATCCCACTGTCTTGTGTCAGTCCTTCAATTACTTTTAGATGACTATCCTGTGCCTACTAAGTCTTCTCATTTCTAGGCTTAACATCCTTCAGCTGAGTACAACAGGCAGGGAGCTGGAGCCCTATTTCCATCCTCATTGGCCCCTCTACCCCCCAAACAATAGTCTGGCCAATTTTGTCATCTTCCTCTGTATAGCTTTGGATGACACAGTCTTTGTCATCTTGGTTGCAGCTTATCCATCACAGCCCAAGGCTTCTTAAAGAGAGAGTCAGGTGCAGTGGAAAGAACTGGAGACTTGGGATCAGAAAAACTAGTTGCACAGAACTCAGTACCATAGTGTGCTATAGATCTGGTGGAAAGAACTTGGGGTCAATTGTGTAACTACCTTGTCTAAGCCCGTTAACTTCATCTTTAGAATCAAGGATAACAATATCTGTAATGCCTACGTAATGAAAATTCAAAAGGATAATCTATGCGAAGTGCTTTGTAAACCCTGAGGAATGATAACAGTTGACATATAATAACGATATATTTATTATTACTAATATTATTGTTAGTATAACCTAATAAAGTAAAAACTAGCTAGCATTTATATAGCACTTTGAAGTTTGTAAGGCACTTTACAAATATTATCTCATATGATCCTTACAACCTTGGAAGATACCTCCCTGAGTTATTATTATCTCTATTTTTACAAATGAGGAAACTGAGGTAGAGGCCAAGTAATTTGCCCAGATTCACATAGCTCCTAAGTGAAGCAGTATTTGAACTCAAGTCTTCCTGACGCCAGGTCCAGCATTCTACGTGTTGGGCCGCCTGGCTGCCTATACCCCAGGAACTCTTTTGTCTGCTATTTTGCACTCCTTTTTTCCATATAAAAAGACCTAGAAAGCTTCCAGCATGGTAGGTAGATCCTCTATGGAGTGTTCCTTCACTCTTTTAAAAGGCATCATGTTAGGTGTTACTATGCAAAGACAAAAATGGAAGCATTCTTGAAAAACACGGACAAGAGCGTAAGGGTGATCTGTGGTGGTACATAGGGTGCCACCAGATAACAGAAAAATTGAAGAATATTACAATGCTGGCTCATATTGTCTTTGTATTATTATAAGATCCCAGTTCATACCAACTGTAGCCTACTATGCCCTCTCTTTTTGAACTCCAAGGTGTAAGATGTCACATTCATCCCTACTGATGCTATCCAGGTCTTCTTCTGAGTTATTGATTAAAAAAAACATTAGGAGCAGCTAGGTGACACAGTGGACAGAGATCTGGCTCTGGAGTCAGGAGGACCTGAGTTTAAATCTGGCCTCACATACTTACTAGCTGTGTGACCCTAGGCAAGTAGCTTAACCCCAATTGTCCCCTCTCCCCAAAATAAATAAAAACCTTTAAAAAACCATTCAACAGCATAGGGCCAAAGAGAAATCTCACTGAAGATGGCCTTCCAAGTTGACACCCACTCTTTCATGGCTGTCTTTGGGCTGGGTCATTCAGTTACTTCTGATTCCCATCTATCTATCTTTTCCACAAGGGTAGCAGGAGCACCTGGATGGAGTTAGAAGGCACTAAAGAATGAGCAGTGATGGCTTGGAGTTTCAACTTAGCACTCTCCTCTGTTAATGTTTCCTCCAGACATACAGAGGTGGAGCCTCTGGCTGCTGCCTGGCTTTCCCCACTATTCAGGGACTGTTTTTAATGAGAACAGAAGGAAAACTCAGGGCGTCTTTGCCAGAACTGGGATATTCCCCTTAGTTCAATAGTGGGCATCCTCCCTATGTGCCTATTTCAGGGGCTTTAAAATTGCTTCCTCCCACCTCATGCAGCGATGCCTTTGTTGAATTCCTTCCTCTGCAAAGGGCCACAGGAATCTGGGGGAAGTAGGGAGGGTCCTGGTTGGGAGAGTACCTTTTTATCTAGGACTGGGGTAAGGATTTCTCATGATAGCTAGCATTTATATAATGCTTTGAAGTTTGATAAGTGTTTTAACATGAGTTCTCATTGGATTTACCAAACTTGTGAAGAAGGTGCTGTTACTACCCTCATTTACAGATACGGAAACTGAAACTGAGAAAGGGGTAAGTACTCAGGATCCCACAGTTAGGAAGAGTCTGAGGCAGAGTTTAAACTGTGCCACCTAGCTGTCTTAGCTATGGGGGAGTTGAGGAGGAAGAGGCTATGAGAATTGGGACAGTAAACCCAGAATTGGTCCTTTCATTTATGTCTTTCCTTTCTAGTCCCTGTGGTCACAGTCTGATGGCTTCAGAGAGTCCCACCCACACCCCCTTTCTCCAGTGGGCCAAGTGCTAGAAAACATTCATTCCTTACATTTAGCCTAAGCTTTGTTCCCCCCACTTCAGCCTTCCCTTCTTCCTTTTGGCAAAGTTGGGCTGAAAGTCTGGCCAGCAGTTTACAAAGGTGTTCATAAGTCTTGGCTTCTAAAGAGTGGGGTGGACTTGCACCCCTCTCCCTTCCTCCAATCTGTGGTCTATCCTGGGAAGTAGGGGCTGTCTTGTGCTTCTCTCCTGGCCCCATTCTGCTGCCTTCACTGTGCACTCTGCAATAACTTCCTGCCTAATGCCTCAACATCTCTCTCTGACCCTCTGGAATCTACTCACTAAACTAGGCATGGTGAGAACTGATGAGATCTTTGTTTACCTCCTCCAAGGATCACCAAAGGCCACTCCATCTCCAGGGATGTGGTAGCTTTGGTAGCATCGGTAGCATCAGCCTATTCTCAGGCTCATCCATTCATCTCCTGGCTTTCCTTGATCTCAACCCCAACAGCCTCTTAAAGCCTCTTGCCTGTATCTGTCTTCTCTGAACTGGCCTAGAAAACATACGTGTACTCCAGTCACATATGCCCTAATGCCTCCTTTGGGCAAGAGTTGTATTCCTGAAAAGTTATCTGTAAAGCAGTTTGTGGTAAATCCAGCTGCCCAGGGAGCTGTTAGGGAAAAGCCTGCTGGGAAGGGAACTGCTTAGTAATATGAATGAATGATCACATAGACATTTAGAGAATCTAGGCTAGAGCCTAGCTCCTTGGAGGGCTGAGCCTTCATGTATCATTGAGGGGAACTTTGTGGGGCAAAGGGCTTCTCCGTGCCCTGTGATCACTTAGGCTTCCCTAAATAACCCTCACCTCTTGGGACAGAGATCTTTGCACTTAGCCAGCCAGCATCTAATAAAATATCTGTTGAATGAATAAATTAACGAATGAATGGGTAGGGGGAGGGAAGGAGGAAGAAGAGAGGAGAGGTGGTGGAGCTGACCCAGAATGACTATGCTTCCCAATTTCTAACTCCCCACATCTTTCCCCAAGGCAATGTAGCAAGGTGGCTAGTGAGAGCCCTGGGAGTCAGAAGACCTGGGTTCAGGTCAAGATTCTGACACACATTGGCTGTGTGACCCTGTGCCAGTCTTAACCTCTCAATGTCCTAAGCAACCAAGACTGTACATTGCAAATTAGGTGCCAATCTATATTGGTAGGGGGAATTTCCTCACTAGGAGTTCTGTGAAATCACTCATCAGGTAAGAAACAAAACAACCCTTTGTTCATTGAGATTCAGTTTTTCTTAAAGTTTTCACATCTAGCTTAGTGCATAGACTGCTGTGGCCTCCCCTGCCTACCCTGTCTCTCTCCCCCACAAAAGTACTGGGAGCCAGGCTGACATCTCCTCCCCTTCCCCCTGTCCCTACAGTGGTGTGGGCCTGGCTCGGGCTCACTTTGAGAAGCAGCCACCTTCCAATCTTCGAAAATCCAACTTCTTCCACTTTGTGTTGGCCATGTATGACCGGCAGGGACAGCCCGTGGAGATCGAGCGCACAGCTTTCATCGACTTTGTGGAAAAAGAGCGGGTAAGGGAAGCTGGCAGTTAGCTTGGCTGTGTGTTTGAGCTCTTCATTCTTTGGAAAACTTTTAGAGCCAGCCTGGGGTGGGGAGAGTACTGTGCATGGCCAGAGATGGCAGCCAGGAGGGAAAGGGTGATTGCTCTTGGGTCTGTGGGAGCAAGTTTCTTCCCTCCCTTCTTCCCCCACCACCCCACCCCAGGTTATAGCTGAGCTGGCTGAATGCTGGGGGAATTCTCCCTGACCTCCATCCTCAGCATTTTCTCTCTCCTGTATCTCCAGGAGCACAGTGGAGAGAAAACCAACAATGGCATCCATTACCGGCTGCAGCTGCTGTACAGCAATGGTGAGTTGTCCTGGTCCTAGACTTACCATCCTAGCCTAATCTTCACTGTTTCGCCTAGTTCAGCCTGCCCTGTCTCCCTCCCTCCTGCCCTGCTTTGGTCCTTCATGACCTACTCAGTTACAGCCTGCTGTGCTCCAGATCAACCTTCCCTGCTTTCCCATCCCATCATAGATTGGCCTGCCCTAGCCCATCCTTCCTGTCCTAACCTGTCTTGTCTTTCCCCCTTGTTGCTTGCCCTTCCCAAGGAGGAATGGTTTCAGGCTGGCTATAAATGTCATGTGTATATATAGCCTCAAGGCTTCTTTAATCCCAGGTCCTGGGAGGGAGGTGAAGAACCCTGAGACTCTAAAGAACTCCCTTTCCTTGGCCATCCCAGTCAGACCTAATTCTTTTCCCTCCTTTTCGTTCCTAGGAATCCGCACTGAGCAAGACCTGTATGTCCGACTCATCGACTCCATGTCTAAGCAGGTGAGCTGGAGGGAGAAGCCCATTCTGTTCTCCAAGTCTCCTCCTTTTGTTTGGGGGCCTCTTTGGAGCTGGATCGTGTGCGGTCACAGACCTCCTGAGGTCATTCTGACCCCAACTCAGCCTCGGAAGGCTGGTTCCATCTATCCCTACTTTTGCCTTTCTGCAGTTTGCTCAGCCCCCCCATCTTTGACCACAGAGTCCCCACTTTATTGAGTGTTTATTATGTCCCAGGTACTGTCCAAGGTGCTGAGAAGCTACAAGCAGCAGATAAGGCTGGATCTCTGCCCTCCAGCAGGATATAATCTACTTGTGGAGACCAGATGTGCATAGACATAATTAGAGAACAAAACAAGACTTCACACAATTAAGCCATAAACATTGTAACACTAACCATAAGAGCCAATGATTGTTTAGAGGGGCTGGGTAGGGTTGGGGAAGGTTGGTTAGTAGAAGTAGGAAGAAGACAGTGGGCTCAGAATCATAGGGACACAGGATTTAAAGCTGGAAGCAGCCTTGGAGATCAATTTGTGCAATCCCCTTCATTTTACAGATGAAGAAACCAAGCCCCATAAAAATTGTGACCTGCTCAGGGTAGCTAGTATTTAAACTCAGGCCTTTAAATCCAAGAGTAGTGCTTTTCCAAAAAGAAGATTGTTTTAATACACTATCAACATAGTAGAACCCAACAAATGCAAAAGTCCAAATACACAGATGAGAATAAAAATGATTGCAATGAGATTGTAAAAACTTGTGTTTACAGGTTTTTAAAAAATGTGAATATCAACTTTAACAAGCTAGCAACTAAATAGTCCTGTTTGTGTCCATGTTCCCTTTTGATTTTTTTGTCCTTCTGTGTGTTTTTCTGGGTTTCATTAATGTTGACATGATTATTTGCTCAGTTGCAGTCAGTGTGTGTATCGTTGTCTAAGTGCTCTCTGTGTTATGCTGTGCTCAGGAGACTAGGGTTCTGGTCTGAGCTCTGCCGCTGACCAGCTGGGTGACCTTGGGCTGGGACTCACTAGCGGAACTCTCCTTCTGGGCCTGCCTATTGCCTCATTTACTTCCATTACAAGCAAGAGACTGTCTGGGTTACTATTTGGCTGTGTGCTGAGCCCAGGATGGTTAGGGGTGGGACAGGAACAGTGATAATGAGAGGCCTGGTTGGAATTTCTGAGGCCTTTCTCTCTTGCCCCCTTCCTTCAAGGTTGTTTCCTAGTAGGAAGACAGGTTGGAGGTAGGAAGACAGGATGAGAGGAAATCCAAGTGAGGAGGGGATATGAGATACTTTTATCAGATGACAGTCCCTGATTGCCCACTATGGGCAGAGCACCGGGCTAGGTAGGTCCTGTGGTGGAGGGGGAATTCAGAGATGAAGAAGACGTTGCTTTAGGATCATATAACCCAGCTGAGGAGAAAGATACACAAAAGATAATAAAATAAGGCAGGATCTGCAAAGTGCCCCATGAAGAGGTTAAGGGATCTCTGGTAGTCTGGAACAGTTGGAGAAGGTTAGAGATGTGATTGGATAGGGCTGTGCTAAATTTGGACTTTAAATGAAGGCAGGATTTAGCTATATAGAGTGGTGTTTTGGGGGGAAAGGAGCAGAACACTTTGATTGGAATTTAAGCATCTTGTAAGGGAGTAGTGGGAAACAAGAATGAAAAGTCGAGTAGTATCCCATTGTGGGGAGTCTTGTATGCCAGGATCCACAATTTGGCCTTGATCCTATAAGTCAATGGACTAATACTTTTTTGTGAAGAGGAACTTTCCTTTTCTAGAAACCTTTTGATAAGGTATGAAGGAATGGGTGCCAGCAGCAAAGGCCCTGAGTGGGTGGGGTGGTTAGGAGTGGAAGAAGGGTGAGCCAGTTGCATCCCTGTTTCTGCTGGGAAATCCAGGAAGCCACAACTTGTAGATTGACCATGGAAAGCTTCCCAGCCACCTAGATGGGGATTTCCCTGGTGAAACAATGAGAAGCCACTGAAGACGTGATCAGAGTTATGCTTAAGAAAGTTGAATCTGGAAAGAGAAAGACTAGAAGTGAGGAGATAATAGCCTACACAGAGAGGGAGTCATGGGGGCTGTCAACCCAGCGTGGCATCAGTGGAAATGGAAAGGGAGGAGTGGATGAGAGAGATATGAGACTCAGCCATTGATTGGCTTTCAGCGATGGAGAAGAGTCTGGGAACCAAAGATGCCTTGGGGCTACTGAGTCAGAGTATGTGGGAGAATGACGCCAGCATCCTCAGAAAGAAGGAAGTTAGAAGTGGGACTAACTTCGGGTGAAGATGATGGCTTGGATTTAGCTATGTTAATAATAAGCACACAACAGACATGCCCACATTAAGCTAGTGTTCAGATGACCTTCCTGCCGATGACAGTGCTGTAAATGGGGCCACTTGGACCATCTAGGTAGGAGGGAGAATGGGGGCAGAATGGCTGGGCTGGCAGAAGGAGAAGGCAAGGTGGTGTGTGGGGGGTGACTGGTCAAAGCTGAGGATCAGGATTCATGTCTGGGTTGGGGGGTTCATAGTCTTGTCTCCTCTCACTTCAATGCGTGGGGTGACCCAGGGAGAAGGCTCTTTACTCCCCCATTTTTTTGGTCTTATAGAGACACCCATGATAGGCTGCATGGTGTAGTGGATGGAGAGCTGGCCTCAAAACCAGAAAGATCTGGGTTTCAGCCCTAGACTCCAACACACACTGTCTATGTGACCCCTGGCAAGTTGCTAAACCTCGCAACTCTCTAAGGCTAAAAGTTTCAGAGAAGGTGCTGACTTACATTGTAGGAGTTTCCTCACCCAGGAGTTCCTTATGCCAAAAACAATCATAAGTCTAGCTCATATCCTAGGCATTTTTCATCTTTTTGTGTGGCATAGACCCATTTGACAATGTGGTGAAACCTATGGACTTCTCGGCATCATATTTTTTCAGCATAAAATAAGATGCATCGGATGACAAAGGAAACCAATTATATTGAAATACAGTTATCAGAACATTAAAAAAAAACCACCGCCAAGTTCATAAACCTCAAGGTATACCTATCCCTGTGGTGAAAGCTGGGGGTGGGGTGCTTTGGATAGACCTTGACTTTGCAGTCCTTGATACAGCTTTTCAAAAGGAGCCTGTGGATGATCAAAGAAGAAACTTCCCAACAGAAAGACCCCTGAGGAAGCAGAGAAGGGGGTGACTCACAGTAGCTTTTTTCCCCATCTGTGCCCCTAAAGATTTTCCCTCTTTCACCCTGGCTCCTCACTAGCTTTAGGTAGCTCTGGAGGTTTGCTAACCCCTGCCTCTCTCCTGAGCCCTGGCTTTGTCACATAGCTCAAAGCAGATGCCATCAAGGCACTTTCCCAGACATCCTCCTCCTGGGACAGTCACCACAGATCAGAAGGTTGGGAGCAGTGAATTCTAATAAAAATAATAAATAATTATAATTATATATACACATACGCATATATGTATGTGTGCATACACACATATATGTATATATGTATGTATATATGCAGATAAATAATTTTATTGGTATAGAGAACTCCTAACACCATTTACCAATTCAGATTTGTTACTGTTCTGTAATTTATAGTCTCAGGATTTTCCTGGGGCAATTCAGAGTTTAAGGGGTCACACAGCCAGTATGTGTCAAAGGTAAGACTTGTACTCAGTTCTTCCTGACCCCAAAGCAGGCTCTTTAGTCAAGGCTCCATGCCAATAACTCACTTTTCTCTTGTGCTTTAAAGTTTACAAAGCCCTTTCATCACAACAACCCTTCAAGGTAGTAGCGCTAGTGACAGCTTTATTTTACATATTGGGAAACTGAGGCTTAGAGAGTTTCAGTGCCTTGCCCAACTGTTACCCAGCTAGTCAGAACTGGGATTTGAACTCAGGTCTCCTGATTCCAAATCCATGGCTCTTTCCACTACCTGGTTAGAGGCGGAAGTGTGGGTCCTTCGTGGCTTGCTCTTCCTTTTCCCTCTTCTCCCCTCCCCTTCTGTCCAACTGGTCTGTTGCCCCTGTCCCTTCAGGCCATCATCTACGAGGGGCAGGACAAGAACCCGGAGATGTGCCGTGTCCTCCTTACCCACGAGATCATGTGCAGGTGAGTGTACTGAGGGGTCAAGATGGCCGGTTGGGGAGGGGACAGGGAAGACCTCATCCTAATCGGGTGCCCGTGTTGCTGGTCCATGGGGCGGCCATGGGGACCCTGCAAGACTGGAACAAGATGACGGGGTGAGGAGGGGTAGCGTTCGGACCAGCTCTTCAGGCCTCAGATTCTTCTCCTCCACCTCTGGGCCAGTCACCTGAGGGGTCCCTGGCCCTGTGGCGGGGCTGAGGGGTGGGGGAGGAGGAAGAATGGAGAGGAGGGGCGGGCCTCCCGGGCACTAGCTGAGCCGGCGGGTCCCTGAGGCCCCATTAGCCAGGGCTGTTTGTGCCGCTCGAGCCGTGTTTGCGCACAGGAGAGTCATCCTGTCACCGCTAATTGAGCTGCAGAAACTTTTACTAATGAGCTGGGGCCCAAGGGAAGGGGACTCCAGAGATGGGGGGTGGGGGGAAAGGGGAGGCAAGGCACGAGGCTATGGGGAGCGGCGCCTAAGGACTCGGAGGGGAATGGAGAGGCAGGTGGGCAGGTGTGGTCTGGCATGGACAGAGCGATAGCTCGTTCTAGCCTAGACCCAGGTAAGGGTCGGGGTGGTGAGCGGGGCTCCTCTTCTCCCTATCTCTGCTTCTCAAAGACCCAGCCACTCCAGCTCTGCTCTTAGCTGTATAGTGAGGATTCAAGATTTTAGAGGGGGAAGGAACCTCAGAGGTCAGGTAGATCCACCCTCTTCCAGGGCAGGCATCACCTCAGCGACATCTCTGACAGGTGGTCTTCCAGACTTTAGTGTGAATGCTTCCATTGGCAGAAAGCTCATTACTTCATAAGGCAGCTGGCCCAATTGTTGGACAGCTCCAATTGTTAGAGGGTTCTTTGTTATCCTGAGCCAAAAATCTGTTTTCCTGGAACTCCCCCACCCGCATTGTTCCAAGTTCTGTGCTCTAGTTTCAGCCACGTAGAATAGGTCTATTCCCAGAGGTCTTTGCTTAAAGCAAAGCCAACATATTGAAATCTGTTTTTACATACAAGTTCAATTATGGAGTATTCTTCATGTTAAATAAGAATTCGAAATAATATCCCTTTAAAAAAAGGCATGCTCCCCCAGGACATGGGAAAGAGAATTGCATTTCGAAGTATTTGATTTACACCAAATGAGTGAATAAACATTTCAAAAATACATTTGTTGTGCAAATTGAAGCAACCCATAGATGGCCTTGGACGAGATCCTCCCAGGAACGGAGGGATACAGAATAGTTTCCCTATCCTTGCAATGTTTTTTGTCTCCTCCCCTCTCAGTGCTGGGACAGACATTTGACTCTTCCCCAAGACCAGCTCTGTCCATACAAAGTAAAAAGGAAGTGTATGTCTAGGTAGTGGTAGAAAGGTAGAGATTCTTCTCTCTCCTCCAGGAAAGCAAGAGCTGAGCATGGTGGCAGTGGGGGGTGAGAGGGTCCTTGCCTCTCTTGGTCTCTCGGGAATCAAGGTTAGGTGGTTTATTTCCAGAGCACCAAGGATCCACCTTTTTCTACGAGCCTATCTGCTGGTTGGGAGGGAGCCCTGTCTAAGTGTGTTCCAAGCCTGATAGATAAGCTTTTGACAGGGCTCCAGAATATACTTTTTGATCTTTAAACTGGAGTCAGTGGGAAACCATACACGTATTTATTTTACCCACAGTTTCCTAGAATTCTTTTAAAATTCAATTTTGTTTTCAACATTTGCTTCTTCCCACCCCCCACTAAGAAAGCAAGAAAAACAAAGCCCTGGGTGTAGTTTCATATAATTCTAAAATCCCAAAGTTGGAAGGGATATCTAACCCATAAGTGGGCAGGAATTTAGATGGAGAACACTTTTCATAAATATGGAGAGAACAGTGGTGACTCCTGGCCTTTTTGTTCCCTATTCTCTCTTCCCCCGATCCTAGTTGTAGCTTTTCAGAGCATCTGTAGGGAATGACTGTTTCTGTATCCCTACCTATTCCTCCAGCTTTGAAGAAGAATGCAGGATGGGGATCCTAGCCTGTGAGAAATCCATTCCCCCTCCTTCCTTCCCTCAGTTCTTTTACCCCTCACTTTCTTTTAGAAATGGGACTAGGGTAGGGTGACCAGGGCTTTGTGCAGGGTGCCAAGTTTAGAGGGCAATAAAAAAAGTTAGAGGTCCCCGATGGCATTTACAGTCCCTTAGGAGTGTGGGAAACAACAACAGATCTTAGCACATATTTAGCAATAATAATTAGTGAAAATCAGAAGCTACCAGATGGCAGACTGGGGTGAGTGCCTTGTCCGGTGGCAGCCTCTTTTTGATGTCATAGGGTCAGTGTGTCCCCACACACAAGGTGGTCTCCTCCACTCCCCTCCCCACCTCCTTGGCCCCCATGAAGGCCTGTTTCCTACTCAAGCACAGTTTATGATACCTTTTCTGGGTAAAAACAATTCCCACAGTGGTAGTTTTCTTCCTCTTCCTTCCCCTACTCTCCTGATGCCCATTCTTGCCTTTTCCCTTGCTTCACTTTCCTTCTCTCCCCCATCCCATTGTCTTTCCTGATTTCTGTGTCCTTTCTTTCCTTCTCCCACTCCATTTTACTCTCCTTACTCCTCAGTAGGGGAATAATGTCAAGAGACAGCTGGTGGCCCAGTGGAGAGAGCACTGGATGTGGAGTTAGGAAGGCATGAATTCAATCCTGCCACAAACACTTACTAGCTGTGTGACCTTAGGCAAGTCGCTTATTCTCAGTCTACCTCAGTTCGTTCAGTGGTAGAAAAGGGATAATAACAACACCTACTACCAGGGTTGTTGTGAGGATCAAATGAGATGATATTTGTAAAGCACTTCATGAATCTTAAATGCCATGTAAGTGTTAACTGTTAATATTATTAACTTCCTAACATTAAGTCTTAATTAAATACTAAGTAGACTTACATAACAGTGGAATGGAGGGACAACTAAGTGGTATGATGCTAGAGCTCCAGGCCTGAAGTCAGGAAGACTCATCTTTCTAAGTTCAAATCTGGCCTCAGATACTTCCTAGCTGTGTGACCCTGGGCAAGTCACTTCACCCTGTTTGCCTCAGTTTCCTCAGCTCTACAATGAGCTGGAGAAGGAAATGGCAAACCACTCCAGTATCTCTCCCAAGAAAACTCCAAATGGGGTCAGGAAGAGTCAGCTATGACTGAAATGACTGAACAACAACGACAATCCCAGAATGGGCTCCCATTATAGGTAACTAGCTCATTGGAGGTCTTTAAATGGAAGTTGAATGACCATTGGAGAGGGTGTTTTAGGGAAAGTTCCTGCTTTAGGATTGTGGATTTAGAGTTAAAAGGGTCTTTAAAGGTCACTTCATAAATGGTAAAAATGGGATTTAAGTGACTTGTCCAAGGTAACACAGATAAGTGTCAGAAGTGGGTGGAGCTTGAACTAGAGACCATAGGATCATAGATTTAGAGATAAAAGGGACTTAGAGGCATTTGACTTCCCACGCTTTTATTTTACAGATGAGGAAACTGAGGCACAGAGAGGTTAAGTGACTTGTTTAAGGTCACACAGTTTGTCCATGACTGATGTGGGAGCTGAACCCACATCCTCCCGATTCCAAGTCCACCAGAGTACACCATGATGCCTCACAAAGGTCACTCCTGGCTCTACAACTCTGTCCTTCTCTCCTTACAGCCGCTGCTGTGACAAGAAGAGTTGTGGCAACAGAAACGAGACGCCATCTGACCCCGTCATTATAGACAGGTAGAGAGAAGGTCCTGGGGGTCCTGGGAAAAGTGTGTGTGTACATGTATGGGTGTTCATGTGTGTATGCATGGGTGTATGTATGGACACGTATGGGTGGTCATGTGTGTGCTTGTGTGTTTGTGACTACATGTATGTGTGGACCTGTGTGGGTGTTCATATGTGTGCTTTTCTGTTTGTGAGTATATGTATGGGTGGAGGTGTATAAGTATTTATGTGTGTGTGCATGAGTATATGCGTGTGTGGACATGTGTGGGCATTCATGTATGTGCTTGTGTTTTGTGACTATATGTATGCGTGGGTATGTATGAGTGTTCATGTGTGTGCTTGTGTGTTTGTGACTATATGTATGGGTGGACATGTAAGAGTGTTCATATGTGTGTATGAGTGTATATATGTGGACATGCATGGTGTTTGTGTATGTACATGTGTGTTTTTTGTGTATGTATATGTAGGGAAATAAGTGTCATGGTTATGGGCCCCAGTGAGAGGAGGGGGGGTCTGTTTTATTTGGGTGGTTTTTTGGTGGGGGAAAATTGCATTTGAGGAGCAAAGACACTGTTATGGGGGAGGAAGCTATGTAATGGGAAAGGAAAAAGACGTGATGGGGGAAAGAGTTGTGTGATGGAATTGAGGGAAGGGGAGATCCATGTGTTATGGGACCAGGGGAAGGAGCTGCTGCTCTCAGAGAGTTTGTAAGGACTGAGCCAACACATAACCCAGAGGCAAAATGATAATGGGACATCAAAAATTAGTCACTGCAAGAGACTGAGTAATGTCTACCACATGTGCCCCCTACTGTGAGGAATTGCAGAACAGCAAATTCTTCCAGGCTGAGTTTGCCTTTTAAGGGATCACTTACATGGAATTGTATCCTTAGCCTGTGACCTCCAGGGAGTGCTGTTGGTGGAGCCTAGTGGTTAGTGAAGGAAGGCTTCCGAGATAATGGGAAGGCTTTACCCAGGGAATGGGGGAGCTTGTCACAGGCAAGGGAAACTGCCTGGTCAGGGCTCCAAAATTGGGCAGAATGGGAGGAAGTTTGCTTTGATGGAGCAGAAGATTCGAATTTAGGATTGAGGCAGAATAAGGCTAGGCACAAATCAAGAGCTCAAGACATTTACCTAGACAACTGTGAGGTAATGGAGAAAAACCTAGATCAGGAATGAGAAGACCTGAGTGCTGGTTTACAATTCCACTCACTATCTGTGTGACCTGGGGCAATTCATCTCAGGGAGCCTCAGTTTCCCTATGTGTAAAATGGAGATAACATCTGCCTGCCTAACCTACCTCACAGGGTATTTGCGAGAGTCAACAATTTTGTGCCATAATTGGATAAGCAATAAAATGGTTCAACGGCTTAAAATTGTCTGTTCACAATTTAAGAAAAGAATTAAATGTATGGGCGGCAGATGTAACTTGGTTCATTTAGTCACCCTAACATTTTTATTATTATTATTATTATTTTATTATTAAGTGCTTGGTGCTATTGGAAATAAAAGTTTAGTGAGGACACATTAAAGTCCCTGCCCTCCTGGGACTTACAGTGTAAGATGACATAAACCCAGATAACTGTACAAAATAATATATGATAATTGCATCAGAGATGTGCCAAAGGAAAAAAAGCAAACAAACCCAGTGCCATGTGAGTTCTGAGAATGAAGGTTATTATAGACTCCTGGGATCAGGGAAGGTTTTATGAATGAATGGATGAGTGAATAAAGAATGAATGAAAAAGAATTTATTAAGTGCTTACTATGTGCTAGGCACTGTTCTGAGCGATAGAGATACAAAAACAAGCAAACTCTGTCCCTGCCCTTGAGGAGTTTACTTTATAATAAGAGAAGACAGCACAAATAGGGGAGCCAGATTGGGAAGGCAAGGGGCTGGGTACCAGTTCCAGTGGGATGAAGAGGAAGCCAGAGTTCAGAGATGGACAGGAAGTAGAATAGTGGGCTTGGGACCCACTAAGATAAGGTTGCACTGACCAATCAGAACCTAAGGTCATATTTTTTAGGGATTTGCATGTCGAATTGATATCGTATTGCTTGCCTTCTCAATAGGTGGGAGAGGGACTGGAGAGAAGGAGAAAATTTGGTACTCAAATTTAAAAATAAATAATAAACTTAAAAAAGAACCTAAGGTTATAGGGGCAAGAGTCTAAGTTTCGGTGAGGGGTGGAGAGGAGAGAAGGAGGCTGAATATGGGCAGCATGGCTTGGAGATGTCTAGGAATTGGCATGGCAGGCTTTGGACTGGGCAAGATAAGGCTCAGTAACCAGAGCTCAGAGGTCTTTATGGGAGAGGTGGCATTTGAGGTAGCCTTTAAGGAACGGTTAAGAATTCATCGAGCAAATAGATGGAGAGATGTGGTGGCTAAACTTCTGTAGGTGACTTTTGAAAGATACTGGGTAATGTGAAAGAGGTACCATGGAACTAGGGAAAGGCAGATAGAATCCTAAATTTAAAAATAGAGAGGGTGAAGTCTGAAACTATAAGCTAATGAGCTTGACTTCTATTCTTAGCAAAATGCTAGAACATTAAAGGGATGGTGTCTAAGAATTTAGAAAGGAAAGCAGTGATCACAAAGGGCCAGTGTGTCTTCATGGCTTCAACAAGAACAGATCACACCAACCAATCTTGATCCCAGAGGACAGATGATGAGACAGACTTTCCCTCCTCTCAGAAGAGTGGAGAGAAGAGTGTGGGTTACATACACTGTGATATATAGTAGCTATGGTTTTGCTTTTGTTACCAGCAGAGTTTGGGGTCAGGATGGGGGAAGCAGCATTGACTGGTATGGAAAATACATGGCAGCGTTAAAACCTTTTAAAATGCTAGGTTAACCTAATTTCCTTTTGTTTTTGGCAAGGTTACTAGATTAGGGAATAAAAGACCCTAATATGTATATACCTTTAAAGTTTGCAAATCCCTTTATGTACACAATCTTCTTTGAGTCTCACAACAACACTATGACATGAGTATTCTAGGAATGATTACCATGGCCATTTTATCACTTAATCTCTTTCAGCCTCAGTTTCCTCACCTGTTGAATGAGAATAATGATAGCACTTATGTCCCCCAGGATTATTGTAAGGCTCAATTGAAATAGCATATATCAAATACTTTGCTTATGTAGTGTTGTTAGTATTATGGTTGTTTTATTATTAGTATTTATTAGTATTGCTGTTTTCACCTTCACTGAGAGAGGCATAGTGTCCAGTCTGCTCTGGTATCTTGTTCACTTATGGGCATTATATCCCAGGAAGGACAATGACAAGCTGAGGATTTTCTATAAAAGGGGGGATTAGGATGGTGAGGGCACTAGAAACCATGCCTAGCATCATCTAAAGGAAGTGAGGGTATGTAGCCTGGAGAAGAGATGACTTGGGGGGATGGGGGAGCAGGCATGTAGAAGAAGGGTTATCCTGCTTGCCCCCGGAGGCAGAGAGAGGAGTAGTGGGTGGAAATGAAAGAGAGGCAGATTTCAGCTCTATATAGAGAGAAACTCCCCAACAGTCAGGGTGGAAAAGGCTGCCGTAAGAAGTGGGGGGGGGCAGTACCCTTGTCCTAGGGGTCTCCTCATGGAAGCTGGATGAGTACTTACCACAGCTTCTGCAGACTGGTACTCTTGTTCTGCTATGAATTAGACTAGGACTCAGGGGTGGAGAACCTGCAGTATTTTTCAAAGATTATTGATAGTGGCTCCACACTAGTATCTGTCACCCTTCTAAGTGCCCTGGAAAATAGTTCACTGGGGCCTGGTGATTTGAATTCTCTGAGGGCAGTTAGATGATCTCTTATAATCATCTTGCTCATCTTGGTCTTCACTATCCTGGGTTGTTTTTTGTTTGTTTGTTGTGAGGTACTCAGAGTTAAGTGATTTGCCCGGGGTCACACAGCTAATGAGTGTCAAGTATCTGAGGATGGACTTGAACTCAAGTCCTGCTGACTCCAGGACTGGTTCTCTATCTACTGCTCCACTTAGCTGTCTCTTCAATGTCCTGTTAACGATTTTTGTTTTATCCTTCCCAGGCTAAAAATTGTTCTCTTTGATAGCAACATAAAAGAATTGAGTAGTTCTGCCTTCTCTCTATGGTCTGCTGACATTAACCTGTCCACCTTGAATAGCATCCTCCATATGGCTTCCAAAGTGATTTTTCCTAAGCACATGTCTGACCATGTCACTCCCTTCATTGTTTCCTCTAGGATCGAATATAAACTCTTCTGTCTGGAGTATAAAGTCCTTTGTATCTTGGCTCCAACTCATCTTTCTAGCCTTATTATATATCATTCCTCTTCATGCACTTCACAATACAGCCAAACTGGCTGCACAGGCTGCCTGCCCCCTCCCTACACCAAGCCCACCCCCATACTTAGATTGTCCTTCCTCCTAACTTTTGCCTCTTAGAGTCCCTAGTTTTCTTCAATGTCAGTTTGTGACACTTTCTACATGAAATTTTTCTTGGATCCCCTGGTTGCTAGCATCTTCTCCGCCCCCACTTCAATTACTTTGTATATATTTTATATAAATTAGAGGCCACTAGAGGCCCTGTAGTCAAGAAGACCTGAGTTCAAATGCAGCCTCAGACATTTACTAGCTGTGTAACCTTGGGCAAGTCGCTTAACCTCTTTTTACATCAGTTTGCTCACCTGTAAAATGGGGATGATGATAATAATAGCACTTATCTCACAGGATCAAATGAGATAAAATTTATAAAGTACTTTGCATGCTACCTGGCACATAGTAGGTATTTAATAAATACCTCTTCCTTCCTTCTTGTATATACTTATGGGTGTATGCAGTGTCTCTCCAATATCATAAATTACTTGAGGACATGGTCTATTGCTCCCTTTTGCCTTTGTAACCCAGATGTTCAGTATATAGTAGGTGCTCAGTAAATCAATGGATTGATTGCACTTACCCATGAAACCACTAAGACTTAAAGTGGGTTTTTGTCTTTCTTAGCATTCATTGCCAGCTTTAGCTCATTTGGAGTTTTAGTGTTCCTGATTTTATTTTACGTGATTTTGCCATCATTTTGTATTCATCCTTCATTACCTGCCCTTGATTCCATTTTCTACATTAAAAAGTATAATTTGGCCAATGAATTCCCTCTATATAAATCTCACTTGGTCTATCTGGGAAGACCATCCTTTTCTTCCTCACTGAAATTTCAAGCTTCTATTGTCAGACTTCCATCTCTGAGGACTGCGTATCTCTTCTGGACTGACTCCCCTTGAATATTAGCCACGGAATCCTGTCTTTTCTCTGACCTCTTTAAAACGCTCTCACCTAAAATAGAGGTTATCACCCCCCTCTTCCTGGATACTTTCTCCTCCTTGACTGCTCATGACCCTCTTCTTGCCTGGTTCTCTTTCTACCTGTCTGACTGTTCCTTCTTAGATTTCTTCACAGGATTATCATCCATGTTTCTTGAACCCTATGTATGGGTATGCCTGGGGTTTTTGTCATGGGGTCTCTTTTCTATCAGCACTTTCTCTCGGTGACATCATCATCTTTCAGGGGTTAAATTGGCTAGCACCACTATGCAGGTGATTCCCAGATACACATATGCAACTCTCATCTGTCTCCTGAACTCTGGCATTATATCACCAACTGCCTTTGGGAACCTACTTCAAACTCAGCATATCCAAAATGGAACTCATTATCTGTTCCCACTAAACTCAGCCTTCATTCAACCATCCCTCTAGGCAGGCAAGTTCAAAAATTCAGAGTCCTGGATCTTTCCCTCTCCTTCACCCTCATGTCTACTTCCGGGTCAAGTCAAGTTAACAAGCGCTTACTGTCTACTAGGCACTGTGGTAAGCATTGGAGGTACAAAGGAAGGCAAAAATAATTCCTGATCTTAATGAGCTCACAGTCTAACAGCAGAGACTGCTATGTCCAGAAATGATGTAGCCAGGAAAAACTAGAGATAATCTTAGAGGGAAGGCTGTGGCATTAAGGGAGATCAGAAAAAGCTTCTTGCAGAAAGTAGTGGCACAGTGGATAGAGTGCTAGCCCTGGAATCAGGAGGACCCGAGTTCAAATATGACATTGGAAACTTAATAGCTGTGAAACCCTATTTGCCTCAGTTTCCTGATTTGTAAAATGAGCTGGAGAAGGAATTGGCAAACCACTCTGGCATCTTTGCCAAAGAAACCCCAACTGGGGTGAAGGAGAGTCAGATGTGACCGAAACGACTCAGCAACCAACAGCTCTTGCAGAAGCCGGGATCAGGGAAGCCAGGGAATGGAGATGAGAAGGAAGAATTTCAGGCATGGGGGATACCCACTGTAAATGCATTGAGTCTGAAGATGAAGTGTCTTGTTCAAGGAATAGCAATGATGCCGGTTTCACTGGAGTGTGTGGAGGAAAGTAAGACTAAGAAGGCTGGAAAAGTAAGAAGGGGCCAGGTTATGGAAGGCTTTTAAAACCAGAGAATTTTATATTTGATCTGGAGATAACAGGCAGCCACTGGAGTTGTGATTATTGCACAGACTTGCACTTTAGGAAGATTAGTTTGTCAGCTGACTACAGGATGGGAGAGAGTGGGAAGAGATGTAAGGCAGAAAGACCAATAGGAGGGATATTGCAATAGACCAGGTCTATTGCAGATGAGGGTCTGGACCAAGGTGGTGGCAGTGTCTGAGGAGAGAAGGTGATACATACAATAGGTGTTACAATGGTAGAACTGACAAGATTTGATATGGGATCGATGGTGAGAGAGCGAGGAGTGAGGCTGACACCTAGGCTGTGAACCTGGATGACTTAGAGGACGGGGTGCCCTGGATGGTAAGCGGGAAGGTAGGAAGGGGGAGGGTTTGAGATGCTGTCAGTTCTACCTCCACAATATCTATCTTCTTCCTACTTACACAACCGCTTGAGTCCAGTCCTTTATCATCTCTCACATGGACTTGTAGAATAGCTTCCTAATTGCTTTCCTTCCCCCGACTATCTCTCCTCTGCAATCCCTCCTCCGCCTTGCCACCAAATTCATATTCCAAAAGCACACATCTGACCACGTCAATCCCCTATTCAAAAAATTTCAATGGCTCCTTAGGATAAAATACACTTTTCTCTTTTCTCTAAAGCCCTTCCTTTACTACTTCATTCCAACGCATCCTTCTAGCTCTGCTTCATGTTACTGTCTCTCGCTGTGTAATCAAAAGCCTCCTACTTTCTATTTCCTGTTCCTGATGTCATTTCCCCGTGCCTGGAATGCTCTTCCTCCTCATCCCTGCCTCTTGAAATTCCTGCATCAGTTCAAAACTTGCCTCAAATGCCTTCTCTTCCTGGGCCTTCCCGATCCCTGCATTTGTTGGTGCTCCCCCTACTTTGTACTTGCTTATCTGTGCCCATGTTTCTCTCTAATAGAATACTGGAGGCACCATCAAGGGCAGGGACTCTTTCCATTTTGTCTTCATATTCCTTATGTTAAGCACATTTTTAAAAACCAGACTTATTGCATTGAAACGGGGAATTTCAAGTCTGGAAACTTCTTCCACTAATGCAGAATATACATTCATCTGTTACTTAGAGTCCCAGAGAGCTGCCCAGAGGCACTGAGAGTTTAAATTGACTTGCCCAGGGTCATACAGCTAATCGATATTAGCAGCAGCATTTGAACTAAGTCTTGATGATTCTGGGACCAGCTTTCTAACCATTATACCATACTCCTCCTGCCTGGAGCATGGATGCCCAATAGGTGCTTACTCAGTTGAATTAGATCAGATTCTTCTCAGCTTCCCCTTCCTTTTAAAAGACAAATCACAAATTCTAAGATGAAGAGCTTAATTCCTGCTCAGCATTCCAGCTTCAGCAACCAGTTTCTTCTTATTAGGAAAAATCAGATCCAAGTTCACTCTTCCTCTTTTTTCTGCCTCCACTTTTTGAAGAATGAAGATATCCTCAAGGAAAGTCAAGAATATATTAGCTGTTCTGCTTTGAATAGAGAGAAATGAAAGAAGGAAGGAAGGAAGGAAGGAGAGAAAGAGAGAGAAAAAGGGGAAGAAAAAGAAAGGAAGAGAGAAAGGAAGGAAAGAAGAGAGTAAGAGGGAGAGAAAGGAAAGAAAGAAAGAAAGAAAAAGGAAAGAAGGAGGGAGAGAAAGAGAGAGAAAAAGGAAGGAAGAGAGAGAAAGGAAGGAAAGAAGAGAGGAAGAGAGAGAGAAAGGAAAGAAAGGAAGGAAGGAAAGAAGGAAGGAAGGAAGGAAGGAGGGAGAGAAAGAGGGAGAAAAAGGAAAGAAGAGAGAGAAAGGAAGGAAAGAAGAGAGGAAGAGGGAGAGAAAGGAAAGAAAGAAAGGAAAGAAGGAAGAAAGGAAGGAAAGAAGGAAAGAAAAGAAAAGAAAAGAAAAGAGCAAGAGAGTGTGGGGGAAGCTCTATCAAGTGTCTTGAGAGCGAGAGTTCCCTCACATGCTGTATTATGCCTCTGTATCAGGTTTTGTTCTGTTTCTGATTTCATCCATTTCATAAGTGGGATACTTGCCTACAATACTGCTTCCAGTTCCCCTCCATTTATCCTCACCCAAATATTCTCTACCTTACTTCCTCCCTTTAGTTTTTAGAGTTCTTCATATGACAATATGGTCTTAATCTCCAGAGCTGTGCCATCTTTCCTTCCATCTAATCTACTCTTTTTGAATAATGTTTAAGCTTCCCTTAGACATATTCCAGTTATGAGTATCCTCCTATCAAGTCTCATGCCTATGGAGTTGAATTTAGAGAAGACCTGGGTTCAAATCTTGCCTTTGACCCTTACTCTCTGGTCTTGGGTTAGCCACTTAAATTCCCAAGGTCTCAGTGGCTTGGTCTTGATGGCCTCTGAGGTCCCTTCCATTTCTAGATCTATGATTCCTTTTGGTGGCAGTATGGTATGGGGGATAGAAGGCCAGGCCTGGGGTCAAAAAGCCCTGGGTTCAAATCTTACCTCTAACATTTACTAGCTATATGATCATGGGCAAGTCACTTAACTACTCAGTGACTCCAGGCAACTCTTTAAGATTGTAAGTTATAGTTGAGTTGCCTGTAGGTATCAGTGGAAGGAATTTCCACATTGGAAGTTCCCTTTACTTATGAACTTTCAGACTCGGACCCATCATCCGTAGCCATTCCTCTTACTCTGTAAAGCCTTGAGTTTCATTGTTGGCCTTCTTGCTAGTTATTGCCAAGTGAAAATTACTATTCATTTTCACTGATAACTCTTCTTCCTACTCAACTCTCTATTATTGGGATTGGTGGATTCCCGTGGACAGTTTTTTCTGTCTCTATCAATTTTCATTTAGAGCCACACAGATCAGATATCCAAGGCAAATATATATCTATATATCTATGTACCTATATACAGATATATAGATATATACACACATACAAAAACACACACATATACTTTTTTTTTTTACTGGCCCTCGTTATATACAATTGATCCTTGACCAAGACCTACTCTTTCCATAATTTAGGCTATGATCCAGAAATCCATACCATGTCCGCTGGTACCATCTTCTTACCTAGCTGTACCTGTCCCAAACCCATTTCTCTTTTCTGCAGCCCATACTTTCTGTTAGCAGCAGCAGTGAGAACATCACCCATGCCCCTGATGTTCTGAATTTCTTCCCCACGATATCTTGTCTCCATCATTTGTTTCCATATGAATCACCAGAAGTGGATGATAGTTGTCAGGTATCATGTCCTGGACATGAGCCTTGGGAGGAAGGCACCTGCCTCTTGTTCTTGTTGAGTTGACAAATAGACATATGATCCCTTAGTGTAGATCCAACAGCTATCACCACTTATCCTTTTTTTCTGATCGGTCCTAGATGGCTTCTCTCCTTGTGGAACCATTTAGGTGATGCAGTGGATAGAATTCTGGTCACGGAGTCAGAAAGACTTGAGTTCAAATCTTGCCTCAGATAGTTAATAGTTGTATGACCCTGGGCAATTCGCCTGACCTCTTTGTGCTTCAGTTTTTTCATCTATAAAATGAGGAGAGGTTGGACTCTGTGGCCTCTAAGGCCTCTTTCATTATTGTTCAGTCATTTTTCAGTCATATCTGACTCTTCATGACCTCATTTAGAGTTTCCTTGACTGAGATACTGGAAGATTTTGCCATTTCCTTTTCCAGCTCATTTTACAGAAGAGGAAACCAAGACAAGCAGGGTTAAGTGACTTGCCCAGGGTCACACAGCTAGTAAGTGTCTGAGGCTGGATTTGAACTCAGGTCTTCCTGACTCCAGGCGCAGTGCTCTATCCAGTGAGCCACTTAGCTGCCTCAGAAGTCACCTTTCAGCTCTAAATAAATCTCTGATTTTAGTTATTTCTGGGAGCACAGAAAATTTTCTCCTTGGTGGGTCCAACTCCACCCTCAGTGAGAATAGCTTCAGTCATACCTATTACATAGTTCCAAAGGTTGAGGTTCAATGGTCTTCCTCCTTCCCTTCATTTTTTGTCACATTCTTTCCACACCTTCCCCCACCCCCTCTGCACTGTCGCCCCCCCATCTTCCCCCGCTTCCCCCCCCCCCCAAAACATCTTAGGATTCCCTTCTCTGTTTTTTTTTTTAAGCACTTTCTTTATTCCTTAAAGGGGCACATTCTCCCAGTTAATCCTGAAGTTGCTCCTCAACCTATGGCCTCCTCTAATGGGCCCAGCAGCCTGCATTGTTATGCACAGGTGATGTCTACCTAGCATTGGCAGGCACCTAGCAGCGCATGCTCTGTGAGTCCCCGGACAGTTCCTCTTGCCTTTAGAACTGCTGTATCTCAGCTCCCTGATGCTCTCATGGCTAACTGTGGCAGCAAACTGCCTCATTATTGTGTTGAGAGCGCCTGTAAAACACTTTATCTGTAGTGTGTTTTCCCATCTTTTTTCTGAGGGCTTTTCCTTTCTTTTCATTTGTTATCTAAAGCAGTGTTGTCAAAACACAAATAGAAATGGAGGTCACTAATCTATACCTTTGGATCCCTGCAGCCTGCATATTGATTTATTCTAAAATTTTAATGTTGTCACTGTTTTATTGCATTTTTCTTTATTTTTGGTAAATATTTCCCAATTACATTTTAATCTGTCCCAGGCCTCATTTGTGTTTGTTACCTCTGATGTTAAGCATTGAATCTCACATAAAGTTCAGATTTGAGTTGACCAAGGAATAGGGAACCCTATAGACGTTAGACAAAGGGATAAAATTATGGAAATACTGTTGAAATTGATCATTCCAACAATTGTCTTAGGGTGGCCTTAGGAGGATGCTGAAGGGTGACAGGCAGATTAGCTCCAGGATCATGTAACAAGATATCCAAGCTATCTAATCAGAGAAATACTCTTAGAATCATATAATTTAGAGTTGGAAGGGTCCTTGGTTATTATCTAGGTCTATCACTTTCTCAATGGAGAAAACTTTACTTATGGTATCCCTGAAGGATGGGCATTTAACTTCTTCTTGAATACCTCCAATAATAAGGAGTTACCCCTGCCCAAGGTAGCCCATTTCTTTTTGGGACAGTTCCAGCCTCTAGGAGGTTCTTCTATTAAGCCAAAGTCTGCCACTATTCAGTTAGCCAGCTTGGTTTTGCCCTTGAGCAACAGAGAATGTCTGCTCTCTTTCCTTTCTGAATCTTTCAAATATGAGGAGATAGCTCTCCAGTCTTCCCTTTTCTCCCTCAGGCCAAATACACTCATTTCCCTCAGCTGTTCCTTATATAACACAGTTTCCATCCTGATCACCTCTGGATGCCCTCCAGCTTGTCACTACCCGTCTTAAAAGGTGATGCCCAGAACCAAACATATATATCATGCCCAGCATGATAGACAGAAGGACTTTCACTTCCCATGATAGACAGAGGGACTTTCACTTCCCATGATCCGGAAATGCTACTTTCATTAATGCAGCTTGATAGTGATACCGACTTCTGCTTATGTAGCTCTTAACTACGATCAGGAGCCAAATCTGGTTTCTGCCTCCACAATATCCCTCACATCTGATCCCTTCTCACCACCCAGAGAGCTACCCTCTCCCTACCCTTGTACGGACTCATCACCTCTCACCTGGACTATGGTAACAGCTTTCTTATTGGTTTCCTTGTCTCCAGTCTCTCTCGTCCCTATTTCATCCTTTACGAAGCTGCCAAAGTGATTTTCCTAAAGCATAAGCCTTGGCCAAGTCACTCATCTACTCAGTAGACCCACTGGCTCCCTATCGCCTGTTGGATCAAATATAAACTTCTCTGCTTGTCATTTAAAACCCTTCACGACCTGCCTCCAACCTTCCCTTTCAGCTTTATTGTGCACTGTTCTCCTTCATCACAGTTCAGCCAAACTGGACTCCTTGAAAGTTCTGCATACATGGTATTCTATTTCCAGTTTCTGTTCCCTTTGCCCTGGATATCTCCTATGCCTGGAATATACTGCCTCCTGACCTTAAACACTTAGAATTTCTAGTTTCCTTCAAGGTACAATATAAGCGGATCGTTAAAATGAAGGTTTTCCTAATCCCTTCAGTTCCTAGGGTCTTGCCCTCCAAAATCGCCTTCTATTTTGTTTATCCCTAGTTGTACACAGCATGTCTTCCCTGGCTATACTGTAAACTCTTTGAGGGTAGGGATTATCTTTATATTCATACCCAGAATTGAGCATAGTGCCTGGCACATAGTAGGTGCTTATAAATGTTTGTTGATTGATTCACAGAACTTTCACATATATTGATTCAGCTTTTTTGGCAACCACTTTTGGCCAACAAAAACACCTAGATTTGTTTTTAAATGAAAGGTTTTAAAGTCACATCTCCCCATCTTATATTTATGCAGTTGATTTTGGGAGCTTAAATGCAGGACTTCACATTTATCTCTGCCGATATGAACCTTGTTGATTTACACTCCGTGTTTATCAGTCGATGTAATTTTTTGGGTTTTGTTTGATCATTTATCAGTCAATAATTATTTATCGACACCTACAAACGGCACAGTGTTAGGCGTTTTTGGGGATTATGAGTTATATCTGATCTCAAGAAACGTATAATTGGGAAAAAAACCTCAGCATTTATATAGCAGTATAAGGTCTATGATGTGTTATCCCAAATAATCTTCACAACAATCCTGTGGGGTATTATTACCTTGATTTTATAAATAAGAAAATGAGGCAGGCAGAGGTTAAGTGACTTGCTCAGGGTATCATATAGCTAGTAAGTGTCTGAAGTCAAATTTGAACTCAGGTCTACCCGATTCCAGGCCCAATGCTCTATCCATGGTACCACCTATTTACAAATAATGGTAAGATTCGTAAGAGATGGCATAAACACAAGGCACCATAAGACTCAAGAACACCAAAAAATGGTAAAGGCAATACAAGAATTAAATCACTCTTCAATATAATAATATAAGTCATCTTCCAAAGTAGTCCATGATTGATGGCCAGAGAAGTTATTTAGACTTGAAAGAGGAATTAAAAGACAGAAAGTATCACTCTGGGCTAAGAATGCTTCACAGCGGTGGGAGGGGGATTAAAATTTGCCCTTGGAA
>CM053623.1:412901822-412923253 GCA_028646595.1 Phalanger gymnotis
GAAAGGTAAGAGAGGGAGCAGTTCAGCATGACTGAGCAACACACAAAACAAGTCTGACATTATGCACTCTGTTCCACCTCCCTAGTGACCCTTCCTCTGCAAAGAAGGGAGGGAGGTGCATCCTTATATCTCTTCTTCATTGCCATGCTTGGTGTCCTTGCCATCTATATTGCACTCATCGTGGATATTGTTTTCCTGGTTCTGCTTGCTTCACTTTATATATCAGTTCCTATAATTCTTCCAGTGCTTCCCTGTATTCTTCATATTCACAAATTCTTAAAACAGTAATATTCCCATGTCTTACAATTTGTTTAGCCGTTTAGCCATTTCCCAATCTACAGTCCTCTACTTTATTTCTAGTTCTTTGCTACTAAGAAAAGTGCTACTATAAATATTTTGGTATATATTGGACCTTTCTTTCTATTTTTTTACTTCCTTGGGTGAATACAACTAATTTGCATGTAATTATAAAAGCTTCAATCTAACCTATCCAAATGAGTTGTTGATGTCAAAACATGGCAAATAGAAAAAGACAAAAATCCTGATCTTGATTATCACCATTTCCTGTAAGACTTTAACTGACGTGAACAGTTGCTACAACAAGGAGGCCAAAGGACCCTAAGGAACACCTTAGCCAGAAATCACTTTATCTCCTTGCTGAATCAAGAGAGATGATAACCAAGGGGAGCACTGGTCCAGAATGCAAGCTCATTTGTGAAATACTACAGAAAAAAGAGTGGAAAATTATGAGGATTTCTGCCCCATAAAATGGTAAAAAATAGTAGAGGTAAAAATAACCCAACTAAGTTATATCATCCCAAGAGTGTACATATATTAAACTAGCAGGAGAAAAACAAATAAATAGAAAATGCAACTGACTCGTCAGTTTCTATAACAATCTATTTTCATCGTCAAGAATTATGGAACCACCATATTTTGATGCTTCATACTATGGTCGCTGATGTGCTTAAAATAGTAGAATAGCAGTAGAAATAATGTTTTAAGAAGACAAAATTGGGAAGAGTAGCTAGACCAGGCCAAGTCACAGAGGAAATATATGCACACAATCTTGAAAGCATTAAGGTAATGTTGTGTGAGATATATTATAGAGAAGATACCAAAAGAATGGAAAAATCATAGACAGCATTAAGATCCCCAAAATGTAATTGAGAAGACATCAATGTGTTTACCCATATGCCTACTTTTTATCATCTTTAACAAATTTTTGTAAGAATGATCTATACACACATTAAAAATGGTCTTGAGAAAATATGAGGAGCAAAGAGGCAGGGTTTTGCAAATGACTTTGCATAGCAAATCACAATTTTTTGGAGTCACAGAATTGACTGAAAGATACAGAAAATACAAGATCCTGATGTTTATCATTTTTTTTTTAAATTTCAAAAAAGGATATGATTCTCTTGAACAAAACACAGCTTTAAAGTCTCCTCTCCAACAAGACATCTGTCATGTATCTGTTAAGGTCACATAAGATTCCTTGAGAAATTCAACTATTTGAGGTTTCAGTGACCCTTGATCATGCATGTTAAACAAGGTATAAAATAGGGAGTTGTATGCTTAGCCAAAGTCTTTCCCACTGTTGTAGAGGATGCTCTGTGCAGGGTTCGTGGGAAAGAGAGCATACAGGTGGGGTTTTCCAGATGTTCTTCTTTGTGGATCACTTCGTGCAGATTGTATCAAACTTCATCGGAGGGCCTTCTCAATGAAATTCATGATTATTTAGGAGATCTATCAATCTAACAATCCAAATAGGAAAAACCAATGGATGAAAAATGCCTGTTGTTCAGACAGTGATGTCCAATCCATTGATTTAGTACGTATATCTTTTGACAGATACCGCAGATGGACATTGAGCTCAGCCAAGAATTGAATGGGAGGAGGAAGGAGTGAATTGCATTTGGGAAATGGTTAAATACCTTCAATAATACCAGGCTGTTTCCAAAATGAAAAACCCAATTTTTAAACAACATTATTTTCCCAGTGATGCTACATAGTTGTGAATCTGGGGATAGCACAGTTTCCAAAGAATCAAAGTTGTAGGTGACCTATAGTGCTGAGATGATTGTGGACATAAGTAGTCCATAGCATATTTTCACAAATGACCTTTGTGTAAGAAAGAGCTTAAGAGATCTCATCCAGTAAAATGTGATTAAAAAGGGAGGTGGCCATGTATCCAATGAGGAATAACAGGTACAGTGGTACCCTCTAAATGCAAAAAAGGGAAAGAAAAAACAAACAAGAAAACTGAAGGCAGGCCTTCAGGTCATTAGCTGAATTTTCTGTGGACAGTCTGTGGGAGATCATAACAAGAATTAAAATGAGAAGATACGGATAGATTGCTTTCTGCTCCAATGGAAGAAACACTTTTATTGAGGAGAACAAAAAAGATCCATTGAGATATGGAGTGTGTGATGATGGCCAGACACTTAGATATGGATGGAATTCAGGGCAGAAGTTGGGGCCAAAGATTTAGAAATGGGAGTCATCCAAAAGGGATCCTTAGGAATATAGAAAGACAAGTTCAGAGACTTGAAAACTGAGTCCTGAAGAATGGCCACTGTCAGAGGGGAGGAGGTAGAATAAATATCAAAGGGAACAAAAGGAGTGGTCAGAAAGGGAAGAGAAAAGGCAATATGACACAATGCCATAGTAGCTAAGAGGCAAGAGAAAAGATGTGGTCAGCAATGCCAGAGGCTGAAGAGTGGGCAAGGAGGATGAGGGCTGAGAAAAGATCAGCAAAGTTGGCTGTAAAGAAGCCACTAACCCTGGAGAGAGCAGTTTCAGTTTAGTTTCAGGGACAGAAGCTAGATTGTAAAGAATTAAGGAGAAGCAGATGGTAAAATGTAGAGGTAGCAGGTATTGACTCTTTTGTTTAGAAAATTTGGCAATGAAAGGGATGAGAAAAATAGAATATTAGTTACAGAAGGGTTAATTGCAGGTGTCTTAAAGCAAAGGTAGATCTGGTTTCAACATCAGCAACTGCCTGTTGGATATCTTCCACTGGATATCCTATTGGTAGTTCAAACTTAACCTGCCCAAAACGGAAACCATCACCCACAATGAAAAAATACCTTTCCTCCAAATTTCTTTCTGTTAAGGGCACTACCATTCTTCCTACCACCCAGATTTGAAACCCTTAATCTCTCCCTTGTCATTACCCCCCATTTCCAGTCCACTTGCAAAGCTTGTTCATTCTACACCCACACCATATCTTTTATCAATCCTCTTTTCCACTCAAATGGTCGCCACCTTGTTTTACACCATTTTCAAAATGCTCTTCTCTGTTCTCTCACTTAGACTGGTGCGATAATTTTTAATTGGAATGCCAGCTTCTAGTTTTTTTCATCTTTAATCCATCCTCCATATAGTTAAAAAATAATGAGTTTTTACATAGTTAGCTAGGTGGTTCTTAGACAAGAGACAATCATCACTGGGTTCACCCTCAAAGCCTTTCCAGTTTGACAGGAGCTGCCAAGGCAGAAACAAGAAAGAGTGAATCCCCTTTCTTCCAAGATTCTCCTGGGAGAATCTCCCTTTACTGCCCAATATTTGACCAAGAATATGAATTCTGTTCACTTGGCTGGGAACAAAGTTCAGATGAGAGAACCTATGTCATCCCAACTTATATGTATGGTCACCTAAGAACCCCAGGAATATCAGTACCCTTCACAAACCACTAGTACGGCTTCCAGCCTGACCGCCCCCCACCACCACAATTGTCCGGGGGGAATAACCTCTGTGGAGACATGTCTCCCATCCTTGCCACCACCAATAACAATAGACCAACTGTCACCAATGAGCAGGCAAACTAGCCTAGCTGCCCTGAGGGACAGAGAAGAAATGGAATGTGCCAGGTGGGTCATGCTGCCCTCACTACCACCATTTCACTTCACTCCTTTGTGAAAGTGCCTAAGAACTCCATGAATACCCAGAACCTCTCAGGTCATCAGCCCTGCTTTTACCTTTGGCCCCACAACCGCCTTCTAAGTGAGTAACTCCTATAGACAACTGGCCCAGCTTCTGTCTCTGCAAATGCTGCAACCCTGATTTCTCAACAAGCACAGCTACTGAAGACCAAGACAAGGAAGTTCTCATCATCAGAATCCTTGGCACTGCCAAAAAGTTTAATGTCAGAAATGGATATGGTTTTATCAGTGGAAATGACATCAAAGAAGATATATTACTATCTGCCTTGTAAAGACTAATGGTCCTTTTTATCTAACTTATAGCCAAAATCTATGTGTTGACTCCCTCTATTAGAAGATGAGCTTGGTTATCCCCAATGCCTAGCACAGTGCTTTCACATAGTACAGAGTAAGCACTTAAATCTTATTCTAAGTACTACTTGTCCAGCTGCCTGTCACGGTTTGGTCTATATGTGGGTTGTGGGTAGGAGCTAGACCAAATGGCCTCTTAGTTCCCCTTCGGTCTGGAGATTCCATAATTCTGATCCTGGCAGGGGTGGTGGGGGGATGGGACACGGTGGTGGTAGTAGAGTGGAGGTTAGAGTATGTTCCTAGAGGGAGCTTTGTAACTTTGTGTGGCAGGTGCTTCTCCTTAGCATTGTCTAGCTTCTGGTCCTCTGAAGGAAAGGGAAGGATAGAAGGGGATGGTCAGAATGATGCAACAAAAAGGGCTTGGGGAAGAAGAAAGGGTCTAGGTCTGGGTTTTGCTGTTGGGCTTATGTTAGACCTTTCTTCCCCTCCAGGTCAGGGCAATATTTTTCATCAGGCCCAGGATCTATGAAAAACCTTTTGACCATAAAAAATTCATATAATTAGATACTATTACAAAGATCTCTACCTGGGTCAGGTTAGCAAGAATTTATTAAGCTCCTACTATATGCCAGGCACTGTGCTAAGCATTAGGGATACAGAGAAAAGCAAAACAAACCAAAACCAAAAAATCCCTGTTCTTGAGGAGCTCATAGTCCAATAGGGAAGACAACCTACAAACAATTATGTACAGACAGCATAACAGAAGGAAGGAAGCAGTAATTAAGGAGGACTGGTAAAAGGCTTCTTATAGAAGATGCATTTTAGCTGTATGTATAGTGTGTGTATGTTTGTATTGCAAGGACAGGCACAATACATAGACCAAGTGGTTAAAAATGTACCCACCAAATGGTCCTGCCAAAAACAAATCTAAGGGCCCTTAGTCTTAATCCTTAAACCTTAATTGGATTGTTCCCTTGACCCCTGAGATTGGAACAATATAAGAGGGGCAGATTCAGGTGAGCCCAAGCTCCAACCCTGGAACAGATGGGGAAAGCAGCATTCCCATCTGTACTAGCTCCCATCTTTCTTCCAAGCAGCAAACAAAGCAAATAATGGAACCTGGCTCCCTCCTGCCCTCACTGCTCTTTCTGTGTATCTCTCCCCCCAACTCCCCAAACCAGGCAACCTCTTCTATTTCACAGATGTTACAGTTCTTAGAGATTCCAAATTCCATCACCTCTGGGCTCCTTCCAACCCCCTTCCCAGTATAGCCTCTCAGGGACTGTTAACCGAACCCAGATACAAGGCTTCCCAAGCCTCCCTCCCAGCCCTGAGCTGTCCAGAGCTTTAGGCTTCATATCCCTCCTGGCCTAGCAGCCCATGGCCTAATCTCGCCTCTCTTCCCTTATCCCCTTACCCCAATGGGTCTCTTCATCCCATCCTATGAGGAGAGGAGGCATAACTTCATATACATAGGTAACTTCTTCATGCCTTAGAAATAATCCAATATTGGGTTGACTTGCTTGCCCACATCTTTGTCTCAGTACTCATAAATTCCATGTAGGAGTGGGAGACCTTTGTGGTCTGCCTTGTACCTACTTTGACATCTGAATATGGGCCAGAGCCTGGGAGTCTTTCAAGGAGTTCTTGAATGACTATGGGTCTGTTTTTACTTCAGTTTTCCTATCTTTTCAGTAGAGGTAAAACCATATCTTTCAATGAAATTAAATATTATGTGCCTATAGTATTCAAGGTACTTTCCTAGGCACCAGAGATACAAAAATAAAATATGATACTACTTTTAAGTAGATGTAGATAATAGTATATACTACTAAAAATAGATGGTTACTACTTTTAAGCAGCTTCTGTCTGACTAAGGGGATATGACTTTGGCCAAGATAAGCATGACAAAGATTGGGCATGATGGGGACTAAAGAGAGAAGACCCACTTGGAAGATCAGAGAAGGCTTTAGAGGGGAGGCAACCTCTGAGTTGGGCCTTGAAGTAAAAGGATTCTGAAAGGGAGAGATGTGTTGTCTCTCCTAATTAGTGTGAGCCCCTTGAAAACATGGACTGCCTCTCATTTTTTATTTGTCTCCCCAGCACTTGGCACACAAATAGCACTTTAAAATACTTTTCATTCATTAATTTGCTCATTCCATGGATTGAGCAAGGCCTGCACAAATGGACAGAGATGAGAAGACAGCAGATCGAGTTCAGGAAATACTGAATTTGGCTAGAAAATAGAGTGTCTGAAGGGAAATAATAAAAAATAAGGCTAGAAAGATAGACTGGAGACAGACTGGGAAGGATCCTAAAGGACAATAGGGAGCCAACGGAGGTTCCTGAGCAGGAAAACTGCAATTGGAAAGATTATTTTGGCAGCCGTGTGGAGGATTATTTGGAGAAGGGAGAGAATGAAGGCAGAGACTAGACAGTGAGGTCTTACAATAGTTTGATGCAAGGGGTGATAGGCCTTGAACTAGGTTAGGGTGACGGTTTTGTGACTATATAGGGTCAGGGACTGGACCCAGGATCCATTTGGTATAGGGAACTCCCAGGTAAGGAAACTTCCTCCACCAATGCATATTGGTATCTTCTTCTGCAACTCATGGTCTTAGAGAGCTGTCTATAGTACTGAGTCTTGTCCAATGTCACACACTCAGACACATGTCAGAGGCAGGACTAGAATCCAGGACTTCTTATCTTTGAAGCAGGATTTCTCTGCATTACACTATACTGCCTCTTATGAATAGATAGGAAGTGATGAATTTGAGAGAGAGGTTTTTTTATTGAATTTTATTTTACTTTCGAGTCTGCATTTTCTCCCTCCCATCTCTATCCCCGCCCCCAACATTGAGAAAATAAGAACAACAAAACCCATCATAAGTATGTATAGTCCAGCAAAATAAAGTTCCCACATTGGTCATGTACAAAAAACTGTGTATCAATCTGCAGAGATATATTGTTGAGGTAGAAATGGCAGAATTTGGTATCTGATTGGATATGAGGAATAAAGGAGCTAGAAAGGCCTAAGATGACCCTGGTTCCAAGCCAGAGTAATTGGGACAATGGTTGTTCCCTCCATAAAACAGGGAAATTTGGAGGACAGGCAAATTGAAGGGAGAAAATACTGAGGTCCATTTTGGATGTATTGAATTTGAGGTGCTAGCAGGACATCTAAGTAGAAGGGTCTAGAAGACTGCCATAGGGGAAAGCCTGGAATTCAGGGGAGAAATTAGGGCTGAATGTTAATTGAGAATTGTCTGCATGAAGGTAATAATTGAAGGCAGATGAGATCACTAAAAAGATAAGCTTAGTACAGTAGAGAGATGATTGGCTTTCGTAACAGGAAGATCTGAGTTCAAGTCTGATCAAGGGGTTCGGAGTCAGAGGTTTTAGGTTCAAATCTGAGCCCAGGTGTATTATTAACTGTATGACCTTGGATGATAGTTCAAGGGGATAGCAGGATCAAGGGATGGGTTTCATTTTGCCTGTTTTTTTTTTTCAGTCAATCGGGATTAGTAAATATCTGAGGCCAAATTTGAACTCAGGTCCTTCTGACTCCAGGGAAAGTTGCTCTCTACATTCCACCACCTAGCTGCCCAAGTTTTTGCTTTGTTTTTAAGAAAAGGGAGAATAAAGAAGAGACCTGAGCATATTTGTCAGTAGTAGAAAACAGCAAGAAAGCTTAAAGTTGAGAGAGAGAGAGAGAAAGAGAAAGGGAATGGTTGATGGTCCAAGCGTCCAAGCAGAACAAGTGGAAAGGAGTTAACTTTTGCAAGGAGCAAAGGAAGAAAAGCTGGATGAAGGTAGAAAGAGGTTTAGAAGTGGAAGTGAGAGATGAGGCACGTAGTTGGTGCAGTAGATAGAGGGCTGTACTTGGAATCAGGAAGAGTGGAGTTTGAATCCTACCTCTGACACTCACTAGCTGTGGAATCCTGGACAAGTCATTTGACCTTTCTTATCCTCAGTTTCCTCATCTATAACATGGAGATAATAAGAGCCCCTGTCTCACAGGATTAGGAGGATCAAATTTTATATGTATGTGTGTGTGACTTTGCAAACCTTAAAATGTTAGACAAGTTATAAGGATGCTCGCCACAGATGGCTTTCTCAGTAAAGTAGGAGGCAGGGTCATCTGCTTGAAGGCATTGGAGTGAGGAGGTAGTACTGGGGTCTTAAGGAGAGAGAAAAAGTGTGGAACTATCACTGAGGAGAGTGTGATAAAAAGTGGCAGGAACACACACATGTACACACATGAATATGTGTGTATATTTACATGCATATGCATGTATACACGTGTGTGCACATGCACCCACATATATACTCACATATATATGTGTGTGTGTGTGTATATATATATATATATATACATATATGTATATATGAAATGTTTTGCTGATGGTCCCATGAGTGTGGTAAGTATCAGAGACAGGATTTGAACCAAGGTCCTCAGACTCCAGAGCCAGTGCTTTTTCCACTGTGCCACAAAGATGAATTATTGTGCAGCAGTGAGAGCCCAGTTGAGTTTAGGCAGCATGAATCTGTAATGGACCCAGTTGGCAATTTCATGGCTTCCTTCAGTAATATTCAGCAAAATAGAAGCCCAGAAGGCAGATGGCAGACGTAACCTGGGTATGAGGATTAGCAGGACACAAACCAGCAGACCTGGGGACAAGTGATTAAAGGAAGAAAGTCAGTGTCTTGTAGAACTGATCAGCTGTAGGGTAAATGCTATGAAGGGAGGGTAGGAAGGTGAGGACAGGTGTGATGGGCTTGGAGACTAGAGAGGTAAAAAGGGACCAGAGGTCTCTGAAAGGATGATGAGCAATGTTAGGAGGAATGAGGATATGGCATGGGTAGGAGGACTCCTCCTCCTGGCCTAGGATTTTGTCTTGGGTTTGGAGGAATTTTTTAAAGAGAAAAAGATTGGGAAAGGGTGGCAAGAAGGAGCAGCCAACATTGAATAAGGTAATGAGGGATGTGACTCTTCAGGAAGAAGCCAGGCTGGAGTTCCAGGTCCTTTCTCTTCCCTTAACCCATCACTCTATTACGCATCAGCTCTTACAGTGTCCCAGCCAAAGCTCGTGGGGGGAATGAAGAGAATTTTAATATAGGCTTCCCTCCTTTTGCCATCAACCAATGAGTATTTCTTGATTGCCTAGCAAAGCTGTGACATGGGCTTTGACTCAGGGTGCTGACATTTGGAGGGAAGGGGAAATGGGAAGGGCAAGAATTAATTTCTTCCTTATGGCGAAGGACTCCCAGCCCTCCACTCACCTGTACTTCTTGGTCTTCCCCTGTTCTCTCCCAGGGTTCTGGCATTGTGACATTCCTTTGCCAAGACCTGTCTCTTTCTTGCCTCTCCCATCTCAGTCCTCTAAGAGGTACAGGCTGGACAATGAGGGATGGGCTTCCCCTTCACCTAGTGCAGCTGCCTCCAGATTCATATTGCTTTCTGCACTGTGGCTATGTCTCACCTACTGCCTCCCCTCAAATAAATACCTCGCTTTTGCCGCACGTGAGAGAATTACTAGTTATAGCTTTGTTGCCTAGTAGGTGCTTGGGCTAACCCATCTTCCTTCATACTCCAGGAGGCCATTTGGCTAGCTCACTGCCCTTCCTGCCAGTCTCTTTACCCTTCAACTATTTCTTTCTCCATCAACCACTTCCTGTTTTCTCGTCTCTTCAACCTTCCTTCCATCTGTCCCTTCTCCTGGGTCAGCTCTATCCCTGTCCTTGTTCCTGTATCCTTCCTTCCCCCTCCCCCCATCTCTGAGCTTCCCAAGGAATCCAGAGAAGCTCTGGTAATCAGGGAGGACAGGTAATGGTGGCCAGCTATCATGGGGACTGTACTCTCTAAGCCTTGCTACTGCTCTGGGATTGAAAGAAGGGCGAGTCATCCCAGCGGGGCTGGGAGTCCTGGATCCTGGGGTCCCTTGGCCCCAGCCCCCAGCCCCCAGCCAGCAGTCTTCCCCTCCCTCACTCCCCCCTGTCGGCCCTGTGCCTGGCCCCGAAGTTTGGAGGGCCTGGTAAGTGCCCTATCAACATGTTAATCAAATTACTTAGGAGCTAAAATTGACGCTGTTCATTAATTATACAAGATTATGCTAATTGCACATGCAAATGTATGCGCTTGGAACAGAAGGTGTTCAGCGCGTGGCGGGCCATTAGCATAGTGGATGGGGCGCGGGCACATTGGCATGCTAATGTATGCATCCGCGCTATTTATAACCCCGCACCCATCTGCGCTGCCGCCACTGCTGCTGTGAGGGGAAGGAGGCCGAGGGCCCCCCTCCCACCTTCTCTGCCCCGGCTTGGCACATGGCTGCCACTCAGGACAGGACAGGGGTCCCCAACCCCGCGATGCTTCCTCAGGTTGGGTGGGGGTAGTAACCCCCGCCTTCAGAGTCGGGCCTCAATTTTCTCTCCTTAAACCCCTAGATCTCCAGCAAACAAGGTGAAGCTTTTGGGGGCAGGGGAGGACATTGGCCTGCCTTCAGATATATTTCCCTTGGTATCGGGGTACGGGAAAGTCTGAGGTTGAAACACGTCCTAATGGTTCAGGGAGAAGAAACCAAGATTTCCCCTTCTCAGCGGCTTGATGCAAGCCACAGGCATGGTCTACACCAACAATTCCACCTGCCTACTAAATCCTCTTCTCTTTCTCCCTGACCTGTTCATCAAGATAGAAGGAAGAATGAGACAATCTGGGGCAGAGTTCAGAAGATTCTTCAGTGAAATTTATAGTGAATTGTTTTTGTGATGCTGTACTCTTAACTTCAGTTGTGGGTTTCTGAGTAACTTGTGACTTCTTAGCACTAATATTTGAAATTCTAATTGGTTGGTGAACCAATATTCGGAGTTCTTTAAATCTTCTTTATCCACAAAGCTTTCAGAGGTTCTATTCCTCATGGGTCAGTTACAGCAGCCCATTGTGGGGAGTGGGGAAATAGCCAGTTTAATGGAGAAAAATGAATCCATCAGGCCAAGAGATTCCCCTACCTTCCCACTGCTTACTACGTGTATCACCAGCACTTCAACTTTTACAAATATTTTTTAAGTAACTAAGGTTTAGTACACTGTGTGTCCTATGCTGAGCCCTGTGGGATTAGAGAAGGAGAAGAGAGAAAGAAGTAAACCAAGATCTCTGTCCTCATGGAGTTTGCTGTCCTGTAGGAAGACACAAAGTATATACAACACACTGAAAAAAAAAATGGTACATTCTAAGTGCACACGAGATAGAAGCGGAAAGGTAAGATTTCAACAGGTAGATCCAGAAAAGCAATCAGGGTATAAGGACCAGCATGAGCAAAGGTGTGGAGACAGAGAACAGAATGCTAATACACTAGGGGAGTTCACCATTTAAATGCACACCCCATAGTGAATCCTTTTTATAAAAGATTCTTTTTCTTTACAAATAGCTACCCTACTACTACCACCATTGCTGCCTGGTTTATACCTTTGGATTCTTTTATTAGGTTTTCTTAAAGTGAGAAACACTTGTATTCTTTTATTTATGCCAGAGTACGTATGTAGGAGTTTTCCTATTGACTTCATAGAAGAACAGAGTCATAAGGGAGTCAATAATTATCCACATTCCTGGAGCAAGTCCCCCTACCCATAAGTCACCATTCCTGTAGTTTATTCTCCTACATGCTATATACTCAACTACTCCCTCTCTCCCTTCATGTTCTCATCTGTCTTCCTTTCTCTACTATCTTCCCCATAGTTTCTTTTTGTGACCCTTTCCTCCTATGGAAGTTCCTTCCCTGTCCTCTGGGTCCCTTCATTTTGAGTGTCCTGTTGAGGAAGACTGGGGCGGGCAGAGGAGGGTTTTGCAGATGAGAAAACTGCACTGGCCAATAAGTTGGAAAATGAGGCAACTTCTGAGGAGAAACAAACCTAGATGGAGCAGATATAGATAGATTCCTGGGTTTCTTTGAATGGAGAAGAAGATGGGAAAGTGAAGATCTGACCTTCTCTTAGTCTATGACTTTCTCTCTCTTCTCTTTCGATTCATTTTTCATCATAGCCAGATCTCTGACTCTCATTTTGCTTTCTTCCTTGCTGTTCCAGGGGGCAGGTAGATGGCACAGGGCATAGAGTACCACACCTGAAGTTAGGAAGATTCATCTTCCTGACTTCAAATCTAGCCTCAGACACTGTGTGTCCCTGAGCAAGTCACCTAACCGTGTTTGCCTCAGTTCTTTATCTGTAAAAGGAGCTGGAGAAGGAAATGGCAAACCATTCCAGTATTTTTGTCAAGAAAACCCCAAATGCGGTCATGGAGACTCTAAGTTGACTCATATTAAAACTTGTTATGAATTAAAGCCCCCTTTTCAGAACTGCTGCTTAGCCACACCTTCTCCGTATTGTATTTGTGAAGATGATTTTTCTGAATCCAAATGTGAGACTTAATATTTGTCCTTATTAAATTTCATCTAATTGGATTTGGCCCAATGTTTCTCAGTATCATTTTGGACCTTGATAATTTTATTCAGTGCACTCTCCTTTCTAGCTTTGGGCCATCTGAAAAGTTGATAGTCATGCCTTCTCTGTCCTTATCCAATCATTAATAAAAACATTAAATAACACAGGACTAAGCACAGACCTCTGGGGCACTGAACAATGATGACCCTTTGGGTAGGGTCATTCAACCAGTTCTGAATCAATTGTGCTATCATCTGGCTCACATCTCTCCAACCTTTCCTCAAGAATAGCATGGGATGCTTTGTAAAATGGGTTTTTGAAATCCATCAATTGGCAAGTATTTGTTAAGTGCCTACTATGTGTCAGGAATTGTGCTGGGGATATAAATATTAAAAAATTAAATAATACCTACTTCAAGGAGCTTACACAAACTCTGTCTACAGGATTCCCCTAATCAACTGTCCAAAAAGTACCATCGAGTTAGTCTGGAAGGCGCCATCATGTATAAGCCATGCTGGCTCAGTGACCATGCTTGCCTTTCCTAACCATTCCTTTGATTAGGTGTTCTAGAAGTTTCACAGGAATGTACTAAAATAACAATAATAATGAGCATTTATAAAATGCTTCAAGTTTTACAAAGTGCTTTATCTGTGTTATCTCATTTTGTTATTTGCTTTGGTCTGTCCCTGAGCTCCTGGCTTGTGCTTCTGGCTCTGGCCAGATCCCTGGTTGTCTCCGGGTCCCTTTCTTTGTCCCGGCCATGTCCCTTTTTCAAGGTCCCTAAGTGCCTTATTTCCTTTCCTTGTCCCCTGGCATCTATATTCTAGAGGTTCGGAGGAGCGTAGCTCAGTTATCTGCTGTATATACTCTCTAGAAGTGTCATAGGGATTGTTTTCCCAGCATCCCCTTCTCCCTCCTCTAGCTTCTCTTCATTTTCTCCTATTCATTCCCTGACCCTCTGACAGCCTCTCCTCCTCCATGCCCTTTCTTGCCTGCCTCCCTTCTTCAATCTCTCCCATAATTTCTCTTCTCGGATCACTCTCCCTACAGAACTCCACCCCTTCCAGGGCCTTAGATCCAGGCTGTCCATTTGTTGGGGAAGGCCACATGAGGGTAGGGGTGGGGGTGGTTAGGCTTATAGCTCTTTTCTACAACATGGGGAGGGGTGATGAAGTGATTTCTGAAGTGGGAGAAGGGAAGAAAATTTATTAAGTGCCTACTATATGTCAGTCACTGTGCTAAGTACTTTATAAATATTATTGCTTTTGATTCTTACAATGTAATATTATTACATCCTCATTTTATAGTTGGAGAAGCTAATGCAGACAGAGGTTAAGTGACTTGGCCAAGGTCACACAGCTAGTAAGTGTCAAGTGTTTGAGGCTGAATTTGAACTCAGGTCCTCCTGACTCCAGGGCCAGTGCTCTATCAGTTGCATCACCTAGCTGCCCCTGTTTTTATTACTAAACATTTTCCCCCCTCTATGCCTTTGTTCAGGCTAGCCCCCGTACCTGGAGTGCTCTTCCTTTTCACATCTTAGCCTCTTTTAAGGCTCAGCTCCTTCAAGTATCCTTTCCTGATTTTACCAGTCAGTACTCCTCTCTACTCAAGTTGCTGTGTATTTTTAAATATATAAAAAATATGGTTTAAATTCTGTGACAATGCAATGTCCCCAAAGTAGAATATAAACTCCTTGACAGCAGGGCTGTCTCACTTGTCTTTGTATCTCCAGTGCTTTGCCTGCTATCTGGCTCTTAGCAGGCAATTAATAAATGCCTATTGATTTTCCCTGGAATTGGCCACAGAAGGTGAGAATCTTTCTGGGAAAACAGTGACAGCAACCTCGGTTCCCTGCACAGTGTTAGGAACAGCTACAACTTCTGTGGCATCAGCTTAGAGAATGGGAGAAGAAGGTGATGGCCCCCTTCTTAACTCAGGAAATCTTTAAAGACCAGATCATGTGCTTCACTATGTTTTGAGACTATATTTGGGGGCTGTTGATCTCATTAAATCCAGAATCAGAAGAGATCTTTGAGGTTCTTTGAGCAAGAATCCCCTCAGTGTTGCTTAGCTGTTTTTCAGTCATGTGTAACACTTTGTGGTGCCTTTTGGAGTTTTCTTGGCAAAGATAGTGGAGTCGTTTGCCATTTCCTTCTCCAAATCCCCTCAGTGTCATCCTGCTATCCAGTCCCATCTTAGAGATTTCTAGGGGTAGCGAACTCCATATCCAACAAAGCAGCTCATTCTACTTTGGGACCAATTGAATTTTGAGGAAGTTTATCTGTTTATTGAGCAAGAATCCATCTAAATTATTTGCAGTGTCCCTTTAGAGCCTAGACTTAGGCTCTAGGGTCAAGGAGGTGACTTTCATTCTTTCTCTTTTTAAAAATTAAACATTTTTGTCTTTTTTTCAGTTAATAAGATCTCTCTCTCTCTCTTTCTCTCTCTCTCTCTCTCTCTCTCTCTCTCTCTCTTTCTCTCTCTCCCTCTCTCTCTCTCTCTTTCTCTCTCCTCCCCCTACTCCCACTGGAAAAAAATAAAGTTAAAACCCTTGTAACAAATAAGCATAGGTGAATAGAACAAATTCCCACATTGGCCATGCCCAACAAAGAGATGGCTCATTAGAAAGCTTGAGTGGCCCGCCACTCTCTCAGGAGTTGGGTATCTTTAGTCTTTTCAAATCATTCTTGGTCATTGCATTGATCAGAGTTCTTAAGTCTTTGGAAATTGTTTACAATGTTGTCAGTGTACAGCTTACTGTGGTTCTGCTCATTTCAAATCTCTTTTCCATGCGATGGCCCTCCAAATCAAAAATGTCTTTGTCCAATTTTAAGCTATTAAAGCTGTATTTGAAGACAGCTGTCATGGCCCTGTGAAATCCAGTCAAGCTGTCCTCAGTCCTGGTATGCCCTGAACTAGGGTGGTGGCAATATGACTAAAGAGAAGGGAACAGGTAGAAGAGATATCGCAGTGAGAAAATGTTCGGGACTTGCCAACTGGGTGGATTCCAGTCTGGACGCTGTGTTCCTAACATGGTAACTTTTGTGGTTTTTGGCCGCTGTTCTACACTGTTGTCACATTTTGAGCTTTCAGTCCACTGGAACCCCCAGATCTTTTTCAAGAGGAACTGTTATGTGGCCATGGCTATACAACAAATCTGTATTTTGGGCATTTAATTTTTGAATCCCAAGTGTAAGACTTTACAATTGCATTCTTATCATTAGTTTTAGTCCATTGTACTAGCCTAACTGGATCTTTGGGGATTTGGTCATTTGGCATATTAACTCTCCCTTCCCATTTCCTGTCATCTATAAATTTGATAAACATGCCATCCATGCCTTTATCTGAGGCACTGATAGAAGTATTGAGTGTCATGGGGCCAAAGACAGAACCCTGAGGCGGGCCATTAGAGATACTTCCTGCTAGAACAACACGAACCCTTTAATCACCACTCTTTATTTCTTTGGTTCATTCAGCTGGTTTCCTGGCTGCTTTCTATGATCATTCAACCTGCATCTCCATCTTAGCCACAAGTATATTGTGAGAGTCTTTGTCAAAGACTTGCTTCAACTGAGATATACTATATGTTTGTGTGTGTATATGTATGCACACATATATACATTATATATATATATATGTATATGTATATATAGATAGGTAGTTTCAGCTAATAGGAATTTATTTTCTGGGTTATTTATTGACTAGGTTACTAGAATGGGTTGGTAGATCAGAGGACCACATATATACATATATAACACATAATTACACACCTAGATGGATGGATGTGTATATACCTATACATATATACACATGCATGCATTCATATACACATGTGTACACACACACACTATTTGTTGTTCAGTCATTTCAGTCATGTCTGAGTCTCCATGACCCACCCCATTTGGGGTTTTCTTGGCAAAGATAGTGGAGTGATTTGTCATTTCCTTCTCCAGTTCATTTTATAGATGAGGAACTGAGGCAAGAAGGGTTAAGTGACTTGTCCAGGGTGACACAGCTAGTATCTGAAGCCAGATTTGAGCCACCTGGTTGCATATACTGCTATGTTATACTACTACTATGTTAGTACTATAATATATATACACAAATATATATCTATCTATATATATTATACTACTACATATACTATATACTACAATAGCAGTATAATATATGTATGCATGTATACACACATACTTATACATAAATATATACATACATATGTGTATATAAATAATATACACACACATATATATATACCTACGTACATACATATCTATCTGTCTGTCTATCTATCCAGACACATATGTATGTGTCTGTCCCCTAATCTACCAACCTATTCTAGTAACCTAGTCAAAAAAAAATGGAAAGGAAATTAGTCTGCCTTGTTATCATTCTTGATAGATTCATGCCCCCTCTTAGGGATCATTATTTCTCTCTCTAAGTGTTCAAAAGCTAATTCTTTAACAATACATTCTTGAATTTTTCTGGGAATTGAAGATAATCTTACTGGCCTGAAGTTTGCAGACATTTTCTTCCCTTTTTTTGAAAAATAGGAAAATTTCCGCTTCTCCAGGCTGACGATACTTTCCCCATTCTATGTAAGCTTGCTTTCTTTCTTTCCTCCTCTTTTTCCTTCTTTCCTCCCTCCTTCTCCCTCTCCCTCCTTCCCTCCCACTCTTTCTGTCTCTCTCTGCCTCTGTCTCTCTCTCTCCCTCTCTCTTTCTCTGTCTCTCTCTCTGTCTCTCTCTGTCTCTCTGTCTCTGTCTCTGTCTCTCTCTGTCTCTCTCTGTCTCTCTCTCTCTCTCTCTCTCTCTCTCTCTCTCTCTCTCTCGTTTCTCTTCTCTTTCTAGTCTTTCAGAGATCATTGACAGTGGCTCAGAAATCACACCACCAGACCATAAATCATCAGGTCAATGAGACTTGGAAGGGACCTTAGAGGCCATCAGCCGTCTCATTTTGCTAATGAGGTAACTGAGTCCTAGAGAAGTTAAATGACTTTCCCAAAGTTACATAGGTAATTAGCAACAGAGGCAGCTTTTGAACTCAAGACCTGTGACTTCTGAGTTTAGCACTCTTTCAGTACTCTGTGATATTGTTTGTCTGAGCCTGGCAACAGGAACACATTGAGAGCAACTGGGTACTCATATCTCCTGAATTATCCTGGGTTGCAATTCTTTGTTCTATCCAGTCTGGGCTGAATAAAATGGGTCTAGGTAAAGAAAAATGAAATAACAGAAATCTTTGCTTTCTGTGTGTCTGGCCCTGTGTTTAGCTATGTTAGGGAAGACATAAGGAAGACCTTGGTCCTTCTTCTGGAGACCTTTTAGTCTAGGGGAGAGAGAGGAGCAGACCCAGGTTCTACTTTCTGGCAGCTTTTAGACTAGGGGGAGACAAGACTCAATTTTGAGGACAGTATGAATAATAACACAAACCGAGGAAGTGAACAAGTGCCAAAAAATGGGTAAAAAAACACAGACTAGGATGGTGTGAGGCTTCATGGAGAAAGCTGGACTTAAGCCGGGTATTCTCCATAGTGCTGAACATACAGAAGGTCCTTAATACTAATTGTGTTGATATATGCTCTGTATGTTGGCATGATAGTTGGTGTGATGGTAGATATATAATGTGGGTTTATGAGGGAAATACACAGTATGTGCAATCAGGGGTATGGACTCTATGGGGAGCATATTCATTGAACATCAAAGCAGATACAATTCCGGATCCATCCCCAACTAACCTTCTCAGGTTTTTTTTTTTCACTATAATCTGACTAGGACCACAAGCAACAGCCCCAAGACCTTCTCAAGGTTCACCTCCTCCTCTCACTCACTGGAAGCTTTTACAGTAGTCCAGGTGTGAAAAAACAAAGGCCTGAACTAGGGTGGGGGCAGTTAGGAGAGAAGAAGATTGCATACAAGAAAGGTGGAGGGACTTGGCAGCTGATTAGATGTGGATCACAGAGGAGAGTGCAGAGTGAAAAATGACTCCAAGGTTATATGCCTGGATGGCATCAAGGGTGATGGTGCCATCAACAGAAATAGAAAAGTTAGGGACAGGAAGAGGTTTGGGGGCACCATGCTGAGCTCAATATTGCCCTCATTGGATGAGGTGCCTGTGGAGAGGCATTGGTCATTAGGCAGTGTAGATTCCCATTTCTTTTTTGTCTTCCTGGCATCAGTGTCTTGCACTGTGTCTGGCATATACTAGGTGTATGACAAACATTTATTGATTGATTGGAAATATAGGGCTAGTTTGGAGAGAGGTTCATGGGGGTGGAATTATAGATTTGAAGCCATCTGCAGAGAAGTGATCATTGAAGCCAGGGGAATAGATGAAATCACCCAGGGAGAAAGGGGAAAGGGAGAAGAGAAGGCTAAAGAAGGAACCTTAGGATATATCCAAGATTAAGTGGTAAAAAGGGAATATGGACCTAGCAAAGGACCCAGAAAAAAAAATGAAAAGAAAAAAAACCCATGCCATTTGGTGAAAAGGAGTCATTTGTGACATCGACTGTTATTGACAGCTTTACCCCACTACCATCAGCATAATTCAGTCTCTCATTACAACCCCCTTGGGTTATTGTAATGACCTCTTAATAGGTCTCTTGTTTCTACTTTTTCCCCTTTTAATCCATTCTTTGTTGTTGTTCCATCCTTTTTCAGTCATGTCTGACTCTTTGTGGCCACATTTGGGGTTTTCTTGGCAGAGATACCAGAGTGGTGGTTTGTCATTTCTTTCTCCAGTTCATTTTATAGATGAGGAAACTGAGGCAAACAGGGTTAAGTGCCTTGTGCAGAGTCACACAGCTATTACTAGCTAGTTTGTCTGAGCTAGTGTCTGAGGCAAGATTTGAACTCAACATGAGTTCCCGACTCCAGACCTGACACTCTATCCACTTCACCACCTAGCTGCTCAGTCCACCCTTTACCTTTAATTGTCCTCTGTCATAGATTGGATCAGGTCACTCCTCTGCTCGAAACTCTTCAGTGTCTCCCTTTTGCCTACTGAATCAAGCCCTAATTTCTTTGCCTGGCATTCCAAAGCCCACTATAATCTAGCACCACCCTACCTTTTCAGCCTCATCTATACTCTGCTTTATGTGTTCTTGACTGTAGCCAAACTTATCTAGTCATTGTCCTTTATATATATCCAGTACTTTCCTACTTATATGCCTTTCTTTTTTCTTTTTTAAATATTTATTTATGTTTAACATTCTTTAAAAAAATTTGAGTCCCAAATTCTCTCCTTCCTTCCATCTCCTCTTCCATCTACTGATAAAGCCAACAATATGATATCTATTATACATGTGAAGTCATGCAAAACATATATCCATATTAGACATGTTGAAAAAAAAGCAAGAAAAAGAAGGAAAGTGAAAAATTATACTTTACTCTGTACTCAGAGTCCATCAGTTTTCTCTCTAGAGGTAGATAGCACTTATAAAATCCTGAGTCCTTCAGAATTGTCTTGGATCATTGTCTTGGTCAGAATAGTCTTTCACAGTTGATCATTGTTACAATATTGCTGTTTCTGTGCACAATGATGTCTTGGTTCTGCTCACTTCACTCTGCATCAATTTATATAGGTCTTCCTGGGCTTTTCTGAAACCATCCTGCTCATCATTTCTTATAGCATAACATTCTGTCAATTTGCCACAGCTTGTTTATCCGTTCCACCAACTGATGAGCATCTCCTCAGTTTCCAATTCTTTGTCTCCATAAAAAGAGCTGCTATAAAATATATTCGTATATGTAGGTCCTTTTCCTTTTTTATCTTTTTGGGATACAGACCTAGAAGTGGGATCGCTGGGTTGAAGAGTCTGCACAGTTTTATAGCCCTTTGGGCTTGGTTACAAATTGCTCTCCAGAATGATTGAACCAGTTCACAACTCCACCAACAGTACAGTAATGTTCTTATTTTTCCACATGCCTTCCAACATTTGTCATTTTCCTTTCTGTAGTGCGAGCCAATCTGATAGGTCTGAGGTAGTACCTCAGAGTTGTTTTAATTTGCATTTCTCTAATCAGTAGTGATTTAGAGCATTTTTATATGCCTATAGATAACTTTGATTTCTTCTGAAAACTCCCTGTTCATATCCCTTGACCAATTATCAACTGGGGAATGGCTCTTATTTTTATAAATTTGACTCAGTTTCCTATATATTTGAGAAATTAAGCCTTCATTAGAGAAATTTGCTGTAAAACTTATTTTCCAGTTTCCTATTTTCCTTCTAATTTTGGCAGCATTGGTTTTGTTTATGCAAAACCTTTTTAATTTCATGTAATCAAAATTATCCATTTTGCTTTCTGCAACCTTTGTTTCTTGCTTCGTAATAATTCTGTGCCTTTTCTCATATTATTCTCTCCCACTTGAAATGCCCTCTCCCCTTTGTCTCAGCCATTTGAAATTCCAACTATTCTTGAAAACCTAGTTCAGATGCTTGCTTCCTGGAACTTTTAACTCATCCCTCTCTGCCAGTCAGAAGTGATCTAGCTGTGTTACTTTGAGCAAGAACCTCTGTTTGCCTCAGTTTCCTCATCTGTAAAATGGGGATGATAACAGCACCTACATCCAAGGTTATTGTGAGGAAATTAGATAATAATTGTAAACCACTTAGCATATAGTATGGTAGCTATTTATTATTGTTATTATTAGTCCTCCAATTTGGTGTAGCACCTTGTACTTCCACCATGTTCTCATTATAGTCTGTGCTTGGAGTTACTGTATAGTAATTTCTTTTTATTTATTTATTTATTT
>CM053623.1:412923753-412975228 GCA_028646595.1 Phalanger gymnotis
TTGATCCTGGCTTTCAGGTAGTCCAATAATTTTTAAGTTCTCTCTCCTGGATCTATTTTCCAGGTCAGTAGTTTTTCCAATGAGATATTTCACATTGTCTTCCATTTTTTCATTCCTTTGGTTCTGTTTGATAATATCTTGATTTCTCATCAAATCACTAGCTTCTACTTGCTCCAATCTAATTTTTAAGCTAGTATTTTCTTTATAGTAATTTCTAATACCATTTATATAGAGCTTTAAGGTTTGCAGAAAACTGTGTAAATATTATCTCATTTGATTCTCACAACAACCCTTAGAATAGGTGCCATTATTATCCCCATTTCACAGATGAGGAAGCTGAGGCAAAGACCATGTAATTTGCCCAAAAAAGGAAGTGAGGTTAATCTGTTATGACTTGTTCTTGATGAAGCCATTTGAGCTTTCTGTGACCACCACTTTCTCCCCTAAAACATCACTATCTCTTTCATAATACATCGTAGACATTTTCCAGTTTTTTAAGGCAATTTCATTGGTCTCTAGTTTGCAGACAGTATTCTTTTGCCTTTTTATTTAAAATTGGGACATTTGCCTTTCTCCGGGCCCATAGCACCTCTCACATTTTCCAGGATCTTCCAAAGATCACAGACAAAAATCACATCTCCCAATTTTTTCAGCACAATTCATCTGGTCCTGATGACTAGAACTCATTAAGGACTAAGGTGTACTGTTTAGTCTCTGTCTACTTATCTTGTGCATTAGTTCCCTATTAACCACATTTGTTCTCTCCTTTCAATCCAAGGATTATTTTGCTTGACAGAAAATGGAAGAAGAGCAAGAATTAAGCAGGATCCCCGCTCCATCTACTTGGAGCAATAGTCCTCTGTCTTTTTTTCATCTTCTTCTTTTACCCAATATAACTTCAAAACCAAAACCAAGCCACCAAACATTGTTGTAGTCTTTAGCTTTCATCACCAACCTTAATAACTAGCTCATTTTGAATTTTAGCATTTAATTTTTTAAAAAATCTAAAAGACAGACATAACTTTTTCAATGTCATATGCAATGGAGAGGCAGCATTGATCTTGAAGCCAGGAAGACCTGAGTTCAAATCCTACCTCTGACATATACTGGCTATGTAACCTGGGCAACTTAACCTCTCAGTCCCTCAGGAAATTCTCTAAGACTGTAAATTGAAGAGGGGGTGCCAACCTGAATTGGTAGAAGGAATTTCTATGCCAGTGAAATCACAGGTCCAAGTCCCTCTCCATGCTTAGCTCATTTTGAACTTTAGCACTCCTGAAGCTGTAGTTACAAATGGTGCTGGGCTCTTATATTCCTTGTTTCCATCTATTGTGTTTGTTTTTTTAAAATCTAAGTTGATTCTTTTGCATCCATGTCAGTATTTTTAGACAACAACTCATTTCCACCCCATTGGTATTCTTTTTTATGTCTTCAGAATTTAATTCCTGAGAATTTCCCATCTCTCCTGTTTTGACTCTCTTATAGAATTTTAGCCTATGGGATCCAATCTATCCTTTCTCTGAGCACTTTGAAAGCTGCTTTCCTCAAATCTAGGAAAGCAGATGTCAATCTGAACCCAGCTTTTGTCTTCTCTTTCTCCCTACTTCCCAAAGTTACTATGATTTCTACCCTAGAAACCAGTTCTCTCTTTTTCATGAGAATTAGATCCAGAAGAGAACTTTCTCCACCTTTTGAAGAATGAAATTATCATTAACTTAAGTAAAAAACCAACCAAAACAAAAAGCAAGTCAAGCGGTTATTGGCTGCTCTACTTTTGATAGAGTAAGCTTCTATAGATAATCTGGATAGGTGAAGTACCCCATCACCACTATATTATACCTCATGCAATCTCTTGTGATCTGTTCTTCAAGCTTTATTTCCTCTTTCTGTCTAGGTGGTCTGTAGTACACTCTGATGACAGTACTGCTTCTATTGATCACTCCATTGACCTTCTCTCATCATGCTTTCCCCCTCTGCTTCCTAGATTTCTTCACATGAGTTTGCCTTAGTGTACAGTACCTCTCCAACTCCTCATCCCCACCTGTTTTTCCCCATCCTGTTCATGGCTCACCAAGTCTTTATGATATTAATCAGGTAAATTTGCCTCTCTGAATTACAATTTCTAGTTCCCCTTGTTTGTTCTATCCATACTTTGTGAATTTGCATAGCCATATGAGACTATAAGTTGATATTTTCTTTGATTTGTCTCCTGTGAATTTGTGGGCATTTCTACTTCTTCCTGTGTTGTAGTTACTCTCTATGATATGGTAGATATAGAGGGACAATTTTCTTCTTCCTTCTTCCTACGTTGCAGTTACTCTCTATGATATCTATCGTGGTGGATATAGAGAGACAATTTTCTTCTTCCTTCCTTCCTTTGTAATTTAAAGCCCTTTTGATTAGATTTGCAAGATTCCAGGCAAATACATTCTTAACAGCCCTGGTCAAGTGTCCCTCCATCCCTAACCAGAAGCTTTTCCTTCCTGTAGTTTAAGTCTCTTTCCAGAAATGTAACTCCCATTCTCAGACACCATCTTTAACTCACTGTTCACTTACTGAGTCTGCTTTCTCTTCCAAAGCACTTGCCGTTTACTCACAGTGATGAAAACACCGCCTGTGCCCTTGAGGTTCAGTTTCTTCTTTGAGACTTCATAGTCTTAGGAATATTTATTCCAACAATGCAGCTGTTGTTCAAAACACATCTGGAAACCTTCTTTTCTGAATTGTCTTTAGAATCTATGGCTCTTTCTATTGAACATCCTTCTAAATCTTCTCTTTTTTCCAGGCTAAACATCCTCAGTTTTTCAGTTTTTCCTCAATGTCATATTGTTTCCAGACCCTTCACCATTTTTGGTTACTGTCTTCTGGAAGTGTGCTATAGGTTGTCAGCATTCCTCTTTAAATATGACATACATAGGATGGGCACTTGGAAAGACAGGCTTTATGCACTAAAACCGGTCAACTCAAATGTAAATAGTTTCTAAGCAAATTCGGTTGGTTATATTGACATTCAGTGTTAGGTTTTTAATAAAACATTTAATTAAAAAAAAACCCTAAAAGACAGACATAACTTTTTTTAAAATGTCATACACAATGGAGAGGTAGTATGGACTCTGAAGTGAGGAAGATCTGAGTTCAAGTCCTACCCTGACACATACTGGCTATGTGACCTGGTCAACTTAACCTCTCAGTGCCCCAGGAAATTCTCTAAGACTATAAATGGAAGAGAAGGTGCCAACTTGAATTGGTAGATGGAATTTTTATGCCAGTGAAATCACAGGTCCAAGTCCTTCTCCATGCCCCAAACTCCAGATGTGGTCTGACCAGGGCAGAGGACAGTGAGTCTGTTTACCTTCCTTATTCTGGACACTTGACTTATATCCATGCAGACTTGGAGAAGAAGAGCTCTAGATTTTGTGGTAGCAGTTTTGTGCTATATTAGCTCATTTCAGGTGGGCAGTCTGCTAAAATCCTAGTCAGTTTCACATAAACTAATCATATCCCCTAGTCTGCATTTGTTATAGTTGGGGTTTTTTCTTTAATCCAAATGCCAGACTTTATATTTATCCTTATTAAATATAATCATCTTCATTTTATTCTACTGTTCTAGCCTGTCTAGCTCCCTTTCATCCTGATTTTGCCATTCCTTGTCTCCCCAGATGCTCACCCCACCCCAGCTTCAAGTCTTCCACTAATGGGAGAAGCATGGATTAAACTGTTAAAGAGAACAGGGGTAGGGTGGAGCCTGGGGAGATCCACCAATGACCTCTCTCTGGGTCTGGAAACTGGTTGACATTAATCCATTAGCCAATGCTCTGCAGTTAAATGTCATCCAGCTCACATCTTGCCATCTTGTCCTCATGGCTGTCATGAGTAACATTGTCAGACAACTTGGTGAAAGTGACTCATTCTGCAAACATTGGTTAAGGACCCACTATGTGTAAAGCTCTGTGCTAAAATCCAGATTTATTATCTTTGTAGCATGCCCCTTCATCCTTTGAGGGCTTTGAGTTTTCTCAACAGCCCAAGGTCATTTTGAGCTAAGGCTATTGAATATGTTGGGTGATCAATCTGGGTGTTAGTTGTTACTGGTAAGAATAAAATAAAGCCACCCAAGAATGACTCTAAAACCAGCTAAGTATAACTCTAATACAGCAAGGTTGGCATTCTTATGTGGCTTATAGATTGTCTCTGCAAGGACTTCCAGAGAGGAATTCCAAGCTTGATTTGAGCCGTGGTAGCATTAGTGGTTAGCTAGGTAGTACAGTGGGTAGAGCCCCGGGGCCTGGAGTCAGGAAGACCTGAGTACAAATCTGATCTTGGACACTTACTAATGACTCTGGGCAAGTCACTTAACTCTGTTTGCCTCAGTTTCCTCATCTATAAAATGAGCTGGATAAGGAAATGGCAAACCACTCCAGTATTTTTGCCAAGAAAACCCCAAATGGGGTCATAAAGAGTCAGACATGACTGAAACAACTGAACAGCAACAACAAAGCATTGTTGGAATATGCATAGAGCCTCCAAGGGGACTACTTTGAAGGAAAAATCTCATTTTATATGTACTGTTGCTTTTGCTCAACTTCATTACTTTAAAGTCATACCTCATCCACTGTATGAAGAGGGATTGCACTGTGTAAATTCACTTTGTACGTAGAAGGGTATGTACACACTGTGGCATTGTGAATGCTCATAATACAGGGCAAGAAGTATATACACTGTGAGGCGAGTACTTGTAAGTTGTACAATTGGGGTATACACACACACACACATACTGTATACATATATGCATGAAGACTAATAAATTATAAGGAGGGTAAACACAGTGGTGGGCTGGGATATACACTCTGTGGCTATATATGTATATTATATATATATACACATTTATGTATATACATATATGTACATATATATCTTATATGCACTTAATTATTTGCCTGTTACTGCCCCCTTTAGAATGTGAGTTCCTTGAGGGTAGAGACAATGGTTTTTTTTTTGCCTTTCTTTATATTCCTGGAGGTTGGCTTAATAAATGTTTGATGAAGATGTTGCTATTGGTGTAGAGAATGTACTCTGTGCTGGAGTCTGGAACATAGTACACCGGGGAAGGATGTCAGAGGTTGTTTTGTCTTCATTTTAATAATAAGGAAAGTAAGGCCCAGAGATGTTAAGTGATTTGCCCTAGGTCACACAGCAGTGCTGGGATTTGAATCCAGGTCCTCTAGCCCTAAGTCCATTACTCTTTCAGGAATTTGTTTAATGAATATTGGTTAAGCGTGTACTTTGTACAAGGCACTTCAAAAGATCCGATTATGCTTTCCTCATCTCCCTACCCTTCTGATACTACTAGTCTGGAAGTTAGATTCCTTCTTGTGCCAGTTACATGTGAAGGAATCTAGGTATCCAGATATACAGTGGATAGAGTACTAGGCCTGGAATCAGAAAGACCTGAGTTCAAATCTGGCCTCAGACACTTGCTAGTTAAATGACCCTGAGCAAATAGCTTAACCTCTCTCAGTTTCAGTTTCCTCATCTGTAAAATGGGGACACTAAATAAGCACCCACTACCCAGGGTTGTTGTGAGGATCAAATGAGATAATATTTGTAAAGTGCTTAGCACATTGTCTGGTATGTAGTAGGTGCTTAATAAATGCTTGTTTCCTTCCTTCCTTTTCCACATGACAGCCTTTCAAACACTTGAATACAGCTTGATCCCCACTTAAATTTCTTTGGCCAGTCTTCAAATGACACAATCTCTTGTCCTTTCATCATCAGGTCCCCCTCCTCTTGACAGGCTCCATATTGTCAATTATCCTTCCTAGAACTGAAGATAGTACTCCATAAGTAGTCTGGCCTGGGCAGATTACATCAATGCTATTACTGCGTATTTCTTGTGCATCCACTTTGTTGGCTGGAATGCCATACTGTTGAATCGGTTTGCCCTTGCAGTCTACTAAAATTGCTTGATCTTGACATACCAGCTGTCATCGCCCCTCCATCTCCCCTCCATGTCCCCTCCATCCTGAACTTGGGTAGTTGATTTTTTGAACTCAAGTGTAGGACTTTACATTTCTCTATACTGAATTCCATCCTATTGGATTCAGTGTTCTAGCCTGTCAAGATCTTTTTGGATCCTGACGATGTCATCCAGTGGGTTCATTTATTCCTCCTTGCTTCATGATATCTGGAAATTTCCTCAGCACGCCATCTGTGCCTTCATCTGAGGTAGTGGACAAAAATTTTGATCAGCATAGGGTCAGAGGTAATGGACCTTTGGGGTCAGGTCTGGGTTAAGCTGATCTTGGAATCAGGAAGACCTTAATTCAAGGACTGACTCTGGCATAAACTGGCCCTGTGATCCTGAGCAAGTCTCTATTCTCCCAAGTCCCTAGACAGTTGTCTAAGGCTATAAATTGCAGAGTGGCTGCATTGGTAGACAGAGTTTCTACTTCCTTATACCAATGGGTTTTTTTTAAGGTATAGGGCAAAAGACAAGTCTTGGCTATACTTCACTAGAAGCCTCCTTCCAAATTGATATCTACTCATTCATGACTCCACCTGAGGTTGTATTATTCACCTAACTTTAGATTATCTTGCTTATATCTCTCTATTTGGCCCACAAGGATTGCATGACGCATTTTGCTAAATCCTTTGCTGAAATGTAGGCTTATTATGTCTGTGGTATTCTCTTCATCTTCCAGTCTTGTTGCTCAGTCAGAAAAGGAAATGAGATTAATCTTTAAGGACTTGATTTTGATAAAGGCTCTTTACAAAATCTCAGAGTTGGAAAGAGCCTTAGAATATTTAGCGCAACCCACACTCAAATAGGAATCTCTTCTAGAACATCCAAGACAAATGGTCATCCAGCTTATTCTACTCAGAGACCTCTAGTAATGGCAAGATCATCACCTGACAAAACAGCCTGTTTCACTTTGGGTAGCTCTAATTGTTTTCCTTTTAGCTAGCTGCCATCTGCTTCTTTGTAGCGCCTACTTACTGCCTCCATCCTTATTGACCAATGTCACAAACCAAAAGAATGTAAGCTTCTTGAAGCCAGAGCATTTTGCGGGGTTGTCCTCATGTCCTTAGCACTTAGCACAGTGTTTAAACATAGCAGACACTTAATAAATGATTGGTCGAATCTAGTTGAATGAAGGAATAGAAATAGCTTTTTTCACCTAGTGGTTTCCCAGCTCTGCCTGTAGCCCAAGGAGGCAATACATTCTTGGGGTAGCCCTCTCCTGTGTTCTCTGATTTTGCCAGTGAGTGGCCTATGGTTTAAAGACTCCATATCTTTTCCCGTTTTTTGGTGGGGGGGCAGGGAATTGTGACGTTCGCTCGTCTTCAGCCTTGGGGCAGTTCCCCCGGTTCTCCAGTCTTCTTCAGAGATCCCTGGCAGCAATCGCATCAATCAAGTCTTTGCCCAGACTTGACATTTTGAACTTATTCAAGGTCACTAAGGGCTATCTTATCTTTTCTTCACTTATCTTGTCCTTCAATATCCTATTAATCACTTTTGTTCAGTCCTCCCCAATGCGAAGATCATTGTCCTTGGGAGAGAAAATAGAAGCGAAAATAGTTGCGTAACCCCGCTTTCTCCTGAATGTCTGTTACCATTATCTCTTCTACTCCACGCTTTGGTATCTAAGTGTGTAGACCTCCTTAGGTCTTCCTCTTGATCCCAGCGAAGCTAATCAGTCAATAAAATTTGTCAAGCATCCACTATGTTTCAGGCACTGTGCTAAGCACTGGGGATACAAATACCAAAAGAGATGGTTTCTGCCCTCAAGGAGCTTGGGTGCAGACAAGACACAAAAGGAAGCTGACAATTGGGATTGACGACCGGGACATGGTGGAAAAGACAGAGAAATTTGAAAGACTTGCAGCCAGGTGAGAAATGAGATATTTGAGCTAAGTTCTTAAATGGAGGTTTAGCATCCATGGCCCTACCTTTCAATCAGAGAGTCTCCAGGCTGATAGGATCTTGCAGGACGATGAGGTTTCCCCACTAACGAGCTTCCAGGGACATGATGGTAAAGTCAGAGCAGACCCAAAGTAGTGCAGCCAAGTGAGAAATGAGGAGGATCTCAGCACAGCTACAGGAACCTTGTTTGTCATCTTACCTTCATCACTAGTCTTGGGTCATGCTGAGTTTTACAGTTACTGATGCTATTCTTATAAGATCATGCTATTCTTGTATATATGGCTTTTAAAAATCTCAATTGGTAGATGAGTTGCTTGTGCATTCATGTTGGATTCAGAGAGCTTTCCCTTGGTTTTTTTTATCAGAATCTTTTGTGTTTGTGTCATTAGAATTGCATGTCACCAATATTGGTTCCTTCTTCCTCTGTAGAGTTTTAGGCCTGTCCTATCTTTCTTTAAAATCTCCTCTTCCCAAAGTGAGATCTACTTTGTGGCCTCCTCACTCTAGAATATCCTATTATGTTACCCTGTAACCTGCTCACATTGGAATATCTATTTGAAAGCCCATCCCCTTCTCCAAATGATGAGTCCCTCCATTTTGCGAAAGGGCCCAGGCCGGCCTGCCTTCTTCTTCTAGCCCTGTTCCTGAATTTCTGGATTTCAAAATCACGCCTCCAAACCTTCATCTTCCTTTGAGCTTCCTTTTGCATGTTGTCCCATTGAAATGGACTTTCTTCTTGCTTCTTTTTGTATCCTCAGCACTTAGCACAGTGCCTGGCACATAGCAGGTACTTACTAAATGCTGAGTTTTTTCCTTCAGACTGTTGCTTACTTTCAACTCCTTCACTAACATTAATTCTAAAGTTCCTAAGATTTCTTTTTCAGTGTCTAGTTCCTGATCTTTGTCAGAATTGCATCAGAATAGTGGTTTCCATTTTTTTTGCTCTCTTTGCCATTTGAAAGATGAAGTTATAGTTAAAGTAAGTCAAGAATTTATCTACTACTTGGTTTTTAGAAGTAGAGAGAGCTCCAGCAGATGTTTGGATAGCTCAATTCATCCCTCCTCCCCATCACTGATGTATCATACTGCCTTGCCAGATTTTAGATGTGTTTCCTGAACTCCTTATCTATTTCCTCCTTCTGTCCAGGTGGTCTCTACCATACTTTCACAAGGCTACCACTTATTTTTCTCCTTTCATTGATCTTCACCCAAATGCTCTCACCACACTTCCTCCTCATACTTTCTTGATTTCCTCACAAGTATATCTTCTTAATAGTCAATGCTACTCCACTGCTCCTTTTTTAAAAATCCATTTTGTCCTTTTTGAATATGGGATAGCATTTCATATCTTTGGTCCAGTCATGAGTCCCAGCATACCAAGTCAATAAGTCAAAATTTCCTTCTAGCTTTAGGATGTCTAGTTCATTTTGATTTTACTTTTCCAGGATAAAAGTCCCTTCTTGCTTGTCTGGCTCCCTCTTACTCCTAGAAAAGGATGATATTTTCTGCCCCAGAATACCCCTACCCAAAACCCAGAATGGAATCAGACTTACAGACTGGCCGAGAGCGAGCCAGGAATTATAGTTATATAATACGTAATATATTATATAACGAGTTGGTTCTGCTGTGCCCAGGTTGGCCAACATTGTCATGTAAACTTGGGATCTGCCCTCCCATAAATATATCATTGGGAGGCCTGGGCACCTATTTAGAGTACATAAAGTCCTCTGGTAGTAAGACATAGAGTAAGGAACACAAGCGACCAAGGCATTTTATGCCTCTGACCCTTCAAGGCTCCAATGCCTTTTCTCTTCTTTTTATTTCTTCATGCTACTTCTCCATGGGCACTAACAACATCTCTACTGGTTATGCGGCTCAGCTGGGCTTCCTGCACTCCCAAGTACTGTTCCTCTTGGCGGCTCAGCTTCTTATTTTCCAGGCCAATTGTCTTTTGGATCCATAATTGTTTCTCTTCTCCATACTGGAGTCTTACTCTTTGGGGCTCCCTCCATTGACAGTCTCCAGAGCTGGCAAGCTAGCTTTTTAAAGGCCACTTGAGTGGGCAATATCTGACCACCCAATGTTGAACTTTCCTCCAATTCCATCAGGCAAAACTTCACACTTTATCAAGGTATAACCAAGAGTAGACACTTCATTTAACCCATTAATACCTGCTTTTCTCTTACCTGCCCCTTCTGGATTTCATTTACTGTGTGAGGGGAGTCCATTGATTGTCCATTGTCACGGCTAACTTTTCTCCTCCTACATTTGGACATGGCAAGCCACTGGAGGTTTTTAAGCAGGGAAATGGCATGCTCTTGTATGTTAGGTAATAAATCTGGCAGAAGGAGATTCAGGGAAACCAGCTAAGAGCCTATTGTATAATCTGGACTGTGCTGATGTCAAAGGAAATAGAAAGGAGAGGCCAGATTCAAGAAAGAGTACAGAACTAGAATTGACAGAGCTTCTAGGCTCATAGAGAGGCTGCGGTATCCAGCACCTTAATTTTGCAGGTGAAGGAACTGAGGCCCAATGGTTAAATGACTTATCAAGGTCACACAGGCAATAAGTGTCAGAGTTGGTACTCGAACCCACATCCTCCATTTCTATATCCTATGCTCTGTTTTGTGCTGTAGTCTGCTTAGCAATAGATTGGGTGGGGGTTGGTAGTGGCAAAACATAGTGCCATTAACAGGAAAGAGAAAGTCATAGGGAAAAGTGTGTGTTTGGGGGAAATTAATGCATCCAACTTGTCACTAATTGAATTCAAAGTTTTAATAGAAATTTAGGAGCTCCAAACCTGCATCTCAAATGCCTACAATACCTCTCTACCTGGATGTCCTATCAATACCTCAAATTCATAATGCCTAGAACCTACTCATATTCCTGGTTTCCCATCTTCTATGAGAGGTACCCAGAGATACCATGCTCCAAACCTTGGGGTATCTTTGATTCTCCCCTCTCCTTTGTCTCCTAGCAAGCCTTATTCACTCTATCTTTGCAACAGCTCCCACTTCCAAACCCTCTTCTCCACTCCTATCACAACTGGCCTAGGATATATCCCATTACTACAATAGCCTCCTCAAGGCTCTTACTCACTGCTGTTCTCCTCTCTCCAAGTCACTCTTCACATTCTGCCAGCTTAATATTCCTCATACACAGATCTGTTCACGTCCCTTCCCAGCTCAAAGCTCTTCAACGGCATCATATTGCTTCCTGAGGGTATGTGAAATCCTTATCCTCACGTTTAAGACCCTTCAAAATCTGGTGTTCTGCCATATTTCCAGCTTTATATCACCCTCTTCTGCCTGTACTCTATGATCCTCTGCTACACACACAGAAGCATTTATACTATGACTATATTCCAAAAACTAAGTTACTTCAGGTCCTCTCCTTGTTTTATAGATAAGGAAACTGAGACCTAGAGAGGTGAAATGATGTCTTCCATTTTCCGACCTCTATGTGTTTTCTCATAATTATCCCTATGCCTTGATGCCCTCCTTACTGTCTCTTCTCATTGAATTCCTGCTGATGCTTTAGATCCCTGCCCAAAGGCTATCTCCTTCATGAAACCATCCTGGCCTCTGGCCTCAGGCTGTATTATCTTTCTCCCCCAATCACTGACATAGAATTTGGTGCATACCACTTACACTCTTATTGTGTTACATTTTGTGGTTGTATCATATTCCCCTACTAGACAATGCTTAGGAGACTACGGACCATATCTTCCTTGATCATTGTATCTCTCCCAGCCCCTGACACATTGCTCTCCATATAGTGGTTACACAGTAATTGAAGATTTTCAATAGGCAGTTGGAAACAAAGGGCTAGAAACATAGGCCTGGAGCTTGAGAGAGATGTTGGGACTAGTGACGTGAATTTGGGAGTTATTCACATGGAGGTGCCAGTTGAAGCTGTGGAAATGAGTGAGATCACCAAGAGAGATCTGAGAAGGAGGCAGAGGACAAGTTTCAGGAAAGCCTACACGTAAAGGGTATCCACCATTTGGGGAAGTTTACAGTCTGTAGCTGGGGTGGGGGTGGTGTGAGGGAGGGTGCAGCATTGAGTGATACACTGTTTAGGAAGATTGTGTATTGTATATGGAGCTGTGTTCACTGTAGGGTATGTTTCTTTGTCATAGAAGAGTAGACAAAAATCTGACCTCAGAAACAGAAAGACTTGAATTCAAATGCTTCTGCTGATGCATAGTGGCTGTACAATTCAGGACAAGTCACAACCTCTTGATGTTTTAAGCATCTCAATCTAAGACTATGGTTTGCCAAGAAGATCCCAACCTGCACTGAGAGTTCCTTACCAGGAGTTCCTTATCCTAATAAAATCATACCTCTTACAATCCCCTGTATACTGTAGGGTTTATGTACAGTAGGTAGAGAAGCATACACTGGTGCCTTTATCATCATTCCTGGCGATTGGACACCTACCTACCATATGTGGGCCCAGTACTTGGCCCTGGGTCTTCTATCCCTGAAGATTTTGCAGTTTTGTTGGGAAGACAGGATATGGACATAATGGATGAATAATAATAAATACAAGATGGTGGATGTAAGATGTCCAATGAGTGACAAAGATCAGAAATGTTTCAAGACTTCAATGGATAGAGCCATCCTTCCTTGCCTTCTACCCTGATTGTAACTGAACCTTAATAGAAGGGTAGGACTAAGGCAGGCAGAAGGGCCAGTGTGGGCAAATGTGTGGAGGTAGGAATGTGTATGTTACATTTATGTAACAGATAGAATAATTTGGCCAGATCCAGGAGTAAGGGAGTAGTGGGAAATAAGAATAGAGGAGGAAAGTAAGTAGGGGACAAAAATCACCAAGGGCCTTCGAGGATAGGCGAAGGAAGTTAAGAACTTATTAGGTAGGTAACAGTGAACACTTGAAGGTCTTTGAAGGAGTAATGACTTGAGGCTGGAAAGGGGACACTATTTGGAAGACTATTCCGGTAGACTAGATATATCCCAATGAAAGCATTGACTAGGGTTATGGTGGGGGAATAGAAAGGAATGGACTTCAGAAATTTTTCAAAGAATAAATCACCAGAGCTTAGTGACTGGCTACATGAAGAATGGGGGGAGATGAAGAGAGAAGAGCCAAAGATGCCTCATTCATTCATTCAACAAATATTTAGCATGTCCATCAGTAGGGATACAGTCTTCTGAGGAGAGAACTCACTCTGTGGGTAGGATCAGGGGACAAGGGGGTATTTGAATAAGACAGTGAAGTAAGGAAGAGATTTCAGTAGACAGAGATGTGGAGGAGGGAGGCATCTGTTCCAGGCATGAGAGAAGACATAAACAAAAGCATTGAAGTGGGAGAGAGAAAAATGGAACAGAAACATAACCAACTGATGCTGTGCCTGAGCCAAAAACATGAAACTGTGGGCCCTCACCCCATCCTAATGGCATAGTGTGCTTGGGAGAGTAGATGCATATTTTACACATTTTCTGCATCCCTCAGCTTTGTGTACCCAAGGCATGTGCCTCAATTACTTCGCTCTTGTTATGGCTCTGGGATGGAGAGTAGTCTAGTTTGGCTGGAATGTAGAACCTGGGAAGAAGAATAGCGGAAGGTAAGGCTGGAAAGGTAGGTTTGAACCAGACTGCGGAAGACCTTTAACGCAACAAGAACATCTCCTTTGTTTACCAGGCAATGGGGAACCATAGAAAACATTTGAATAAATGAGCAGCATGATCAGAGTCCTGTACCAGAAAGATTCTTCAGGAAGCACTTTGGCAAATGGATGAGGGTGGGTGAATAGAAGCAGGAAAACCAGTTAGGAGGGGATTGGAGTAATCCAAGTGAGGAGAGCACTAACTAAGATTTGGAGCTTCAGTCAGGGGTTCTTAACCTTTTTCGAGTCATGGACCCCTTTGTCAGTCTGTTGAAATTTATCAACCCCTTCTCAGAATACTGTTTTTAAAGACATGAGAAAAAACACATTGGATTACAAAGGAAACCAATTATACTGAAATATAGTTATGAAAATATAAACAAAATTCACAGACTCCAAAGCAGGTGACTGGGAGAACAGGTGTACCATTGACAAACAAAGGGTGGAGGAGTTGGTTTTGGAAAAATGATGATGAATGTGGTTTTAGATGCATCCAGGTGGAAACATACATCAGACAGTTGGAGAGAGGTCAGGGCTGGAGATGTAGATTTATAAGATGCCTATGTAGATGAAGCCATGGGAGTCAATTAGATCCCTGAGGAAGTGTGTCTAAAAAGAACTGCAGAAGACTTAGGGTTAAGCTAATTTAAGGGTTGGAATAAGGAAGTAGATGTATTGAAAAGGTAGGAGTTTTATGGATCACAGGCTTAGAGCTGGACAGGACCTAAAAGACCTTCTAATCTGAAGTTCTTAACCTTTTCTGTCACGGGGCTCTTTGGCAGTCTGGTGAAGCCTATGGACCCTTGCTCAGAATAATGTTCTTAAATGCCTAAAATACACAGAATTACGATAGAGTCAAATATAATGAAATAAAGATATACTATTTTTCCCATCCAAGTTCATGGACCCCCTGAAATCTACTGATGGATCCCTTGGGAATCAGTGGATCCCAGGTATTAACCCCTGATCTAATCCAGCCTCTTTATTTTATGGAGAACCAGCAGAGTCAGGGGAGAATGTACCAAGAGCCAAGGGAAAAGAGGCTCTCCAGAAGGAGGGTGTGGCCACTGGTGCAGGACATTGCTGAGAGGCCTGGGAGGATGAGGACTGACAAAAGCCATTGGATTTGGCCATCAGGCCATTGGGGAGCTTGGAGTGAGCATTCGAGCAATATATGTGGGGTGGAAAGAGAGGTGGCTATACTCTCCTGTTCTGAGAAGAATATGCATTGTGTGGTGATGACTATATGTTATGTTAAGGGATGCATTGTGCCCTGGGAGAGAAGACATGCTATCTGGTAAAAACTGTTCTGAATGCTAGGGGGACGTGTCTCCTTTGGGTGAGATATAGACTGTGTAGACTGAGATGAAAGCTGTAAACACTACATGGAGGGTATATGCCGTGGGAGTGGATTTAGGCTGTGAAGATGGCTATAAACACAAGGATCTTTCCAATTAATTTCCTTACAACTTCCACCCTGCAGCCCCTCTTCTCAAACCCCACCTCTGCCATCCAGGGACACTGACCTTCTTTTAGCTCCTCCATCTTCTCTCTACCACCGCCCCCCCATATCTGGAATGGTTTCCTTCCTTGTTTCTACCTCCTGCTTTCCCTGGCTTTCTTCAAGTCCCACCTTCTAAAAGATTTTCCCAATCCCCCTTAATTCTAATGCCTTTCCTCTGTTGATTATATTCAATTTATTCTGTCTATATTTTGTACCTGGTTGTTTACATGTTGTCTCTCTTATTAGACTCTGAACTCCTTGAGGGCAGGGACTGTTTCTATGTTTCTTTGCATGCTCAGCACCTAGCCCAATTCCTGGGACATAGTAGGCACTTAATTCATGTTTAATGACCAACTCTAGGAGGCAGGGAAAGGTGTACTCTATGTGTGGGGATGTGAACCCTGGGGGATATGTGTTGTAGGGTGTACACTGTAGGAAAATACAGGCTGTGGGGCAAAAGTGCACTCTGCTGGGTGATACCCATCAGGTTACACTGCAGGGGATGTCTGCTATGGGGATGGGAACACTGAAGGGGGATGCCGCGTGGAGGAGGGCATATGTGTTATGCTGTGGGTGGGGATGTGAATATTGTATAATGGTAGGGCTGTGTGCTGTGTGTGGGGTTGTATGCTCTGTGTGTGTAGGTGTGTGTGTGTGTGTGTGTGTGCGCGTGCAAACTACGTTGGAGAATGTGATCCCTGTGTCTGGAGGGAGGTCTCACTTCCTGGGGAACACATGTTTCTGGGACAGGTGGATCTGTGAACACTGTTCTCTTTTCCCTTTGATCCCTCAAAGCCCACCACCCTGACCCCAGCCCCAAGCCAACCACCTCCTCCTTGTTTCAGGTTTTTCCTCAAGTTTTTCCTCAAATGCAACCAGAACTGCCTGAAGAATGCGGGCAATCCTAGAGACATGAGGCGCTTCCAGGTACCCACCCCCTCCCACTCCTGACCCAGCACTCCTTCTTACTCCCCCATCCCTACCCATGGTATCTGATGCAGTGAAGGATGGGGGTGGGGTGGGGGCTGAAGAGAACAGTGGCAAGGGACCAGAGTAAGGGGGCTTCTGAGGCTGGGATGGAGGGGACAGCTTGCAAAATTATCTTGGGAATCCAGAATGTTAAAGTGATCCCAGTGTTGGACCCTGGAGGCTCACAGCCTCCCTGTGCCCTGGGACTAAGCAGCCAGGCCCTTGAAGCCCCCAACACTGTCCCCGTCCCTGTCAGTTTTTCTGTTCATAGCTCTACATTTCCTAATGGGATTGAGTGATGGAGGCTTCCTCTCATTCCCTAAGCCCTTCCTCCTCTTCCCCAGGATCTCAGAGGGCTGGGAACCTGCCTCTGTCTCCCCTGGACTAAGACCTGAATGGACAGGGACTCCCCCCGGGGAAAAGGGGCCCTGGGTGGGGTCCTCTCAGCCATTTCTCCAGGTCTCCCCATTCCCAAGATCCCTAGCCCTGAGGGAGCTCATGGCCTGTGGAGGTGGAGGGGGGTGCTAGTGGGGGGTGGAGCAGCTCCTTCTCCCCTGGCTGCTGAGGCCTCATTAGGGCCCCACTTAAGGAGATGATAATTGTGACATTTTTACATGATTAACGACCCAGCTAATTTACATAGCGTGAGGCAGAGAGCAGCTGCCCGGTACCACCCTCCCCCCCCAACTCCCACCCCCCAGGGCGCTGAAGAGTTTGGGAGGGGAGCCCAGTTAGTGCCCCCCCTTTACCTTCCCAAAGGGTGGGGCCTGCCCACACCAGATCCAAAGGGCTCCAGGCCAGCCCTGGTGAAGAGGCTGGGCCCCAAGGCAAAGGTGGGGGGCAGGGAAAGATCTGCCAGGCTAAGGAGGGAGGCCAAGGGGCCTAGGTCTTATTTCTTCCTGCTCATTCCTACCTTCCTTTCCTTGGAGTGGGAGCAGGACTCTTTCTCTCTTTCCCCCTCCTCTGTCTCCTGGGCCTTGATCCCTGTTTGTGGGTCCAGGACCCCTCCCTCGAAGTCTACTTCAGATACCACCTGAGGGGTCTAAGGGGAATGAAGAGTCACTCTATGAAGCTGTTGCGCCTACCCTCTGCACAGAGGACCAGACATGCCAATTTAAAAATAGAAGTCCTCTTTCCCAATAACCTGGACCATTTGAGTTGTCCAAGACTTAATCAGAGCAAATGCAAAGTCCTTATTTCTATGGAGAGGGAAGGGAGGAGAAGGATTCCCAGCCCTGGGTTCAAGGTTGGCTGCATGGGTGAGGGGTCACAAGCATCCACGCATCCTCTCCTGTTTCTCTTTCAATCTGGTTGGTCACTTTGCCCACAGAACCGAAGGAGTGAAGTCAGGGAGTACTCAGAACCCAGGGGAGAGAGAGGTGGGGATAGGGGCTTCCTGCCCCCAGACAACAGTTGCAATCATGGAGATACCCAGGGTTCAAAGAAGCCAGCTAGAAGTCTGAAAGGCATGCCTTGGGGTACATTTGAGCTCTGCTTCTAAGCTGGCTTCTTAGCTTGTCATCCTAACCTCAGGATCAGAAGAGAGTATTCCTGACCTCTGGAAGTTCATAGTTCCTGCCCAGCCCCCATTCCCATACCCATGAATGTGGCCTCACTCCTCCAGTCCTGGCCTGGCCCTGTGTCCCCTGTACAGGTGGTGGTCTCCACGACCGTGAGCGTGGATGGGCACGTGCTTGCTGTGTCTGACAACATGTTTGTTCACAACAACTCCAAGCATGGCCGCCGTGCCCGCCGCCTTGACCCTTCAGAAGGTCAGGATTCTGCCATTTGGCACCCTTCCCTTGGCCAACCATGCCCCCTTCTCCCCTCCCAGGGAGAGCCCTATCCTCCACTCTTCCAGACCCACTCATCCTTTCTGTCACTAGGCCCTATTTTACCACCTACAGTTAGCGCCTTCAACCCAACTCCAGACCCAGTCCTGTCTCCCAGGTTCAACCATCTGGGGTACCCTTCCCCTTCCTCCATTCTCCCCCCATATCATCCCAACTGGGAGCAGCCCTGCTCTCCCCTTTCCTCTTGTTCCCATCCTGACCCCAGTTCCCCTGACCCACAGCAGCCACCCCCTGCATCAAGGCCATCAGCCCCAGCGAGGGCTGGACCACAGGGGGAGCCACTGTCATCGTCATCGGGGACAACTTCTTCGATGGTCTCCAGGTCGTCTTTGGAACCATGCTGGTGTGGAGTGAGGTGTGGAGCTGTAGACAGGAGGGCCGGGGGCAAGACAGGACAGGTTGGGACTGAGGGTGGCCACCTGTGTGTCAGTGGGACAGTCAACAAGACTGATGCTTATTTCTACGAAGACTGAGGGGCACTAATCCTCAAAACCAGAGTGGGCTTCAGTTTGGGATGGGGCTTCTCACTTTTCTTCTTTCTCTAGCTCTTGTTCCTAGCTAAGTCTGACTCCCTCTCTTCTCACAGCTGATCACACCCCACGCCATCAGGGTGCAGACCCCACCAAGGCACATCCCTGGAGTGGTCGAAGTGACCCTATCCTACAAGTCCAAGCAGTTCTGCAAAGGGGCCCCTGGCCGCTTCGTCTACACGGGTAATGAATCGGGCTGCTCTTACTCTTGCTAAATGAGGCAGGTGGCATGCCACCTTTCTCTGGTAAAGCAGGGTGGGTCAGAAGGGAAAGGAGTGTATGCCATAGGGATCCTGCAGTGGCCACTCTGAACAATTACAGGTTCAGTCTCATATAACAGTCTGTGATCTCTTCCAAGGAATTCACCCCTTCTGCTTGTCCACTTGCTCTCATTGTTACTCGTAGCTCTCCTGCCCCCCCCCCCCACCAAAGCCTTCATTCACTTCCATCCCAAATGCTCCAAGAAAGAGTTGCCTCTCTCATTCTGAAAGGTTCTTCTGTCTGCCATGCTTTGAGCTCATCCCAAGTTCTTTGTACTGCAGAATTCCTTAGTCTCTCTCTTCTCTCGGGTTCTCTCCATTCAGTTTAGAAGCAAGAGTGAGTTTCATCTACCTAGTTTGAGAAAGTCAGCATTAAACCATGGTATCCCAATCACCATCCAGTACCTAGGCCAGTGCTTGTCCCTGTCACAGCTGCATTTCCTGAACTTGAGGACAGTCACCCTAAACGTCCATTTTCACTCCTCCCCCATTCAATCAATGAATAAGCATTTGTTTAATGCTTCCTGTCGGTCAGGAACTGAGCAGAAACACGCAAATCAATCCCTGCCCTCAAGAAGGTTACGTTCTAATGAGAAAGACACCATGGAAATAAGAAGGCACATACGAGGGACATACAGAGTAGAAGGAAAGTAACCTTTGCGTTCACTTCCTCAAAGGAAGAGCTCAGGCTCCCGGCCAAACCCAATGGCCCCTGTCTTGACCTGTCGCTATTTCTCTCAGTTGTCTTTGACATTATGTAGCATCCTCACACTCAGACTCTGACATCATACTTTCTTCATTCTCATTCCTTCCTGCTCTTTTCTCTCTAGTCTCTCACTGTCAGCCTCTCATTTTAGTGGAAAAAATACTGAATTTGGATTCAAAGAATATGGACTCGAAGCCAGCTCTGCTGCTTACTACCTGTGTGATGGGTTAGACTGTTGGCCTCAAAGGCCACTCTAAATTTCCACTCTAAATTGATCATTCTATGAACACTCATCTCTGGGCTAATTATTCCCAAATCTGCCTCTCAAGAAATCAAGTCAACAGATATTTATTAAACACCTGCTGTATGCATGGGCACTCTGCTGGGTGCTAGAGGAGGAAAAAGTTTATATAAGACCCAATGCCTACCCTCAAAGAGCCCACAGTCAAGTATGGGCATAAGACACTAATAGAGATAGCTATAATATATAACAATCTAGGATAAGTCTGTTAGAGAGGCAACCCAAGTTACAATACAAACATTGTACAAAATTATAACACAAATATTGTACAAAGGTATAATACAAATATTATACAAAGTTACAATACAAAAATTGTCTTTGAAGAAACTCTTAATCCTTAGTTGGTGCCAAAATCCCATCCCAATTATGGTGTAAATGACAGTTTAGTTATTTCCCCTCCCCTTCTCCAAAAGGAACTGTCTCTGCTCTTTTCCCAGCTCCCTCCCTTTTCTCCCACAGTGGGAACCAGGTTCCTTCCCTGCTCTCCTGGGAAGGGATCCAGAGTGGGTAGGGACCCATTCTATTCAGCTTCTCCTGATGCCTGACAGATTCAGGGTTGGATAAGAGGCATTTTTGGAAAAACTTGACTGGTCCCTTCAGTTCTCCCTGGTGGGGATGTCCTGGGACAGTTGGAAGATGGGGAGTACAGCATTGATTTCTGAGTGTGAATACTCTGTACATAGATGAATACACACATTCTGTGAATATATTCTCCGTGTACCGAGCTGCCCCTAGAGTGCTTGGTTCGGGAGGCTAAGAACTTGAAGACTGGGAGGAGGGAGGGGACATCTCTCCCTGTCCCTTTAGGGATACTCCTCCCCCACACTGTTCTCCCCCCCACCTCCCCCAAGCTCTCAATGAGCCAACCATCGACTACGGCTTCCAGAGGCTGCAGAAGGTGATACCACGACATCCTGGAGACCCTGAGCGGCTTCCTAAGGTACAGGATAAGAGGGGCCAGACTGGAAACTACCCTCAGGGCCTGTAAAGAGGTCAGAGGACAGAGTGGGGCTGGATGGGGGTTGTGTTTGGTTGGACGTAAAAGCAGAAAGAGGGGCTGAGGGGTAGGAATGGAGGAAATGGGGATTCTTGACACTTTGCCCATGGGATTGTACCTCCTTTGGGCTGATCCTCCCTCCCCCATCCCATCCCTAGGAAGTGCTATTGAAAAGGGCAGCTGACCTGGTGGAGGCTCTGTATGGAATGCCACATAGTAACCAGGTAATAACCCTACCTAAGGCTTTTAGCCTCCTTCCAAGAACCTTCCAACAACCTGGTTCCCCACTTGCCCCATTCCCTACCTTCCCTAGGCTTTCTGACACAGTGGCAAAAGGGCTGGGCTTGAATCCTGGCTCTTCCACTTGCTACCTGTGTGACCTCAGACAGGTGACTTTACTTCCCTGGGCCTTAGTTTCCTCATTTGTAAAGTGAAAGGGTGGGAGTAGCTGACTCCTAAGGTCGTCTGCAGCTCCCAATTTATCATTTATGCTCCTATTTATCCCTCTCCCAACTTGCTGGTTGCTTGTGTGTCCCCTTCCTCTCCTTCCCTCTTGTCATCCCTCCCAAGGGCTGGTGGGGGTGTAGGGGTTGGGGGCCAGCCCTGCCTTTGCCTCCCTAGGATCTCATCATAAAGCGGGCAGCAGACATTGCAGAAGCACTCTACAGTGTCCCACGCACCCCCTCCCAACTTGGCTCCCTGGCCCCAGGCCATCCCCACACAGCCATGATGGGCATCAATTCCTTTGGGAGCCAGCTGGCAGTCAACATTGGAGACTCCACCCAGGGGGCCGAACAAGGTGGGTCTGCCCTTCCCCATACTGTCTCCTACCCTGCTCACTCTTGTACCATGCTTTGTCCTGTCCCTCTCTTATCCCCCCATCTCCTATACACCCACCCTCTCCCACTATGCCTGGTATCTCCCTCTGCCCATCAGTGCCCTGGGGCTCTTCCAAGTTCCCCAGTGGATCCCACCTGACTTGTTCTTTCTGGCTAGGTTACTCTCGGAATACCAGCAGTGTGTCTCCTCGGGGCTACGTGCCTAGCTCCACCCCCCAGCAGAGCAGCTACAGCAGCATCACGTCCAGCATCAACGGCTATGGGGCCACTGGCATGGCTGGCCTTGGGGTGCCCAGCTCCCCCAGCTTCCTCAACGGCTCCACTGCAAATTCACCCTATGCCAGTGAGTTTCTATGGCGGGTAGGACTCGGGCATGGGAAAGTCTTAGTATGCACTGCTGCCAGTCATCTGCAAAACAAGGGGGTTGAATTCAGTGACCTCTAAGGTTTCCCCTGGCTTGCTCTGACTCTCTGCTATGGTGCCCTGTTGGGTGGGATACTCTATCAAGCCAGCGCTTGATGGATGACAGAGTCCTGGAGGCAATAGAAGGCTAGTTGTTGGGATAAAAGACCCCATCTGAGTAGTGCAGGCCACCTTTCCTTCCTAGAGTTCCCCCACCCAGCTCTTCCTAGTCACTCCATCAGTGCCTAAACCATTGCTCCAGCCTACATCAAGGACATACACATATCCATACACACAATATGTGTACACACATACACACATATACATGCACGTATACATACACACATGCATATATACACATACATGTATGTGTGTACAATATATCCATTTCCCCTTATCTTATGTACATATATGTGTACGTGTATGCAAATCCCCCAGTGTTCATCCTATGAACTCAGAGAAAGGCAACTTCCCACGTCAGAGGTGAGTAGTTCAGGATTCAGAAGTATATTCCTCTTCAGCTGCCCCATCACTGAAAACCACTGCCCTAAGCAAGACTGGTTCAAGAAGATGATGGCTTCCGGGCATTTCTGAGCCCCAGGGAGAGGGTCAAGAGAGTCAATGCTTCAGACAGGGCATCACTGTAACTGCCCATCTCTCAAACCCTCTCAGCCCTTCTTCCTCTCCAGCCTCCCATACCCCCAAGATTTTGTCTTCTGCCCCCTCTGGAGGACTACAGGAGATCATATATTACACATTTCTAACACGGCACCAAAGATTCCCTCCTTGGACATCAATCCCATGCCCCATTTTGCTCCCTACTGCTTAGACTTTGTCCTTTTCCGTTTTCTTTCTATCCTGTTTGCCTCTGGCTGTCCCTTCCTTTTTCTTTTCTGATCCTTCCCTTCCCACAGGTCCACAGGCCCTTTATTCGTGTCTTAGCAGCCCTCCTCCTGTATTGCCTTCAGATCTTTTTCTTTAAGGCCTAGAGTTTCCTGGCTCTGTCATCCTGCACACAGCACCATGGGCCCCATCAGCAGACTTTCCCTCCCACCCTCTCTTCCTTCTTTCATTCTCTCCTCCTCCCTCCCTCTTCCCATCCCTCTTTCTCTCTCCTCCTTTCTCTGCTCTCCTTGTGGGATTCAGCCACCCCTGTGCTATGCAGCACATGCCGTGTTATGCTTGTTTGTGGATGATGCTTGGATGGCAGGAAATCTTCGCATGACCTATTTGCCATCATTGGCATCCTCCTACCTCCAGTTTACGTTTGCATTTCTTACTAGAAAGCCTCAGGCCCCCTCTGCCTCTGAGGACCTCTGGCTTCACCTCCCACCTGCTGATTCTTGGTAAACCCCTTCCCACATCTCCGTGGATCTGTTCCCAGGCTTTTCACAGTGGCAGGAAAGATGAAAAACTCTCTCTCCTTTTATTTCCACTTTCTGGCTGAGCTCAGAACCACAAGAGGGGAAACAATTTCATTGTGGGAATTCCCAGGTCTCATCCTTCTAACACCCACACATCTGGCAACTGGCTTTAGCCTCGTTTGCTCTGGTACACACACAGCCAGGAAACCGCATGGGCTCGGTAAGTCACTGCCAGAAGGGTGACAGCTCAGCATTTCGCCAGCATTTTAAGGTTTCTAAAGCACTATCCTCAAAACATGCCTTCCCGTGGGGTTCTACCATTACCGTTTTACAGTAGAAGAAAGTAAGGCTTGGAAGTAAACTTACTTGCTCAGGTTCCTATAATTAGTGAATGTGGGTGTTGGGATTTGAACACTGGCCTCCTGACTGCCAGTCCAGCCCTATTGTCACTTCATGGAGCTCCCGAAAAATGGCTCCTCCCCTCACTGTCAGGAAATGCTTCCTGGTATCTAGCCTAAATCCATCCTCCTCCAGTTTGAGCTCTTTTCAGGTGATTGAGTGGTTTCTCCTTGGACATGCTGGGGACTCCCATGGATTTAGCTCTGTTGATCCTGTCCCCTGCATAGAGTAACTACCTCTCATCTTTGTGTTTAGCTCAACCTTGGCTAGAATCCTGAAATCCCCAAGCCTAGACCCCTAGGGGAGCCCCACCCCATGCTGCCAAGTGACCTAGGACTTCCTCTCAGAGGAGCATTGCTGGGACCCAGTTCTGCTAGTACAGGAGACATCCCCTTGGACCTAAACCCTCTAGGTGTCTGGGACTGATTTCTCAAACTCACCCTCAACAAGTTCCTAATATCACAGGAAAGGTGGTCTTCTTGCATTATGGGGAGGCAGATGGCTCTGCTCAGTTTTCACTGGAAGCCAGCAACCATGAAACTTCCCATCTGGCTGGCATCCCGTTCACTGATATTTAGCTCTTACTTTCCCCCTCACCCTCACTTGCCATTAGGCTCATCATCCTTTCATCTCTCTGTTGTCTGGCTAGTGCTGCCATCTTGGTCCCCAGCTCGTCTTTGCCCTTGGCCCTCTCTCTCGACTGGCTTCTCCCAGTGGCCGTGCTGGTCCCAAGTAGAGCTTGGCTCAGCCTGTTAATGAAATCTATACCATTCTGGCTGGAGCTGCTGAATAGTCACCAGCGTTCTTTCTTTTGCTGAAGACATGACCCAAACTTTGCCTGCCAGACCTGGCTCTGACCCTAGTAACTAAAATCAGCAGGTGTCTGTAGGCCCCAGAAAGGCCCTGGAGGGTATGAGAAGCCATAGGCCCTTGCAGCCCCTACTCAAGACTTACAACTCCAGACTTCCCTCTTGGTTCTAACCTCAGCTGCCAAAATTGCCATGGAAAATGACACATCCCCAGGAGGTCAACCAAAAAGAAATGTGATAATGGACATTGGACCTGGCTTCCTAGCTGGGTCTTTCAGAGTCTCAGTGTTTGGAGGACCCTTGGGTGTGTATTGTCTCCAAAAGTAGACAGCTGGGGTAAATTTGTTAGCAGGTGAAAACTGCTGAATTCGATTGGGTTCATAAAAACATTTATTAAACACCTGCTGAATGCTAAGCACCATTCTAGTCACTGGTGATAGAAAGACAAAAAAAATGACAGTCCCTGCCCTCAAGGAGCTTACGTTCTACCAGTTAATCATATGTATCTGTAGAGTCTATATCTTTGGGAAGGCAGATTTAGCTCCATAATGAGGAGAAATTTCCTAACAATCAGCTGTTCTGAATGGAAGGAGCTGCTTCGATAGTGAGCTCTCTGTCATAGAAGGTATACAAGTGGAGGCTGGATAAACACTTACTAGGATGTTCTAGAAGGGATACCTGTTCAGGTATAGGTTGAACTGGGTGACTTCTGGGGGAGATTCTATGATTCTATAAAAACTGTCCAAAGCTCTGACTCCTTCCCACCTCCATTTCCTTTCTCCAGTAACCCTAACCAAGGCCCCTTGATTTCAGATCAGGCTTTATCAGTGTTAGAATCTTCCAAACCATCTCTAGCTGATTCTGCTCAGATGCGAGATGGGTATCCTGGGCCCCTCTTCCTCAGTACCAAAGATACCTTTGGCCTAGATTCTGTAACACTGACGTGGTCTGTTCTCCCTAGCCCTGACTCTTAGTCTCTTCTACCAACACTGAACCCTAACCTCTAACCTTTGACCCCAGTTTTCTACCCTGCTTTGCATATAGCTGATTGGCAATGGGCTGGGGCTGGGTGAGGAATGTTTTCTACTGGGCAGGTGAGACCCAGAAAGGGAAGGAAGGGGATAGGGATGGATAGAATGGAAGCACAATGAACAGAGCCCAGGGAGAGTGGGAGAAGGTGGACGATGGAGAGAATCTGATGGGAGATCAGCCTTGGACATGGGCCTTAGAGCATTTTCCATTGAATCTAGTTGGGAAGAGAACAGCCACAGGGAGATTTGGGCAACACTACCTCTATTCCTCATGACCAGGAACTGCAGAAGATGGTTCTGAAGAAGGGGAAGAGTTGGGAGAAGGACCCCAATCCTTCAGGTCCCACCAAGTCCAAGGGTAAAAAAACTCACTCTGCCCCCAAGCTCTTCTTCTTCACTCTGTGCCACCTCCCTCAGCCTTAGTGACTCAGCACCAACCAAGCTGATTCAAACCTGTGCTTGACTGTAATCTGGCCTAACCCCATTGCTAACCACTCAGTGTAATCAGATGGATTGAGTCCCTACTATGTGCAAAACCCTGAATGGTGAAAACAAGACAATCGAATTTATAGGTGCCTGGCTTGTTGGTCAGTGGTTAACAGGCTTGAACATGGATCCCAACTTGTGCCATCTCAGGCAGATAGCCTTGCACATGCTCTCCTCCCTCCTTGTGATCATTTTCAGTGGTTTTATCCAACCCAATAAAAGTGATATTTGAGAAGGATTATCCTGGCATCCCTGTAGAGGACTGACTAGACCTGGAATAAGAAGGAGGCAGCAAGACCAATTAGGAAGCTATTGATTTTCATTGGTCCAGGCATGAAATAATGGGACCCAGAAAAGGTTGGCGACAAAGGGAATGGAAGGGATGGAGATGTGAAACCTTGGAGGGAGAATCAGTAGGACTTGGTGACTGACAGGATAGAAAAGATGATGAAGCAGGAAGAGTCCAAAAGTACACTGAGACCTTCAGGCCTATGAAGGATGGCAGGGCTGGTGCCAGAAATGAGACAGTCCAAGGAGCCATTCTGCAGAGGAAAGAAGATGATGCTCTGGGCCTGCTGAATTACTGGTGATGATAGAGAACTCTTAAGGGACAACTGGATAAAAGAGAATTTAACCCCACCTCCCATCTTAACCACTGATCACTCCAGCCCTAACTTGAATTTCACCAAATACTGATGGTGATTTCACCCTCGTCTGATTCTAAGGTAAGACAGGGGAACGGGAACAAACATTTATTTTGGAGCCAATTATGACCAAGGAGGACGGACTTGTTGGTGAAGTGGAAACCACTGTAACTTTTGGAGAGAGTGACCACATTGTGTTTGTTTGTGATAGCTAAGGAGGAGAATGTTGTTCTTAGGCCAATATAATCACAGTCTTTAGAAGGGATTATATTATAGTGTTCATAGGGAGGGATAGGAAGCATCTCAAGCTCTGAGATTCTGAAAAGGAAGTTGACTTAAGAGGAATAAGTGGACCTTATGAACAAAATCCTGCCTATACAAATTTGAATGATTCCAATAAGGAAAAAAAGCGTGAGAGAACTGTCTAAATACATCTTTGTGACTGCACAAGGTAGTAATCCAATGAATTCAGATTTTAAAGGGTCCTGAAGTAAACAGAGCGCTAGGCTTGGAATCAGGAAGACCTGTGTTCAAAGCCCTCTTCCAACACAATCTGACCTCGGTCAAATCACTTAACCTTTCTGTGCCTCAGCTTCCCCATCTTTAGAAAGAAGGAGCTGAATGTTATGGTGTCTTCCATCTGTGACCTTCCGATAAAATGGAATTGAGTCAAGGGTGAAGGCAAAAGAGAGTCATGGTCTTGTGAGAAGAGCTCCAAGGAGATCTAAAGTCTGGAATAAGCGGAGATTTGGGGAGCACAAATGCTACGGAGGACATGTCTTAAAGCGACTATGGATGAACAATGAAGACATAGCCCTGGTGAAGGGGATGAAGACAGAGGATAGAAAAGACAAGCCAGAATTACTCCATTTCTGTTCTACTTCTGCATTCCCTGCCAAGGAGAATGATTTTCAGAACATAAAGGATAGGAAAAAATAGTTCAAAGAGAAATGAAATCCGGATAATGAAGGAAATAGCAAGGCCGTACCTCTCTGCCCTCACTCAACTAGTTCAATTCACCAGGATGAATTATAATAATAGCTGACATATATAATGGCTTCGGGTGTGTAAGGCACTTTACGTGATCTCTTTGATGATCGAGACAAACATATGTAGTGTACAGTACAGCGGCATGCTGGTAAATGTTTAACAACCAGCTCTCTTGGAGGGAAAGGTGCCACCACATGCTTTTGAGTTGAATCTGTATTATTAATATTTTTCTGCCATGGTTTTTCTTTTGTTGTTGTTTTCAGTTGTGTTTGACTTTGTGACCCTATTTGGGGTTTTCTTGGCAGAGATACTAGAGTGGTTTGCCATTTCCTTCTCCAGCTCATTTTACAGATGAGGAAACTGAGGCAAACAGGATTAAGTGAATTGCCCAGGGTCACACAGCTGAGGCCAGATTTGAACTCTGGAAGATGAGTCTTTCTGACGCCAGTGCTCTATCCACTGCACCACCCGGCTGCCTGAGATACTGTCAGTTCAGCAGTATTTGAAAGATCACAAACTTAATTGCCAGAGAACTGGAGAAGGGCAAAAATAGCCTGATATTTTTTTAAAAGGGGAAAAGCTGAGTCCCATAAACCATGAGCTGGTGACCCAGCAGTTGATTCTTAGTAAAATTTGTATTAGAATGTCATATTATCTTTGTTGAATAATTCATGAATTATTCATGAAAAGGGCAGCTCTGATATGACAAATCAGCATGGATTTGTTAAGAAGAAATCCTGGCCAACTAAAGTCATTATCTTCTTTGACTAGACCAGTGTATTTGGAGGATGTTATAGATAACAATTTACCTGGATTTCAGTATGTGACAGTTTCTCAAGATAACCTTGTGGACCGGGTTAGAAAAATGTAAAATTGTGCAGATTCCTAACTGGCTAAATCCAGAGTTCGGATAAATGAAGTGCTGTCAGCCAGGAGGGAAGTCACTAGTGGTGTGCCCCAGGCCTCTTGTTTTCTGTTTTAAATTTGCCTCAGGGACTTAGAGGAAGGTGTGGGTAACCTGTTCTTTCAAGTTTTCAGATAGCTTGAATCTGAAAGGGAGAATTACCCCATTGGGTAACTTAATTAGGGTCCAGAAAAGGTTGGGTAATGGGCTGAATGCAAGAAAATGAAGTTTACTTGGGATAAATGTAAAATCTTGCTCTTAGGGTTCACAAAATCATCTGTCCAAATATAGCATTCAATTCACCAATCATTTATTAAGTGCCTATTATATACAAGGGGCAGTTCTATGAAACAGTCCTTGCCCTAGAGGACTACATATGTAGATATAGATATAGATATAGATATAGATATAGATATATTCTTCTGGGGGAAAAGGAGAGAATATACCAGGAGTCCATATGTGGCCTTAAGGCTACAGATTCCTCTCCCCTGGAATATACCATGTACTTAGATAAGAAAGAAGATGGTAATTTGAGACCTCAGAGATCACCAACAACTGTAGACAGGGAAAACTTCAAAGAAGAGGTGGTGTCTCTTCTTGAAGAAGATAGAGGGGAGGAAGGAGCATCTTGCAGTGATAGGAGATGGTCTGTGTGAACACACAGAGGCAGAAGATGGGATATCAGACATTTTGGGAAACAGCTAGTATTCCAGTTTGGCTAGAATATTGAATACACAAAGGGGAATACAATGAGGTAAGATTGGAAGGATAGGTTGGAACTTAATTGTACAGCAATGTAAATGATGAGGGGGTTGTATTTGTTCACAGTGGCAAGAGAGAGTTATTGAAGTTTTATTTTTAGCAGACAATGGGCAGGAGTGAAGGAGACAGCATTTATTAAGTAAACAGTGGGGATAAAAATGCAAAAGTGGAGACAGTCATCCTCTCAGAGAGCTTATGTTCTAAGGTGGGGGGAGCAACTGTTATACAGAAGTGGTAGCCAAGGAGCTGCGTTTTGGTTTGGAGGAGAGTGAGTGGACCGTAATGGTAGAAATTGGCATGCTGTTTCTTGTAGCACCACTGGTTTTAATTATGATTCCAGAACTGGAAAGAGGTGGTGGTGATGGTGGTGAAGCTGGCTATAATATAGGGTGACAGCTGGAGCCACTTGGATAGAGAGGTCCTTGCCAATCAGGATATGTTCAGATCTGTGCCTCAGGAAGATTATTTTGACAGTTGTGTGGAGGGTAGATTGGAGAAGAGACTGGAAGCAGGGAGACCTATTCAGTTATTCCGATAGTCCCAGATTAGATTGGATGGGGGCCTAAAGGATGGTGGCCATGTAAGCAGAGAGTGAGGAATGAGTCAAGTATGATTCCCAGGTTACAAACCTGGGTGACTGAGAAGAAGGAAGTAGAAACAGAAGTTTGAAAGATGGGAGGGGTGTGTGTGTGTGTGTGTATGTGTGTGTGTGATGAGTTGTGTTTGCACAGGTTGAGTTGGAGTTGCAGAGAGGGATGTGTGTGTGTGTGTGTGTGTGTGTGTGTGTGTATGATGAGTTGTGTTTGCACAGGTTAGGTTGCAGTTGCAGGCAGACCTACCAGGTGGAGACGTCTAGCTCACAGTTGGCTGAAGGGGAAAGCAAGGCTAAACAGTTCAAGTGAAAAAGCCCCGGGGACATGAGTGCGTCAGCTGGGATGCTGCAGCCAATGAGGCAGAGATGATTATTTAGAGAGAAAGAGAATCCAGGATCAGAAAGGCCACTGAAATCTGCACAAGGCAGACCAGGGGCTCCTGGGACACCGTGCCCAGTTCTGGGTGTGTCGCCTTTGGAGGACATCGATAAAGCAGAGTGTGTGCAAAGAAGCACCCGAGATGGTGAGGGAGCTCAGAGCCATGTCTGAAGATCAAGGGAAGGAACCAGCAGCATTTAGCCTGAAGAAAAGGCTTTGGAGGGAAATTGGAGCGCTGCCTTTAAATATCTGAAGGGCTCTCCCAGGGGAAAGGGCCTGGACATGTTCTATTTAGCTCTAGAGGGGCAGAACTAGGAACGATGGAGGGGTGGGGTGGGGGGGAGGTCATCTAGAGGGGAAGATTTCTGTGGCATAGAAGGGGAAATGGTCTAGAAAGTATTGTTGTGAGAGTGACCTGCCTAGGAAGTGTATGCTTATGTAGGGGCTGGCCGAGGTGACTTCTGAGGGCTCTGGCAACACTGAGCTTTCGTGATTCTTCCCTGTCTGTTGACTCTGCCATTCCTAACCTCTGATGTTATGAGCTGCTCAGAATCCTATTAGCGCCTAAACCCAACAACGACCCTGTCTAGTGCCACCTTCCCATCATTCCTTCTCCCTAAGCTTCTCTCTTTTTTAAAGCCAACGGTTCACCTGGGCCAGATCCCTGAGCCTGATTCCAACCCTCACCCTGAGCCCAACCTTGTTTCAGCTCCGGCTCTAGGAAAGCATCCTGTTCGTGCTTAGCCCCCCTTCCTGGGAAGGCTTAGGCTGCTCTGGACCTCACCAGTCTGGACCGGTCTTGGGTCCCTCTGGACTCAGACCTGGCTATGATCCCAGTCCCTCAGCAGGGTGAGGTTCTTGCAGCCTCTTCCACACCCAAGCTACTGTTGTCAGGACGTGAAAGCTGAATCACTAATTCTGCCATGTGCCCCAAAGTTGTTAGAGAAGCCTGTGGCTGCTGAGCTAATCGATGGAGCCTGAGGAGACTCATCAGATCAGGCCTAGGGAATCAGGGCTCTTCCAGATTCTGCCAAACTCTAGAAAGTTTCATTTTCTTGACTCTGGTAGAAGCCAGAGTGGCGCAGCCCTTTCCTCTCCGCTCCCTACCCCAGGGGTACCTCAGAGAAGGAGGGTGGCCGCAGCAGCAGGTGCCCAGCAGGCTCCCACCCCGGACGCTCTCTATAGTGCTGTTTCCCTGTTGTGTCTCCTGCGCCACTCCTGCTCCCCACCCCCACCCCCACCCCGGAGTCATGCCCTCCAGCCCTCCCCTCGCTGCAGCTTCATCCATCTCCCTCCCGGCTGCCGCCCCCACCACCAGCGTCTTCTCCTTCTCGCCGGTCAACATGATCTCTGCCGTCAAGCAGAAGAGCGCCTTCGCCCCTGTGGTGCGCCCGCCTGGTTCCCCGCCCCCTGCCTGCACCAGCACTAATGGCAGCGCCCTGCAAGGTGAGTCAGCTCCCTTCCACCAAAAGAGATATCCATGGTGGAGAAAGGGCTGAGCTAGCTGAGGGTGTTCACTGGCAGTTCTCAACTGAAGGCGTTGGCCCTTGGCAGTGACCAGCTCACTAGGGTGGGTTCACTGTTCTCCTAACCCTCTGATCGGTGGTATGAAAATGTGGGCACCAGCTGGCTTCTACTGGGAAAGTTGACTGGGACCAGGGTCCTACCTCACCCCACCTTCTCTCTAGGTAGCATGTTGTCTCACACCACCAGTAGGTAGGGTAGAAGGGAGAAGTAAACATGCCTATAAATGATAGTTGAATGAATAAATGTTGACCCACTAGTCCTGCAGCTTCTCAGAGTTGACAGGCATTTCAGTCCTGGGTGGCCATCCTGAAGGCCAGTTCCTAGGTCCTAGGGTGAAGGAGGTGCCCTGCTCACTGAGGCCGTCTATGGCCAGGATTAAGCACAGCCCAGAAAACAGAGCCCTAAGTCCTACCTAGAGAAGATCTTGGATCATAACTCCTATTGAGCCTGGCCTCTGTAGAGGGAGAACCTGGAGAGGGGAATCCTAGTTGTAGTGACCTTTGAGTGGCCATCTTGGGTGAACTGGGCCATCAGCAGAACAAAATCTAATACCAGGATTAGGCAAACACCTGTTAAAGAATGGGGTCCCCTCCCTGGTGGGTGTGAGAGAATGATGTCAGTTCCCACCATCTTTGTCATGTGGATTGTCCTTTATGCTTTTCAAAGCGCTTTCCCAGGTGTTAGTTAAGTTTGAGCCTCACAGAAGCCCAGTCTCCTCTCTGAGAAGTACCAGGGGTGGGGCAGTGGAAAGGGAGCCTTGGGTTTATATCTCAGCTCTGACACTGTGGCTGGGTTCGAGTTTTCTCATTTCATTCATTCTCAGTTGGACTAACCATGGGGGAGTAAGACCTACCTCACAGGGTTGTTGTGAGGAAAGCGCTTTGTAAACCTTAAAGCATTATAGAAATTTGGGTGATTACTAATATAAAGTGATGGACTGTGAAGACGAGGGGGGAAAACAGATGTGATTCAGCATCTAGATTCCACCCACAATCTTGAGACATCTGGCAGTTGCGTAGCAGTGGGGGAGCGGTGCTCGCAGCTGATTGGTGTCTGGTGTCAGCCTGGGACTGGGCACAGAAGGTCCCCTCAGGGCTTGGTCCTGGAGCCAGAGCCTTGGTGTATGCTCACGGCGATGGGACCCAGGCAAAGGATCAAAGAATCTGTTCATCGGATCCACAGATGACACTGAGCTGAGGAGGCAGGGGCAGAAACAATTCAATTTAACAAACACTTAGGAATGTTTGTGAAAGGCCCTACCACAGACCATGAAGAAGTTTCCCAGTGCCCTGACAATGTTAGAGAGAAGCTGGGTCAGAACTGGGATAAAGGTTCCAGAGTTAAAAGTGGACACAGGCAGAGAGGCCTGAGGTTGAGCAAGGGGTCAGAGATGGCCCACAGCAGTAGGAACAGAAGGAAATTTTTTTCTAAAGTCAGGAGTCTTTCTTGGCCTCAACCACAGTTTTTTTAAGACCCTGTCTGACTGTTATCTTCACATGTAGGACATGAAGAGACGCAGAGGTTAGAAGAAATGAACAGAAATGTTAAATACTTCAGAGAACAAGACCTGAGGGATCCTGGGAGGAGAACAGGCTAGGTCCCAGTATTTCTGACCGTTCATTGTATCTCAGGGTAAATGAGAAGAGGTTTTGTTAGACACAAGGAGTAACTTTCCTTGTGTAACAATGATCAGGAGAGGGTGTAGCATGTGTGAGTTTGAGAGTTCTGGATGCTAGGCTCCTAGCCCTTGTTTGCCTGGGGCGGGGTGGTTCTATTATGGCCCTTGGTCTGCTCTGTTGCTTCCCCCTCCTGATGTAAGACCACCTTCACCAGACCCCTTCAAGCCCAATTTGGCTGGTTCTCAGCCTGGGAAAGCTGCAGGTTCCTTGATGCCCACAGCCTGAGGGAGCCAGGCCTCTCCATGCCAGGGGTGGGGAGGCTCCAGAGAAAACCTTGCAAAGGACCCAGTCTTGAACCCAGGGGCCTTGGTGGTGAGGCCAGGTGGCCTGTGGGAAAAACCCCTCCAGGGCTCATGGGAATGGGTCTGGCTAGTGGCTGTGCCCCTGGGGCAATGCACTAGTCCAACCTTGGTCCACACTGGTTTCATTCCCAGTGAAGGCAGGACGGTGAACTTTGGGGGAGGGAGGTATGGAAATCACGGAGGGAGTGGGAGGGATGGCTTTTAGCTGCTGCTCCCTCTAGCCACTCATCTTGCCCTTCTCCATCTCTCCTTCCTGACTTTCCCTTTCCTTCCCCCCTGGATCCCTGCTGTGACTCCCTGCTTCTCTCCCTGCCCATCGGTGCCTCACTCCTCTGTCCTCTGCTTGCCCCCCTCCATCCTCCTCCTTCTGGACACAGACCCAGCTTTTGAGGACTCGGACAAGTTCCATTCCCCCCCTGGGACCCTACAGGGACTGGCCTACTCCTAAGCACAGTATGTGTCCTGCAGCCCAGCCTGGAGGGTCCCACTCTGTCTCCGTCTCTGTTGCTGTCCTTGTCTGTTCTCTCCTCTGCCCTTGGAGCCTGGCACTGTCTTCCAGGGATTGTTGGTTGTGAGGCGCCCCCCCCATAAGGTTGAGGACTGGCCGGGGTGGGGGCAGGGGCTCAGGTTTTCTTGTGCTGTCCCCCAATGTCCTGGCCATTCAGCCAGCCTATTGTCCTGCCCATCCCCTCCCCCCTCTCCCAGATGGGACTGAGCAAAGAACAGAAATTGGACAAGATGTTTGGGGAGGTAAGAAGGGGGAGAGGGGAGTAGTGGAGCTACAGGAGGACCCCCTGCTTTCTTGGACTCTTCTCTCCCTCTCCCTAGCCATGTCGGGACTCCTCATCCCCCCCATGTGAGGCCTGCACAAAGACAACCATCCAGCTGTTGGATACAGACCCTGGGGACAGGCAGGCCAGTGGACTGGGATGACCTGGAAGAGGACTTCCTGCTGGCAATGGGAGAGATGCCACCTTCTGTGCTTTGGGACCCTAGGCCCTATCCCTCCACAGCCCTTTTCTCTTCTCCCCTCCACTCTCAGGACTGGCCACAGGAGGCTTCTCTCTTCACAGCACCATTTTAACTTGGGTGTATGTTATATATGTGGGTGTGTGTATGGGTGCGCATGTACATATGTATGTGTGTGTGTATGATTCTAGGGGGGACTGATTCCCCCATCTTTTTCCCATTATAAGCTTGGGGTGGGAGGGGGTCCTGGGGATTGGTTGGGGTGGGGGCCAGGGGTTCAGGTGAAAGGTCCTGCCCTCTAGAATGCTCAGGGAAGACAATCTGGTATCTATGGAGCACGGCCGCCCACTCCCTGGGAGGATTCACCATCCTGCCCTCACCTGATGCCTCCATGTCTGGCCTGGACAGCTTCTCCTGGGGACAGGGTCATGGGCAGAAAAACCCCAGGTTGGCTCTGCCTGCCCAGTTCTGGTTGGAAGGCAAAGACTTGGGGAAGAGACTGGGCCAAGAGCCACAGGAGATTGGGGTAGGTACTGGAGTAGAAAGGACAGGTCAGGGGAAGGTGGGGTCGGGGAGGGAGTTGGGTGACGACCCCAGCTCCCCAACAGGGGGAGGCAAGAATAGGAGCATTATTGTAGGACCAATCTTCCTGACTCCATTTCCCCTGCTTGTGACCCCAGCAAGCACTCTCCTTCTGGCTTGCTTCTCAAGATCAACCCCACTTCATGCACAATGCTGGCTTCCTGGCTTCTCCAATCAGGGAAGAAGCCAAGGTTCCAGATTCTTCCTCCTGAGTTCTGGGTAAGGCTATCAGCAACTCTAGGAGATCTGTCCCATTAGGCCCATGGAACAAGCTCCTAGGAGCTGTGGAGTGACCATCCAATTCTGAACCTGTGTCCTCTTCCTACCTCCCCCCACCCCCATCCTTGAGGCTCCCAGAGTACATCCCCTTGTAGAGGATCTAAGCATCCAGCCTGGTGGCCTGCCTTCCTCCCCTTCCCTGCCTCCCCAGGGCTGCTCTCATTGTCTCTGTCTCCTATTGTCTCTTCTGGTGGCCCTTCCTTCTCCCCGGCCCACCAGCTCCCCTCATCTCCAAAGGGCCTGTCCTGCCCTCCTCCTTTCCCTGGCTGGCAGCCCAGAGTCTGGCTTTGGTCATTTGGTCCGGAAGGGGGTTTGGGAGAAATGAAACAATAAATGGAGATACTGATGCCCCTTTTGCCTCCAGTTCATGCTTTCCATAGATCAGTCCCCCAGAGAGAAACACCTCGGCTTGGTCCCTGTTTCTTTTGTTGGCCATTTTCTGACCCTTCCCCGCAGCTCTAATAAAGCCAGGAGCTTTGGGTTGGGGATGGAAGGCCTCATTGCCCTCAGGCTTCTTGAGTGTTTTGTTTACTGGGTTTCTTTTTTAATATCTATGCATCACTGCCAACTTATAGGTAGTTTGAGATCCGCTTGAATCTCCAGATTTTTCTTTGCTGCCATGTTTTCCTCCTGGCTCAGACTGGGTTCCCTCCCCCTGTGAGGAGTATGCTTCTACAAAGTGCTCAGCCAGGCAGGGAGGCCAGGGCAGCAGATGGAGCCTCCGGAAGACGAAGGCCATTTGTAATCCCGGGAGAGGTCTGCAGGGCCCGAGCAGAGTCCTTGGCCTCTTCAAAGCTGGGATGTTTGGGCAAAGGCATCAAGGACCAGGCTTTTATCTGCACTTAGCCCCTTCTCTTTTTTCCTCACTCCATAACCAATTACCTGTGCAAATGGGGTGACAAGATATGGTTCCAGACTCCCAACAGTAAGGTGAAAGGCAAAGAAGTGGTTGGTTGTTAAATATTTTACAGCACACCACCAGTATGGGGAACTTTATTTTTGAATTGAACTTAGTGTATTTTATAAAGGATTTTCAGGTTTACAAAGCACTTCATGTATCCCACTGGATTCTCCTAACGACCCCTCCCCAAGACAGTGTGTAATCTGTTATAAGCTCTACATATACATTCATATTAAACATATTCACATTAATCATGCAAAGAAAAATTATAACCAATGGAATGAACCACAAGAAAGAAGAAACAAAAACAAAACGAGAGAGAGAGAGAGTATACTTATTTTAGAAGCAAGAAAATTGAACAAGATGGACCAGCTACATGATTCACCCAGGGTCGCACAACTGTTAAGTGTCTGAGGCAGGATTTGAACTCGGATCTTCCCCGAGGGGCAGAAGTACAGGGTATCCCAAAACTCTTAGTGCAGGTTTAAATTAGTTTAGTTCTCTACCCAAGCTGAGTCAGGAAAAGAAGGGAAACATGGAGGAAGATCCTTGGCACTACCCACAGTGACCAAAGAGGGGAAGAGGGAAGGGACTAAATACAGGAGTGTTGACTCCTGCAGGGATTGCACTCATCGGCTCTGGTATGCCTCCATCTCTCCTGGCATGGCTAGCCACTCTTATCCAGTAGGCCCTGCTGTGAGGGCAGCTAGCAGTGCTGGAGATCAGGCCATGTCGGGGTTCACATGGTTCCTGGCCCTTGACAGTTTGGGCCCCAGATTCCTACACGTTGTCTCAATCACACCGAAGACATGCAAGAAAAACGGAGGCCATGTTCCTCTGCTGTCTCTGTGGCTCTGGGAGGGATGCTCTGCACAGTTTGGAGCATACGGCCCATTATGCAAAGCCAACAGTTTGGGGAAACAAATCCTACAGTTTGGGAGCTGCTAGGGAAGGTGAGAGCCAGAGAAGGTCTGCCATCTGTGCTGGGAGAGACCCAGGGAAAGTCAGAGACTTGGAGACACAGAGAGAGGAGGGAAGGGGCCCAAACTGCCGAGGGCCAGGAACCATGTGAACTCTTGGAGGAGATGGGGCAGAAAGAAGGAAAGTCGTTGGCTAAAGAAGGAAAGAGCCCAGGTCAGGATCTCGGGCTCCGCAGCCAGCCTCCCAGGCCACCAAGTCTTTTTTGAATCGAGGGTATCTTTGCCTTCAGCTCCAAGGCTTTCATCTTCTGCCCCTTCCTCGATTTCCCTATTGGCTGAGCCCTCCTCTAGGCCCCAAGCATCCTGCCCCTCTTGGTCCTTCAGCTTGCCTGCCTCAGAGACCCTTCCCACATGGTTTAGTCAAAGATACTGCTGTCCTCCTGGAGCCCAAGCAAGGTCCCAGACAATTTTCCATTCTCCCTCCCTCATCACCATATACTCCAGGACATAAAAGGTATTTTCTAGGGTTTATTTACAAGGAAAAAGAAAATTACATTCAGGAATCATGTACTAGAAACAGCCTTTTCTAGAGGTCCCATTAGGGTCACTCTTTAGTCCAAGTAAGTTTAGTCTTCCTATCAAAACATACATGTCAAATTTGGGTTCGGTGCCCTCCTCCTCAGGTCCTAAGGGCCTGCCAGGTGGGCTTATGGATCTCCACTTCCTTCATTATCTCCCGTGAGTATCACCACACTACCATTGCACAAACAAGGACATAAACTAGAATCAACAGAGACGGCTTGCTTCATAGATTCTCCCTCCCCTCCTTGTACTCCCATGTCCCTTCTCCTGACCTGGCTCCCTGACATCTTCCCAGGATCACACCAGGGACCCAGAGCCAGCTGGATTCGATGCGCACCCCACCCAGAGCTACTGGAACCTTGGCCAACAGCAGACATGGGTCAGGGACAAGGCCAGGAACTCAGAGGCCTACAGGAACTCCAGCTTCCATCCCAGGCCCATAAAGGGATCCTGTAAAGGGATCCAATGGCTAGCTCAATAGAAATGGAAAGGGCTTCCCAGAGAGGGAGAGATCCCTATACACAGGGAATGCAAGGCTCCCTGATTGGCTAGGAGGATGCTCAATATTTCTGAATGCATCAAAGGGCTCAGTCCAACCGGCCAAATCTGGCCAAAGCTTGCAGCCTTTTGGGAGATGAGCTGAGCGGCCCATTCTCTCGTCTGGCGTAGGGAGGAGAGCAGGTGACTTCTGGAGCGCTCCAAGGCTGGGAAGAACCCCTTTGCCAGACTTAGGGGTTGCTCAGTCTGGGGCGGGGAATTTGTTTATCTATTATTTACATCTAACAACTTATTCCCAAGTCTGTTCTCTAAGAAATAAATCATAGGAGATGCCTAGTTTGCCAGGAGGACCCAGCAACAGGAGAGAGAAGGGGAAAAAAAGATCGGGCAGCAGCCCGTGATAATAAATGACAACAGTGACAAGCAGAATGTCCGCTCTGGCATTGAGGCTTACATTCCATTGTGTCTGCACCCCCAGCACCCAGCACAGTTGCTGGCACAAATGATTGACTTACAAAGCACTCTGGACAGCATACGTCTTATTCCTCTCATTTTGACAGAAGTTCAGCAGGTAAGCCATCTTGTGAAACATCACAATCTTCAATCCAACAAGAATCAAAGAGATGCCTCCCATGCAGGGTCCAGAGCTCCCTCACCACTGCCAAGGTCAAGGTGCCCACAATGCATTCAACTCCAGATTCCACACTCCTTTCACCACAGCAGGTTCCCTTGGAAAGCCTAGGGAGCCAGGCAGCCTTCAGGGTTGGAGTAGATGAGGGCCCATAGATCAGAAGAGCTTAGCCGAGAAAGCGAGCCCTGGACAATCGCCCTCGGGATGACCCTAAGGACGATCCCTGGGAACAGGTTCCATTCAGTGAGACTTAAGGCCCAAGGTTGGTGCTTCACAGGTCCAGACTTACCAGCCTGGATGCGGCAGGGAGGATGACGTGGGCACAACCAGATCCAATGTCTCTAAGAGAAGGGGGGCACCAGGCACCCACTTTCATTTCTAATGATCCTCTGAAAAATCTCCAACAGAGAGAGAGAGCTGAGTAGGGTAGGGAACAGTTTTATTTTCTTAGGCTCTGTCCACACCCCAATCCAGCAAGTATTCATTCAGGGTCTATGTGCTAGGTACACGATCAACCTCCCTAGCCCTAGAATCTGAGAATTAGGCAAAACCTGAGAGGGCAGGAATTCTGCCCCCCCCACCCTTAACTCTTCTGACAAGTGGTCATTCAGCCTCCACCTGGAGCCCCTCAGCAATGGCAAATCCACTATCTCCCAAGGCAGCCCATACCACCTGGGGAAGTTCCGACTGTTAGGTTCTTTCAGCCAACCTTGTACAGCCTGGTGACCAGCCCAGTTGCCGTCCTCTTTCAGACACCAGATGGAGCAGAATGCCTCCCCCAGCTCCCTATGGTTTCTCAGCTCAGGCCCCTGAAAGTTGTTCCCAGGAAACCCATCTAAGCCCATCACCCATCATCACCTCTAGCCCCTATAGTCATCCTCCCACCTCACAGCTCCAGTGCCCACCCAACACAGGCTCACCAACCACATCTCCAAGCTTCTGAGCTGCCACAAGGACCCCCATCCCCAGCAGCCCCGGCACAGAGGCATCTCTGGGCTGGCAGATGGGGGGAGGAAGGCTCGCTCAGTCCCCTGGCTGACAAGTAGAAGTTCACTCCTCATCCACTGGGCTGTGCTCTTCTGTGCTGTTGTCAGTCAGGGCATAGTGGTAGTGAGTGACAGGGAGGTCGGCCAGGAATCCACTAAGTGTAGGCTGCAGGCGTGCAGGGTCTGGATGGAAGCCAAGGCTGGAGAAGAGCCTCTGGGCAGGACTATGGAGTGTATGTGTATCCAGCACCACGACCCGGCAGCCAGAGCAGCCACGGGCAAAGGCCAGCACAGCCTGGCACAGGGCCCTGCCCACCCCACGACCCCGATGCTCTTGGCTCACAGCCAGAGACCTCAGCTGCAACTCCCCATCTCCACTTTTCCCAATCCCTGACACACCCACCATACCCACCACACTGCCGTCTGTGTCCTCAGCCACCCAGAATCGAAAGTCTGTGGCCCCTGGAGCCCCTAGACCAAGGCTCATGTCTTGGTGGGCATAGAGACCCCAAACATGGGCTAATGCGGGGCGGCCAACAGCCAGGAGCAGTGCCAGGACCAGCAAGGGCAGCAACAGGGAGTGGGAGGAGGCTGCCAGGAGTGCAAAGCCACATCCTAGCAGCAGCAGGAACCATGGCTGCCGCAGCATCCGGGCTCCAAGGGCTGAACCCAGCTCTGCTGCCACCACCGCCAAGAGCTCCCGAAGGGCAGCCTCATCCCCTGGGGCCATTGGCCGTACTTGCACCCGAAGACCTCCATCACCATCAGCGAGGTCTGTGGCCCTGGCCTCCATCCCTCCATCCAGGTCTGCAGGGGTGAGAGGGACCAGAAGAGGGCTAGATAGTGTTATGCCCAGAGATCCCCAGGGTTCACTATACCCCCAAATCAGGGCACTGAGTTCAAGTCCTAGCTTCCTAATGCACAGAAAGGAGAGATTTAGTTAAATGCTCCTCCCATTTCAGCCTGGCAAAAGGAAGCTAAGGGGCCTGCTGAGGGGCAAACACATTGTAGGACTCAGGTTTTGTGTCTCCAGTGGGATTGGTAAGCTTTTACCTGTTCCTGTTTCCTTGAATTAAATGTCCCCTTTTTTTTTCTCATTCGGGGTAGTGCAGAAGGGGTGCTGAGTAAGGCCAAGATGAGGATGGATGAGGCTGGAGCACCCTCTGAAATCAAGCAGTCCTGACGACGTGAAGGTGACTCTAGACAGTGGCAATGACTTCCAGGCCAGCAATCAGGGTCTTCCCTCCACACAGAAACTAGAGGTAGATCAGTCAGGAAATCAGGAGGGCCCAACCTAGCCTGGGCAGTGCCTACTACCTCCCCTTTGGACTCCCTACAACCTCTCCTCTGGGCAACTATTACCAAAGATCGGTAACAGATCTTCCCAATTCCACTCATCTTCCACACAGCTGCCAACATCAGCTTCCCAAGGCCCAAGTCTGAGCACTCCCCTCTCTCCCAAACCTTCATTAGCTCCCTCCTGCCCTGCTTCAGACTGGCATTTAATCCTCCTAGGGCTGGTTCAGACCTCTTTTTCCAGCCTTATTTCAGGACTCCACTGTCTGGTCCCCAAAGCCGACACTCCATCTGCTTGTATTAGGACCCAGATCATCCTTCTGAGCTCAGCTCAGGTGCCTGCCCTCCCTCGCTGTGGTGCCTTCCTTGATTTTCTCCATGTCCTGCCCCAGCCCCCCAACTGTCAGTGCTTTCTCTCCCTTCAAATAATGTCCTACTCTTTATCTGGAAACAGGAGGGCAAAGGCAGCTCCATTTGGGTTTGTATCCCAAGCACTAGTGGTCCCTCAATAAACAGTTCTTGAATGAACAGGGGATTTACTTCTGAAATAACATTCCCTTTTCTCTCATGAATAACACTGATAGAAAAACAGAGACTTTGTATTTTACATACATTATCGTGCAATGGAAAGATTCCAACCTTGAGGTTAGAAGGTCTGGGTTTGAATCTGAACTCCGCCACTTACTAAACATTTGATCCTGGATAAGTCACAACCTCCATAGGCTTCCCCATATGCAAAAATCGAGAGTTGGCCCAGAGGACCCCGGACTTCTCCTCCAACTCCACATCTGTCAGCTTACTACCTGGTCTGAATAAGCCAGGGAAAGGGAGATTGAGCCCAGAGGGAATGGGGCAGCCCTCCCCTGATGCCTGAGGCTGTCTCCTTGAGAACTTCACCCACCAATTAGACCTCCTCCTCAATCTCTCCCTAGGTAGTGCTTCCTTCCCTTCTGCCTAGAAATATATTCGGGTCTTCCTTATCCTAAAAACAAACGTACCAACCAAACTAAAACCAATCCTTACTTTGGCCTTCAAGCTAGCTTCCACCAGTGCTCATTTATTATTAGCCAGAGTCCATGCTGAGCACTGGGTACGCAAAGAAAAATCAAAAACAGTCCTTTCCCTCAAGGACTTCCCATTCTAATTTATAAAACATAAATCAGAGCACACAAGAGAAAGACAGTATATGGAAGGAACCATTGGAGGGGAAGGCCCTAGTTGCTAGGGTCACTTCTGGAGGAGGAGGCCTGTAAAGCAAGCCAGAGATTCTCAAAGTCAGAGGTTGAGAGAGGCAACATTCCAGGGGCAGGGACCAGTCAGTGCGAAGTCCTAAAGTCAGGAAATGAAGGGTCATATGTGAGGAGGAGCAAGGAGGCCAATCTAGTTCATTGAGGAGAATAGAGTGGAAGACAACTGGAAAGAAAGGAAGAGGCCAGGTTAGAAGGCACCGCGACAGGTTAGGCCAGTATCAATAGGCCCGTGTCAAACTAAAATTGAAACTGGGCCACTAAACCAGGCCTGCACAACAGGCCACCCATCAAAGGATCTCAGGTGGCTTGAGAAACGTAGGGTTGCCACTGTGCACTTTCTTGTTTGTCATGTGAGCCGAGACAACCAACCATCACCAGTCTGTCTCTAGTCTAACCTATCTGTGGCCCAAAGAAGTTTAGCCTATTTTAATTTTGGCCCCTATTTACTGCCAAGTTGTGCAGGTCTGCACTAAACCATACATAAGGATGCCCGTAGCCTGCAGATTGCCTTAATTTTAAAACGTAATGTTGTCTATGTTTTATTGTCTTTGTATTTATTTTGTTAAATATTTTCTGATTATATTTTAATCTGATTTGGGTGGTGGTACTCAAAAGGGTTGTCCACATTTCTAACACTCCTGGTCTAGGCCAGTGATAAGCTGGGGGGTAGGAGGGGGGCAGCTAAGTGTGTAAAAAGGGACATCTCCCAGAAGTGTGGCAGAGAAAGGAATGACAAGATCTGGCAAGTGATTGGATATGTAGGGTGAAGGAGAGAGAAGAGCTGAGCATGATACCAACCTTACAAACGTAGATGCCCAGAAGGATGGTGATCACCTTGAGCAGTAATGGGAAACTCAGAAGGAGGATGGTTTGGGTGGTGGGGACAGATAAGGAGAGACAAGTTCTGTTTTGGGCTTGTTGATTTTGAGATGTCTACAGGACATCCAGTTTGAAATGTCCACCAGGTAGTTAGCGATGCTAGACTGAAGCTCAGGATTTGGGCCAGAAAGGTGGATCTGGGAATAATCTGCATAACTGATGAGACCACCAAGTGAGGGAGTCGAGAGAAAAAAGAGATGAAAACCCCAGACAGAGCTTAAAAGGATACACACAAAGAGTTAGATGTAGATGAAGAAAGAGCAAAAGGAGACTAAAAAGCAGTCAGGGGACAGCATGGTCGGTGGTCAAAAGGTGTACTGTATATAATTCCTCTCTTTCACTGATAAAATCCTAGAAAGTCACCTAAGCTTGATACCAACACTTTTTATTCATTGTGTCACCACCCACTCCTTAGCTTCACATTTGGCTCAGAGTGAATGTAAATAGCAATTGTTTCTATTTTGGCCTTACAGACTATTTTTTTTTTTTGACTAGGTAAAAGAAGCCATTCTTTGCCTTATTTCTTACCTAGCCTAATTGCTCAATGGGCATTGCCTCAGTCAAACTGAGATCTGGGAAAGACCTTAGTTTAAAAAAGCCAAGGTTTCCCACTGCATCATGGGCCATCTCTGATTTATATCTGGCCACTGGACCCTGATGGCTCGGGAGAAGAAAATGAGGCTGGTGACTTTGCACAGCCCTGCCTCACTTAAATCCAATTCACTTGCAATTCATGGCAAAACCTTCCTGATGGCATGGTCCTCTTTGAGACAAGGACAAACAACAGCTTCCAACTCCAAGGTAACAGTTTTGAAATCACCAGTGACCTCCTAATCTACAAATTCAATGACCATTTCCCTGTCCTCATTCTCTTGGATATTTCTGCAGCACATGACTTTGAAAACTGACCCACCATTGCTCCTAGACCTAGACTGTCTTTTCCTTTGGCTTCTGGGGAACCTCCCTCTCAGATTGACCTTCATTTGGCCTCTGTGGCAGAATCATCCTTAACTAGGTATGACCCAAGGTTTAGTCTTTAGCCTTCTTCTCTTATGGGATCAAAAACCAAACTTAGAGGAACTGAGTGTTGTAAACTAAAAATAAAAAAAACAACAACCTTAGAGATCAGATCATCTAGTTCAACCCTTTCATTTTACAAATGGAGAAACTGAGGCTCAGAAGAGCCAAACAAATAACCTGCCCGAGGTAGAGGTAAGTGGCAGGGTTCTTATGCTTGATTTATTGTATTCTTTCTACTAGGAAATGTTGCCTCTTTGGTCTCTATATTCTCCCCTGGTGACCTCAATGACTCCCATCCCACAGCTTCAATGATAAGCTCTATTCCTGTTGGTCTAAAATCTGACCTTGTATCCAATTCTAATCTCTTCCCTAACTTGAATCTCCAACTTTGTTGGGGAAAGCTCCATCTGGGAAGACCTGTTGACATGCCTGGATTCAAAACAGACTCATTTCATCTTCTTCTCCCCTAAACCCACCTTCCTGCCAAGTTTCCTGCGCTATGACGGTCATAAAAGCGTGACTGCACGACTCTGGACTTGGATGAATGGCTGGACCCAAAGGGTTGTCCTGAATGGTTCCGTGTCACCATGGAAGGGGGGCTCCTAGGGAGTCCCGTGTCTTCTCATTGCGCTTTTGGAAAAAGATTTGACCTCTTGCTCATAAAGGGGATTCTCCTTCGGCTGACCACGGATTTTCTTTTTTTCCCTAAAACTGAACTCATCTTCTGCCCTGATCTCTCCCTTCCTCCCCAGTTTCCCGTCATTCTGTCCGATGGCCCCGCTGGTCTGCCGCCTGGGTCTCTGCCGGCCCACTACCTCCTCCCCAGGGCCTCCTCCCAGATCCACTTCCCCCCAAAGGACGTGCCCGCGGCCTCCTCCTGGGATTTCCTGCATGGATGGCCGTGCCGAGGGGAGGACGAGGGAGCTACAGCAGGTTCTGGAGCAGGCTCTCCCTCCCGAGCCCACCCCGGTTCGTGCACCTGCGGGAGGCTGAGGCCCAGGCCGTGGGCGCGTGCTTAGATATGCACGTAGCGGGGTGAGGGGAGGTCCCTCCCTTCTCCACCCGGGCCCGATTCTTTGGACCGTCCACTGCAGCACTCCAAGGATAAGGCCGCGCCGCGACCCACCCGACTTGCCCCCGGGGTCTCACCTGGCTCTACCTCGGGCTTGGGCTCCGGCGGCCGCTCCTTCCGGGACCACCCAAGCAGGTCCCACGTGATCCACCGCCGCCGGCGGCGCCGGAGACCTCTGATTGGATAGCCCCGAGGGAGGCCCGCCCCCTCCGCGGCCAATGGGGAGAGCACTAGCAAGGGTTGGGGCCGCACTCTTCCTGCTCTCCTGGGCCCCACACGTGGGTGAAGGTTGGATCCCGAGCCTAAACATCCCGCAGGCGTCCAGCCCAGGTCACACGCCTTACTAGGTGTGCGCTTACCACGGGGCACAGTGTCCAGTCGTTCAGTTCTGTCCGACTTTTGTTGACTTCCTGAACCACAGCGTGCCTACGCTGTCCTTAGGGTTGTACTAGAGTGGTTTCAGTGGATTAAGGCAAACAGGGTTAAATGACTCGCCCAGGGTCACACAGCTAGTAAATGTCTGAGGCCGGATTGGAACTCCCATCTTCTTGATTCCTGGCCCTAGCTCTACCCACTGAGCCACCCAGCTGCCAGGGTACAGTAGGCACTTAATAAATGCATTATCATCAACAACAACAATGATAATAATGTTTGTTAGTTCTGTTCAACATTTTGTGACCCCCTTTGGGGTTTCGTGGCAGAGATACTGAACTGGTTGGCCACTTCCTTCTCCAGCTCATTTTACAGATGAGGAAACTGAGGCAAATGGGGTTAAGTGACTTGACCAGGATCACACAGCTCTTAAGTATTTGAGGCTGGATTTGACCTCAGGTCTCCCTGACTTCAGGCCCAAGGCTCTATCTACTGTGCCACCTAGCTGCCCCCAAATAATAATAATAGCTAACATTTATACAGTGCTATGTGCCAGGCACTGGGCAAAGCACTCTACAATTATCTCATTAGATCAGTGCTTGGTCTTGCTCCCTAAGCATACTTTTCTTCCCCTTCTCTCCTCTCCCCTTTCCTGTCTCTTTTTGTATGTTGTCTCCCCTTCAGATTGGAAACTCCTTGAGGGCAGGGATTGTCTTTCTTTACATTAATTGTATCCTCATTCCTTAGCATAGTACCTGGAACACAGTAAGCCTTAATAAATGTTTATTGGATTGAATTGGATTGGATCCAATCCTCACAGCAGCCCTGGAAGGTAGCACTATTACTATCCCCATTTTATAGAGGAGGAAATTTCAATTGACTGGTTGACCCTGGGATCAGCTAGCCACCTACTACAAATATACATACATGTAGGGACAGGGAGCTCACTACTAGTAGAGATAACTCCTTATCTGCATTGATCAAGGTTGCATTGTTGGGCACCTCAAAGTGTTATTGTTCATCTTAGAGTGTTACAAACTTCACAGAACTGCAGAATCTGAGAGCTGAAAGACCTCCAAAGTCACCTAATCCAACCATTACTTCAACACCAATCCTTTCTGTAACGTCCAGCTTTCTCTTGAAGAACTTTGGGAAACTCACCACCTCCCTGAAATCGATTTCACCTCCCTTCTCTCTAATAAGTTTTCTTTCACATCAAACCTAATTCTTACTAGCTTCGATATCCACCCGTCAGTGCTCATTCTGTCTTTTGCCACCAAGCAGAATAAAACCAGCTTCTTTTCCGTGAGACAGCCCCTGAAATACTTGTCACCAAAGAGAGCTTCTCTCCTCTGGTTTAAACATGCACTGTTCCTTTCAGATGCTTCCTGCTCGTATGACTCAGGAATCTTGGAGACCATCTAGACCAGCCCCTCTCATTTTACAGAAAAGGAAACTGAGATTCAGAGAGATTAGGTAACTTGGTAGATGTCACAGAGGTAGTAACTGGCAGAGACAGGATTTGAATCCAGGCCCTTTGAGAATTCCAAATCCAAGACTCTTTGTGCTATAAGAACATCAATGTGGCTGCCCTCCTCTGGATAATCTCCGGGTTATCCACATCCTTCTCGAAAATACCCTAGAACTGAAAGCTAAATTATGGACAGGGTGGAATGAGGGAGAATGATCTCCTCCTTAGTCTATATCTCTCTTGATGCAGCCTAAGATCAAATAAGCTTTTTTTTTCTGCTGTCATATCATTCTATCCTGTTGACTCATGTGGAGTTTGTAACCCACTAAAACCCCAAAATATTTCTCAGATGAGTGATTATCTAGCCATGTATTCCCCCATCTTGTACTTGTAAAGGTCATCTTTCAAAAAAAAATCCTATGTATGAGACTCTGCATTTTTCCCTATTAAATTTCATCTTAGATTCAGCCCAACATTATAACTTGTCAAGGTTTTGCTCTGTTTTGTTTTGTTTTTGGAATATGACTTATCTAGCAAGTTAGCTATCTCTCCTAGCCCTGTTAGCTCAAAATTTAGTTAAGTATACCATCTATCTCTGTATCAATGTCTATGAAAAAATGTCAGAGGGCACAAGGTCAAGTAGAGATAGATCCCTGGGGCACCCCATTAGGGACCTTCTTCTAAGAAGCTGATATGCGACTCTCGCCGGGGGCTGATGTACTACTGTTCCATTTGAGGGAGGGGGAGGGGAGCCGAAGGAAGCTGGATGATGGTTAGCACAGAGGGAGAAATACTCCGGGAGAGAAAATCCTGCATTAGGTCAGAGGGGTGGAATGTGTGCATGAGCCCATTAGTCTAGGGTTGTCTTTTTCTTCCGTTGTCAGTGATGGATTTTCTGGTTATCAGGCTGGGAATGGGGAGCAAAGAGCTGGGCACACTGTGTGAGTGTTGGTTGTTGTTCAGTCATGTCCAGCTCCTCGTGATCTTATTTGGGGTTTTCTTGGCAGAGACACTGGAGTGGTTTGCCATGTCCTTTATCCAGCTCATTTTAAAGATGGGAAAACTGAGAGAGACAGAGTTAAGTGACTTGCCCAGGGTCACACAGCTAGTAAGTGTCTAAGGCCAGAGTTGAGCTTAGAAGATGAGCTGTCCTGACTCCAGACCAGTGCACTGTGGAGCCACCTAGCTGCCTTGTGGATCAGGACAGCTAGGCTGAACAATCAAAGACTCTCTGCCAGTGACTTGGATTGTAGGAAGGGACATAACCAGCATTATGGGGCCGAGCTGAGACTCTGGAGCATATGTAATGATCAAAGTGTAAGGAAGAGAGAAGGTCCCAAGTACTTGAGTATGTCAGCTACTTTAAACCTTGGTGGCTTGGTGAGCCAAAAACAGGGAGACATCACTTTTTCTGTGCTTTCATTGTCTTTTTTTATACTCCATGACCTGAATCTGGAGTCCCGGATGTACATGCCTTTTCTTCATTCCACAAGCTGTGGTTGAACGAGATTCCGAAATCTCATGCCTGAAGATATAGGAACAGAAATGGAAAGAATTCCGGGAATGGCTAGGAGTGGAAGGCTCCATGTAGGAACACAATGTTTTTCCTTTCATTTTTTTCTACATTTGATAAACAAAGCAGCCACAATACATTCAATACCTATTTCCCTGTGAATGTGGGAGTTCTTTCAAATAGAAAGAGAAGGTCCTAGGGAGGTCACATTGATGTCAAATAGGGATGATTACTGCTGCTTGAGGAAGCAGCACCAAGAGAGTAGAGATCAGAGTAGGAGATGGCTAGGGAACAGAGCACAAGGAACCCCAGTCCTGGGGAGCAACCAATCAGAGCCCAGAGGGAAGAGATGAGTCTTGGGTAGCCAAGGTAAGCAGCTTCCCAAAACCTCCTTGGCTGGTTCGAAGGCTAGAAGATGGATCTGCCTCCTGACACCTGACCTAATGGAACATAGGTTCCCCCCCCCAATTCTTTGAGGTCTTCCCAAATCTTAAAAGCTTAATGGAGGCAAATGAGCCAATGAGTGATTAAATTTATTGTACATTGTATGCAAATATCTTATATTTTAAACTCTAGACCATGTGGAAGAAAATCAGAGCCAAGACACTAGGAAATGGAGATCCTGAAAAGGCTATTTAGTGTTGGTGTTTAATCAACTGTCTTCCATCCTACTGTGCTTATGTGTGTGTGTGTGTATGGGGTGCATTCTTATTAGGGAGAAATTTCCCATACCTGGTCACACTAGCCACCAATCTACGTGTGAGGCCACCTCCTCTCCACTTTTATGAAAGAGCTAGTGAACATCTCAGAAATGAATCTGTGGTCACGAAGGTCCAGTATGGCTTCACCAAGAAGAAGTCATGCAGGCTAACCTTATTTTCTTTTTTGACAGTTACTTAACTGATAGATCAGTGTCATGCTGCAAAAATAATTCACCAGATTTTGGCAAAGCATTTCATAAAATTCCTTGTGATAATCTTACAGATAAGATGAAGAGACATGGGCTATATAATGACTACATAACCTTGGAACAGGATGAATGGCCGGACCCAGAGAGTCATCATTATCCAATATCATGTTGGAAGGAAGTCTCCAGTGGAGTACCCCAAATCATCTCCTCATTGCACTTTTAGCAAAGCAGATGACCCCTTGGATAGGGGATTCTTGTTCTGGTTTAAGTTGGACTAGATGACCACTGAATTTCCTTCTAACTCTGAAATTCTATAATTCTATGAAATGTTCATGATGAACTCATATAAGTTTTTGTGATCACCGCTTCCCTTTCTAAATAGTACCAACCACCCCTTTCATAATCTATGCTAGAATTTTCCCAGTGAAGTCAAGCTTGTTGTCCCATAGTTTGCAGACTCTATTCTTTTCCCTTTAAAAAGTCATTTGTTTTCCTTTTACCCATTGTACAGAACTTCACTAACTCTCCATAGCATTTCAAAAATCACTTTTTATGATCATATCTGCTAATTCCTTCTGTACCCCACACTGTATAGAGAGGCAGTGTAAAGGACACTGCCTCTGTAGTCAGAAGACCTGTTCAAATCCTACCTCTGATGCTATCTTTGTGACCTTGAGCAAGTCACTTGATTTTCCTTGGCCTTTGTTTCCTGTGTAAAATGAAGGGGTTGGACCAGATGGCCTCTGAGGTCCTTTCCAACTCTAAATCTGTGATTGGCAAAGATGGGTCATCTAGACTGGTGACTTGAGTTCATGAAGGGTTCTTTTGCCATATCCCTACTTATCCTGAGCACCAATGCCATATTGATTATTTTTATAATCCAAAGATCATTCTTGGCAGAGAAAACAAGCAAAATAAGAGTAAATCTGTTCTGTCTTCTCACTTTTATCTGTTCTCACCATCCTATTTACCCCAAGCAATCACCTTAGCTCTTCTTTGATTCCCACCTTTCCCCCAATATATCTAAAAATCCCTTTTTCCCCTTATCCTTACTTTCCATCCTCATCCTTATTTCATGTTGAGCTTTAGCACTCCTGATACTATCTTACCCTAACATCCCATAACTTTCTATTCATCTACTATTACCTGCTCTTGATTCTTTTTTATTTTTTACTTTTATTTTTAGTTTGCAACACACGGTTCTACATAATTTTGAGTTCCAGATTTTCTTCCCTCCCTTCCCAAGACGGCATGGAATCCCATATAACTTCCATGTATAACTTGGCATTGAATTAATATACACATTAGTCAAGTTGTGGAGAAGAATTATGACCAATGGAATGAATCATGAGAAAGAAGAAACAGAACCAAAAAAGAAAAGAAAAACCCAAAAACAAATACAAAAGACAGAAAAAAAAGGGGTGGGGAGAGAAAGGCGAGCATGAAGTGTGCCTCGATCTGCATTCATACTTCATAGTTCCTTCTCTGGATATAGATAGCACTCTCCATCGTGAGTCCCTTGGAGCTGTCTCTGCATATTGTGTTGCTGAGAAGAACAA